>JAPYZS010000159.1:0-126316 GCA_030522925.1 Trissolcus japonicus | reverse complement strand
AGTGAAAGTTTGAACAAATTCCGACCAGTAGTTTTTTATTAATCCACCTTCAAAGTTTGGTCATTTTTTTACCCGCGCGAAAAGGAAAGACCCCTTAAGGAAAGAGATATCTGAACCAATTATTTTTTAATTTCATCCAAAAATTTGTGTGACGTCTAGGGCCCGGATTCCCTCTGATACCATGAGTTGGTTAGACAGTTGTAAAAAGAAATTTAGATATGAGAAAAAATATATTTGCAATATATTTTCCAATCGAAATGATATTAAGATTTGAAAAAATTGAAAACCATCACAAAATAAGTTAATTTCGTTTACATTTTTGTTTTATATAGATTGATTTGATGCAAATTTACGTACAATTTGAATTATAAAATAAATTGTTGCCACTTTTATGACGTTCTATTATTAAACTTGGTGGAAACGCACAAAACAGAAGGAAATACTAAAATTAGAATTGAACCTACGCGTGCATCGCTAAAATATGCCTGATAAGCATTTATTTATACAACTTAATATTTATTTACGACTGAATTTATCAGTTTTGTAACAATATACCTTCTACCGTTCAAATAATACCGCGTGCAAATATATTAATTGCATTCGTTAAAATTCCTGTGTGTGATTGCAGTATCTGTTTTGATATCATTTCATTCATGAAATTCAAAAAAGGAAAAAAAATTCAAACAAGCAAAAATAAATGTGATTTGCATTTTCATATCGCACGGATATAGAAACTTCAAGTATTTCATGAAAAATATTAGTCATTGAAGAGTATCGTGAATAGATACACAAAATTATAATAAATGTAAAAAATGTTTGTTGTTTTTTTAATATTTACGATATTATAAATAAAGAATTCAATTTCAATTGTTAATGATCAACCATTCTTTTAAGCTGAATTAGCCGTCTAATTTGCTGAACGAACATCAAAAATAACTTGAGTGCACTTATCAGAATAACAAATGCTTGTACATATAGTTGCAATATTTCGAGCCAACTCGGTCTTCAAAAAAAGTTTAAAAAACGTATCACTTTCTGTAAAAAAATTGTGTTTGCAATAAAGATAATACATTGAAACTGTTGATTGTGTAACAATATATTCTCAGTGTGATGTTACTCGGAAACGATTTGAACGCATAGATAAAGAAAAAATAGTTCGTATAACGAATGAAGCTGCAACACTTTATTAAGTTGAGTGCATCCGCTGTCGTTTGTATCAAAATATTTGAATGTGCTTTAGGAACGTCATTTCGTGGAATCGAATGTATTTTTGTGCTGTTGGCTTCGAGTAACAATAGAAACTTAACACAGAGAACGGCAAGCGAATTATAATTGTTAATTGCATGATGAGTTTAATGACAGCGTATGATTTAAAAATCAGCCTCTAAATATAGAAAACTGTCCGGAACTTGAACAAAGAACATAAAAAACAGACTTTGTTTGAAATTATTCGCTTATAAGGGAAGAAACGGGAGGAAAAGGTTATCGTCATCCAGATGAATTGTTTGAGCTACTAAAACTAAGCACATTTTGTTTTCGCCTATAACATAAAAGTGGCTGCTGGTATCAAATTCAGAGCAACATGATTTTGTAATAAACTTGATAGTCCGAACAGGAAATGTTGTCCACAACGTTAATGATCTAATGTGAATGAACTAAATTGACAGGCCAAAAAAACGTTTTATCATTAGTAAACACGACTCGTAAGTCTCGTTACAATAATTCCAAGGACGACAATTTTATTATTGTACCACCCACAACTGATTAACATTACGAATTCATATTTTAAGCCAGCTTATAAACATAACGATTCAATTGTGCACACGTGCTGAATTATTAAAGCACATTTTATTTCTGCTTCGTTAGAACAAAGATTGTCTGTCTATGTATAATTCAAAACGAAACAACAAATGGTTTGGCTTTCCAATAAAATTGAATTTGAACAATTTTGTTTTCGACGAGCGCACCAAAACGATATATTTATATTTATTTATATATTCATATTGTACAAATTTATAAAACAAATAATTCAGTGACAACAGTTTCAAGGTGAGCAGTGCACGGCACATGACTACAGAATTGTTGTTGCAATGCCAACTTTCGTATTTTTGTGAATAACGTCATATGAGTGCAAAAGTTGACACAAATTATTAGGACAACAATTGAAATTTATTTCAACGTTGATTTGTGACAAAAAAGTGGTTCGAGTCAACAAGATTAGAAAAAAAAATAAATAGCATATTTTGGAGGCTGAATTTCAAGAATATTCTGTTGTTGGTGTCGGATAATATAATTATTATTTAAGTTTGAAAATAATAAAATCACTAAATTCAATTGTTGAAACTAGTTTTTAATTTTCATTCGTTTTAATACTGAAAAAAAGAAAGATTTTTTTGTTTTTGTTTTTTTTTTTTTTTTTTTGGTAAACAAAAACTACATGCCATGTAAATGTAAATGAATGTAATCTTTTGAGAGAAAATGACCATCATCTTCCATTACACTGGGTCATTATCGCATTGATTTCAAGGACAAAAGTAATTATTATAGTACTTGTTTTTAGCCCTACCGCAAACGATACAAGACCGTGCAGGATCGTATGTCAAAAAGGTATCACATACATACAGAATCATGGAATTCTTATGCAAGATCTTGATTGATCTTATTTAGTGTCAAACTTTTAAAATATTATTTTGTATCTCATTATTTGAAGAATGAAGTATTCAATCATGTTAATTTGCAGTTACGCAACCTTCAAACAAATCTTGGATGGTGAATATTTTTTTTTAATTGAACCGAGGCTTCAATGTCTGAAATTCAAGAGAAAGAAGAATTCAGTGGAAAATTTTTTCTCTCGCAATATTGAAATGTAAAGTTGTTAGTATTAGATCATGATATACCTATAATGTTGTGGGGAAATTCAGAACAGATACTCCGAGAGATATCAAAAATAAATCAATCATAAATAATACAATCAAGCATATTTTTTGTAATGCGAAAAAACAAAACTTTTTTTTTCCACAAAACTTGAATATTGTTTTTGAACGATGAGAACATTTTTCTAAATATAAATTTTTGTTAATATAAATTTTTGTCAACTCTCTTTTCTCTTTCTCTTTTACGGTTTCGATCTTATAATATCGATGACATTCAAATTAAAACGAATAACATTTAATACCTAAATTCATGGTCCCCTCTATAATTCGTGTGTGAAGATCCAGATAATAAATTATCTCACTTAATACGTCATTAATTCTTTCAAGTAGAGCAAGATGTAGCAGACCTTTTTATGGTTGTTCAAGTTAATAATAACATCATTAAAAGCTTCAATAGTATCGCTCATTCATACCTGCTAAAGATTTTATTGTTTCAATTTTCCACATGATGAATTGTTAGTTCATTTCAATGTTGATTCTTCGAATATATCTTTATGATTCAAACTTTGATCTCGAAATTTAAAATAGAACATAAAATCAACAATCAAATTGATTAAGAGCCTCTCTTTCAGATAATTATGACAAGTGTTTCAAAATTGTGTCCATTTTTTAGAAACTGATAGATCCAAATTTTCCGTATTCTGCAGGTACAAGATGCTTTCTAAAATTAAATTCGACCGCGTGCGCGTGACTCCAAGACAACCGTTGAATAAATCAAGAAAATGACAATCCATCAAATAACGCATCTGATAGCTTCACAAAAGGCGACACTTGTGCATCAGAAAAGCTCGGCACACTTTTGTCCAGCTAATCCGCCACGCTCAATCTGTTGAATTCCTCGTTACAAATTCAACATTCTTTTCAATATCACCTACGATAGCATGAATGCAAAACTGCAAAAAAAACTCGCACACTGAAATGAAACATGCAAATTCTCATCCGCTGGTCTTTAACGGAATTCCACGTGTGAATCGTGCAAGAATGTGTGATTCTCAGCTATCAATCGACAGAAAATTTGTCAATAATATATATTTTTCTGTAATCAAATGGACAATTTTCCCTCATGTTTACAAAACAACCAACTCAATTATTTCGTCCTCCCATCTTTAATTAGGCAAAAATTGGTATGCATGCAATTACAAATGTTGCATATATGCAATATCCAATATATGTCTTCATATTTATGCAGTAATAAATATTGCTATATATATACATACACATCTATTTTTGGTTACATTTATCGCTGCTTGCATATATGGGCTACACTTATATTTGCATACATGCCATAAAGTTTCTTTTCGCCTGAATAAAGAGACATTTAAAATTTTGATGGTCCGAGAAGAAAAAAAAAGTGGCTCGTTATAAATTGACATAGTTGTAAGAGATAAAGACGAACGTCTGAGAGGAGGGAAAATGTAAGAGGCACGTGGCACCAACCTGTCGCTCTTCTCGACCGTCACCAGCAGCGCGGGTTCCTCGAGCGGTGGCTCCGCGGAGATACCCTGAGCTCTTTGTTTCCTCGGTCTCAATTTTTCCGGCTTAAGGGGCGACTTAAATGGCAAAACACTGAGGAATTTGTCCAGCTGACTCCTGAGCTCGAGGATCTCCGAGGTGCAGCGCAAAAGCTGCTGTTCGAGTTCGGCGATCCGCTGGTCCTTGCGCTGGAGCAGCTCCTGGGCGTCCTCCTTGGTGGAGTTGAGCTGGGCCTCTAGATTGGATATTATCATGTCCTTGCGCTGCAGCAGTTCCTGAGTCTCTTCCTTCCTATAGTTGAGCTCCTCCCTGAGCTCGCGGGACTCATCCTGACTGTAGCCCAACTCCGTGTTGAGTTTGACAATTTTGATGTCCTTCTCCTGGATGATGGCCTGGATGTTGCCCATGTTGGACACCGGTTGCTCCGTGGCGAAGCTGCCCGGCTGCTCCGCTGGCGCAGCCGACGTTGACGCGCCCGTGAACTCCGTGGTGGCGTCTTCCTCGTCAGCGAGCTGCTGCTGCTGCATCGACGAGAAGCACAACGAATCAAAACACACGCGCATAGACTTGCAGGCGTCCATTCACTCTCGAGGTAGCACGCGCACGGGCCCGGTTTCACGCGCTAAGACGCACTTCCGCCAACTGACTTGACGTCCCCCCTGACGTAGCCGCGCTGGCCGTCCCGCTCCAACAGTTTGACACTATCCGCAACCACGCGGATCAACAAGTGGCTCCTCACTGGTGTCACCCAAACAGCCCACCCGTTCCCGTTTTTTTTCTTTCCTTCTATTTTCGCACTTTTTTCGGTGCTTTCCCACTCTCGCTCTCCCAGTCACCGCGAGAGAGCGGCACATCAAGCGCTACTACTCAGCGGTATCTGCCGCGCAACATCAAGTTTAGGTCGCCGACCGGTTGGGCAATAGCTCAACCGAATGAGAAGGGAACACCGCGGTTTATCCGCTCGACCCAGACGCGGCGCCACTTGCCCGGCTGATAAAACGATCATTCTGTGCACGCGCGAACACTTTGAATCAAGTGCGAAAAGGGGTTGTACGAGGGCGGAACCAATAGGGGTGACAGCCACTCGATGCTCGATATCGAACCCTTGTCATGATTTTTGTTTGTTCAGCAAATTGTTAGTACAATGATGAGACGAGTGTCATTTCTATAGTCTTGTTTTTGCAATGCGCAATTTTGAAGGAAACGCTCAAATTTGACTTTTATTTCATATATGTCGTTTTGTTTTGTTTTTTTGGTTTTTTTTTGTGTAGAGATTATATTTCTTGCGATACAATTTTACTTAACAAAAAATTTTGTTTAAAACTTTGGATGCAATTATTGACATTTCAAAAATAGTCACTTTTAGCCAAATTAGACATTGTCAATAGCATTTTCATTCAATGTTGTTAGTAATTTTTTTAATTTCACTAAAATGGTAGTATTTTTAAACATTGTCGGTAATTTGATCTCAACCGCTACCGACAGATGTTATGAAGAGCAGAACTGTTGTGTATCGCTACAGATGGCGTCATGTAGTCAAGAAATTTGAAAATAGAGTGGCAATATGGGATATGTCTTAAAAAACGAGCTCACTATAACAAACAGATCAAAAAATAAAATAACATTTTTGTTACAAAAATAAAAAGTAATATATATAAAATCTTTAATAGTAATTGCACATTAGTTAATCGCACATTAATTTATTATTGCATATTAAAAAATTCCAAAAATATTTAAAAAATTACATTATTGTTTTATTATTTTTATTAAATTCGTAAATATTATTATCTGTTTCAGACAAGCCACTGATTTGAGCCACTTTTTGTGGATGAACATGAAGGAAGGAATTAAGATGAAAAAGAAAAAATCATTTTCAAAAAGGAAACCAATGGTATTGGAAACAAATATCAATAATAAAACATTATAAGTTAAAAAATGCGTGGATATGTTTATTAATTTTACGATCTTTTTTAGTTGACTGATTTGGGAAAAAATCGTCACAAATATACGAAGCAATAACGAATTCGTATACAAAAAGTTAACAAAGTGTGACTTTGGAATCAAAGATGACAAAGTAATCAGAGCTCATAAATTTGCTTTCGCTTTTTGAAAAATTCGGTTCACCTCAACAAAGATCACTTTGAGTCTCGAACTGAGCAAACTCAAGATAAACAATGTAGATTCAGAGGCATTTAATGTTCTTGTAAATTATTTGCACACTCATTGTGCATTAAATGAAGAAAACTTGAACTAATTTTTGCAAAGATTTATTTTAAAAAATGATAATTTATTAAAAATTTTTTTTTTCAAAATTTCTAGCAAACATTTCATTAACAATAGTATTAAGACTTAGATTTGCATTCCCAAATATTTTGTTTCGAAAAATGCGACAAGAAATTTGTCCACTTTTCACTTTATTTTTAGAAAAAAATTGATTGAAAGATACTATCAAATTCTTTTTGTTATCAATTTTATTTTGATTATATGGTTAACACGTAAAACAATTTAGTAACGCGGTCGCAGACCAACGAAAATAGTGATATCAGTGTAATTCTTCCAGGTTCTCCGTGTACAATTCGATGGGCCCCAGGGCTATGGTTGGAGTACACCGACTGTCTCCCGCTCGTTGGTGCCAGACGAGTTGCACCGTCGAGTTAGCTGATTGGACGCCTGGAGGGAGCCGAGCCGCGCACTTTGCGAGGCACGCAGCGGCAACTCGCAGATATACGTAATGTCATAATAGAATAGCGATGTTAGCAATATCATCGCGGTGGAGCAACGTCGGCGAAACGAGAACGATCGAGCAATTTGCATTGCATTGTGTATTCGTTACGTCTGCATCTGTCCCGCGCCTACTCGTTCCGTTCGGCAACGTTGCTCGAAACCACGGTGTCGCAACGCAATCAACGCCCTGGGAGCTGCTGAAAACCGGAGAACCCCCGACTCGATTAGCGGCGCTAGCGTCGTTATCGTTATTAGCTGCCTCGTCGCCTCGTACCAACTACACACATTATTTCGCGTCTCTGCGGCCCCAATTGCTTTCTTCATTTTTCACCTTCGAATAATCGCGTTACGTATATACGCTTGTCAAAGATTGTACACGCACGCCGTATGGTGCACTTGTACGAGCGCCGGACGAAAACTTTATTGGCCGGCTGCCGGGATAATATCTCGTTATAGCTAACAGTGGCATGTGTGTTTGTCAGGGAATCGAACAATTCGGACAATTAATCCACACTGAGGCAAAATGAAAGACGAAATAGGTTTACTGGTTTTTACGGGGAACGATTTTCGAGTTCCCCGAGTTTTGTTTTTCACTAATCGAAAAACAAAAATAATGAACCCCCAATCACATAATGAATGTATCAAACGAGATCCGAATTATGAATTTGGTAATGATAAAAGTTTTCTTTTTTGTTTGTTTTTCTATTTTTGTAAACCAGGTGCAACCGAACAGTATAAATCTTCGACTTTCAACTAACGCTTTAGCGAAACTTTATCCGACCAAAAGAGGCGTGTAATTTATATCTGACTGTCATAAAGCGTTTCCTAAGGGTTGCGCATTTACGCTCAAAAAACAGTGAGTTTTGTTGAATCATTGGGTTTGCCGGCGAAAATGCTCAGTGGTGAAAGTCAGAGCTTCCGTCGGGCGTTACTCTCGCTGAAGAGTGCGACCCCCTACCCCCGGCCAGGAATCACGAATGCAAACACTTTATTCGAGACAGTCGCGCCATGGCGAATAATAAGAATGGGGTGAGATGCCCCCTGTCGCTTCGGGATTCTTTGATGTTGGTCTCCCTCGCGCATCCCGGTTTCGCATCCTCCTCAAAATATCAACTAAACGATAACCGTATTTATTATTCATTCGTTCGCCCGCTCGTCTCGCTAGCGATCCCAAGGCTCCAATTTGCGAAGTAGTTTTTTTCTTCCTTCCATTTTTTCAGAGAATTCTATCACATTTCAAGATCACTCTGAATCTAATATTAAAATCGAACAAAAGCACCCAAATCGCGTATACAACTTGCAAATCGATATGTAATATCTGATTAATTGTGTATAGTATCAAGTTGATGACAAAATTTTTACATTTCACATTTTACAAACTCTGGATTTAAATCGAGTGAATTTGTCATGTCAGTAGATTAATTGGGAATCAAGCAGTATAATAATTGACAATGATGTCCAATATATTCGATCGGTTGAATTAAAATTTGAAATTTAACATGTATATTTTTCGATGGAGTCAAGGTGTCCATTATTCCATGTGGAGCACGTGATAATTTGATTAGGCGAAATAGGTATAAGCGGAATCCTAAGAATTAATTATTAACACGGATCCTCCAGAACTGAGAGTAGAAATTATATGTGAAATACGGAGATTACGAATAATCTGGCTTCATTGCGAGCAGCAGCTTCGGAGCTGCAAATTATTTGAAACACGGGTGAATTAGCTTTCATGTTTCAATTTTTGGAATCCGATTTGTTGTCAACCCCAACCAGATTTTTACCCACAATGATCATTTTAAATTGACATCCCGTGTTGTTTTGTTTTTATTTGTGAATTTCATGCTTCATTCATTGACGTGTTGTTTCTTTTTTTGTGACATTATAAAGTGTATGTACATACCATCAAGGGATGAAAATAAGAACGTAAAAAGGTCTCGAAATCTGTTTCCAACTTTCGCAAGAAAAATCTTAATCGAAGAATGGCGCCTGAAAATACATAAATTTCGTTTTTGGTTTGAAAACGCGATATTTTGACACGAGAAATCCGGCGTTAAATCATCTGTCACCTACAATCTACCGGGGTCGTTTCTCTGGCAGCTTTAAGTATCCTCCTGTCTGTCTGTTGTCAGTCAAGCCGCCATATTACGTCCAATTCCGAATACCTTCCCTCTCATAAAATGGAGTGTTTACGTCTAATCGCATTTTAAGCATCAGAGGTGAACAATTTATTAAAAAGATATACAACCTCGAACAAAAATTGCACAACCAACTTTGATCAGCTGTCGTTAATCCTACAATAAGAATTAATATAAAACATCCTTCACATGAATGCTGTGAAATTTCAAATATAAAAAAAAGTGGGAGGAAAAAAGTCCAATTTGCAAAACATCACGGTTGTCGAAATTAAATGAACGAACAAATCAAATGCTTGAAAAAATACTTGAACAAAGAAATCATTTCGATGGGAGAGTTGAATCGATGAAATCAGATTTCTGTGAATTCGCATCTCCCTGGTGCGGCAACCCAATTGATTATACACTTCGGAGTCGAAACCTCATTATTATCAACCAACGTATAGTCTCATCTTTGCGCTTAAACCCGATACTTCTCGCAACAACTGAATCGTGAACGCGCTCAATGGAGGGAATCAATACGCGCGCTATCAGGTAACATGAAAAAGGATTCGCTCCCGTTGAATTTGGCGCAATCGTTTTTCGCCGAGTGGCCGCGCCGGCCTAAAAGAAAACCGGTCTCGCCCCTAAGCCGCGTCTTGTCCGTATCGCGCAACCCTCGACGAGTTCGCAACACCCTCCTTCGCACCCCACCTTGCACGATCTTGTATCGGGCTTAGGAAGAAGTGCGCCGGTATAACATGGCTCCGTTCCGGCAGACACCCCTACCAGCGATCTACCCTTGGAGCGCCGCACCCGAGCTCCGTAGCCCCTCGTTGCATTTTAAATCAAAGCCTGGAGGTAACGCAATCACCAAGCATCACGACGCTTCCACAATTTTCTACTTTAAGCTACTTTATGTATTAGTACCCCTTGTCCGCTCTCCCTCGCGCTTTGCATCCGTCCTTGTCGCGCCTGCGATGTCGAACCATCATGGCCCTTACATTAGCCGACGTCTTCTCGTTTCACTTGCTCGCGCACTCCTTCTTTTAGGCTCGCTGCGACAAGAAGTTCGCTGCCATAACCAGGTTATTTTATTAAACAATCTCATCGTTGCTCGCCGACGCCTGCCACCGGAATTCGCCGCGGAGGCGTCGCCTCTCTGCGGCCTCATGATGATAGTCAAAGACGATAAAGACCCGCCAAGACACCCCACCTCATTTTCCAAAGCACCCTGACGAGGTTCCTCCGCAATTTTGTTTCAGCTTTCGGTTCGCGTTGAGTATCAAGAAACATTCATTTCTTTGAGCCAGACAAATTTTCATTATGGATTGGTTAATTCTGTAAAATTTTACATTAGAACAAGTTTTTTTTGTTTACATCATGCGACACCTATGGGCCATTCAATTTAGTCGCTTTTGTTTATATTTCCATAACGTTCACTTTGGGAGTAATATTTTTTTAGTGTTTCCACTTTACGGCAGCATTTACTCAACGAATTTGTGAAGTTAAGACGAAGCGCATAAAAAGTTATAACGAATTGATGAAGCTTTCATAAAGCGTTTTCACCCTTGCAGTGACATATCAGCGTGAGGAAAAGTATTTTGCCATTTAAATGACTCACATGGTCGTATAAATATTTCAAGCACTCTCTGGACGGTTTTTTGTTTTTATAGAGGAATTGAATTATAGTTCTGAAGATGAGAATCGATAAGACGCGTTTTAGGGGAAACATTTATCAAAAGGCAAATGATTGTTGTTACAAAGACGAGACTTTTTGTCATTGAAAATTCGATTGAAAAGATTAAAAAGATTCGATTGAAAGACTATGTGAAAGATTGTTCGTTAGTAAACGTTGTCAAACAAAAAAAAAACAAATGTTTTTGGCCATCAGTATTACAACAAGAATTCAAAGTTAAATCACGTTCACACAGTGAATTTCAGTTTTGCACGCATATTTGTGTGCTAATTAAAATACAAAACACGATTGTGGTTTCATTAAGATAAAATAATCACTCACATAATCCCGATAAAGAGCCCAGAATTACGGCAGTTTGCTCAACACGGCTGTTTCGATAATTCTTAATTCCTTTGAGTGCGATAAAATGTAATTTGCAACTTACTACGAGAGAAGTGAAAAAAATTATGAAAGTCAATTACGTAATATTTAACTTTATAATAAAATGATAAGGTAATTTTGGTATCGCAGATTCATAACTCAATTGTTTTAACTCTTTCAAATTCTAACCGAAAGTTGAAAGACATCAAGTTTAAAAAAAGTTTTCTGATCGAAGAACCGACGACAAAGTATATAATGCTGATGACTATTCCTGAAAATGGCTGAAATCCAAAAAGGTTTTAATGAATCATTTCATTCTCAAATCTTGTACAAAAAATATAGTTGTTGTCCAAATATGACCAAACGGATATCGAAATTTTATATCTTAAATAACTCAGTAAATTTCATCTAAAAATCCATAAAACAGTTTATTTGGGATTATCAACTTTTTCAATCAACTATATATAAATGGGGTTTAACAGAACCATTGCACAAAAAAATATAATTTTTCATTATTTTTGAGAGAAAGCTCTTAAATCTGAGAATAAAATGGTTAAGTAACATATAACATATTTTTACCGCGGACTAACGAGCAGATGATTGAAAGGCGAATCTTTAGCACTGACAGCATCAGAATCGTTTTTTAAATATGTGCATGAAATGTATAGATATAGGGCGTGTATAGTTCTCAAGCGTGGCGCGGTGTAATCCAGTCACCACGTAACGCGATTATCCATCTAACTCGGGCTCTCACTTGCTTATTCGCTCCCTCTCTCATCGGAAAACTCGACGCTTCGTGGTGGCAAAGGGAAACCGAGTGCAAGTGCCCCACACAGTGTGCATGTACACACAACAAGTTAAGTACCTGTTAGTGTGCTCAACATTGCCCAAACGAACGCTATTTTACGATTCCCAACATTCCGCCCTGGAGTCCCTCTCTGTACAAAGCTGTGTATTTTTAATTTAAACCCTCAGTCTCAACGATGTTCGTTCAGTCTTTTCATTCTGCCTATCTGTTAATGTAAACAAATGCACCGAACAATCTCATTCGTTCAAACATTTTAGTTGCGTCCAAAAATAAAATTTAATCCAGTCATGGAAAATGCGTCGCGAAAAATAACTCGTTCAATTAATTAATTCTTATATCTTCTGTGTCACTCCATATGCCCTTCTGCATGCGAATTATTTTTAAATGTATTCATAAACTTGAAGAAATACGATGTCGGGTAATGAGATAACACGTGAAAAAAAAAATGTTTAATGAACCAAATTCGATTGCAATTCAAATGACTTTTTTACCTTTGAGACGAGGAAACACCGTCTGAAAATGAAATCTGCGATGAGAAAAGTAAGAATATCATTAAAGTGAAAACACGACACGACTGGAATATAATTTTGTTTTCCCGGGGACAGGTATATATATCTGAGAGAAAACGATTCTCGGAGGCGTTAAAACCATGAGAAGCAGGTATCTATCAATTTGTATCTAAGTGACAATCCCGGAGGATTATCAAATTTAACGCACACTCGTATTCAGCGTCGACTGCAGAATGAGGGAAAGAGATGGAAATGGCTTAGACGCGACAGCAAAATAAACGCGTTAAAACGAGACGCAATCCTGGAATACGTTTCATATTTATGGTTGTTATAAACAGAGGGATCTTATTGCTACAAAAGTATGAAAGAGAGTCATATAATAAATAAATAACAAAGTCGTAAAATATAAAATAAAGAAAATCGCGATTTTTAAAATTCAAATTTTTCATTCACCGATCTGAATAAAGATGGAAGAAAAAAATCTGTTTAAAAAATATGTTGTTACATTTGTTACTCGTCTAATGAAGAGATACGATATTTACTGTAACTATAGAAAAGATCAGGCTTGGTTTTCCAGAGGGGTAATTTATAACACTGCTTTTAACGTATTTTGGCTTTAAAAGCGCACCAAGTAAGTACAGTAAGTAATCACTGAGCCGCTAATATATAAAATCAATTCGTGGCAAAGCGATTAGGGGAGCAAGGAAATCCGAGCTTTAAAGCATCTCCTCAACTACTTACAGACATCCAACAATTCACTTAAATAAAAATACTTTCAGAGAAAAAACACTGCGGATTTTCAGTTATAATTTGTCATCCTGATGGATGAAGAGACAAACTAGCGATAACATTAATTCTATATTAAAATATAAACGTGACGATAAAGATATAATTTTTATTATTAACACTTTTTTATCATTTTTTGTACAACTTGTCTTACAATATATTTTTCTTATTTTTTCCAGATCGTTTGCTGCCACTTTATAAATCAAAGTTACGTGAATCATCATCAATTGCATAGACTAGGGAAGCATATCGTCAGTTTCGCAAGTGATATAACGCCAAGCGTTGAATTATGGGTGGAATCCAAAAGCCTGCAGAGAAAAAGTGTATCGACGATGAGAGAAGGCGCAGTGTCGCATCTTCGGTCTGCGTCGGGCAGTCTAGTTCAGAGTGGACGTAATCGCGTTTGGGTGTGAGGGCTAAACGCGATTTACACCAGGACGACTATCCGGCTCGATTCGCTGGTCACGTATCAGAGGGCTGAGGCGGGGGGCCAGGCAGTTCAAGGGGTATAGGAGAATGTTTGTCGTACGCGTTATTTGCTCAATAGGACCACGTGGTGGGCAACCCCCTCTAGCCTGGTAACGCACTCGAGAAGACTCCGCCTAGCGCGAGGTTCGCGCACGCGCGTAACGCCCCCGTCGTCGCAGAATTCCTGAAACCGCGAGGCGACAGGGCGCGACACAGATCTGCACTGGACCAGGTCTGAATCACTCGCAGCGCGCGAACCAACTGTGCGCCGCCGATCCGCAACCGGTCAAGCCGGCTCGACTCCACGCCACATGTCATCCTAGAACAAAATTGTTTTGTTCCGAAGGACCTTGTCAAATGGACGGGTTGAGTGCGACGCAGTGATAGTTGCGACTTGTCACTTGTGCCATCGCGAGTGCAATCTCGATTATTTGCAACGTCAATTGCAACGGTCAAAGAGACGTCAAACACTGCGGTCCTCTCGTCGTCTCGCGGGTCCGCAGTGCTGCGGACGGGATCGGTAAAGTGTTGTTCAGTCACGAGTCCAGGATTCTCACCCCCGGCGGTGGCACCGTCTCGCCAGGAGGCACGGCACCTCCTGCGAGCCCCCCTACGGGACACTACCATCCACCGGCGCACAGTCCACCTCTAGTCAAGGTAATTTGAACATTTTTTGTTATATTATGATGTGCCCAAAATGCTACTCTGAAAAAAAAAACACAATTTGACGATTCTAAATGACATGATTAAGTATAATACAGCTCAGATGTGAGTGATTGCGAAAGACGATGCAATATTTGGCTAGATTTGTATATTGTTTTCTTAAATTGAAAATTGATTTAGTGAGTCTTAAGTGAATTCTTTAAATGAATAACGTGTAAATTTAATAATATAATGTTGATGTTTATTGTGAGATTGTATAGGTATTTATATTTTGAGACGAATGAATTTTGCTGAATTGTAAAAGTCAATTGAAAATGAGAATGGTGGTGAAACTTTGTTGAACGGATGCTCTCTGATGGAATTTTTGTTTCTTGTTTTGATCAGCATGAATTGCAATAAAACAATCAGTAACGAAATTAAATTAGGTAAAGATATGAATGTATGTCAAAATGAGCAACGTCCCAAAATTGGAATGAATTGAAAGTTGAAATGTCACCATGAGTCGCGGTCATTGATCTGTTTTTATAATTCGCTCATCAAGAGTTAAAGTATAAGTGATCTTAATCGTCTTTGTATCAATCACAATCCATTTAAATAAAATTTTACGATTGATTATGAATTGACGCAAATGATACGTGCATTCAATTTGATAAACGTATAATTAATAGAAAATTTTGAAAAAGTGTTACATATTTTGATAATCAAAGTCCGCGCGGCTCTCGCTTTGACAACAATTAGATGGTATTTAATAAGCAATCGAATATTTTAAACACTCTGACGACAAATTCAACAGTCAGAATTAATTATCACAAATGATAACAAATTACGGAGATAAAAATTATCATTTGCTGTCAGTTTGTGTCAAAACAAAAAGAGCATACTTAATAACAGTTAATACTGTGGCCATTAAATTGAATTGATACATCAAAATGTAAACAAGTATATTAACATATTGACAGTCACAAAAGGTTTAATTTATTGCTACTAATAAAACTACAGCGCTAAAATTACCCGCTCGAAATGGCACACTTTTTATAATCCAATTTTTTATGTGCACTCCAATTTGTAGTCTACGTCAATATAAATATTTTTATAATTGGACCAATTCGTTTGATGAACAATAAATTTTTTTGAACTTGCGCGCGGTGTATAAAAGTGTTACTACTAAACAGAATCAATTTAAATTCAAACGTTAACTAACCAATGATTAAAAATAAGTTGAATTTATCAATCACGATTATTTCACGCGCGTGTAATCACGCGCCATTTAAATGTTTACATTAAATTTCCACTAGTATACGTTACAAACTATACATAATAAGTATAATCACGAACTGATCTTCTTATACAGATACAAGCATCTAATGCATACATACCTGCCTGATGTTTATAACGCGATGAAAGCTAGCAGATGCAATTTTACAACTAGTAAATTTAAAATTGCTCAGATCTTGTCAATCTACATCAAAAGTGAATTATCAAATCTAGGTTGAATCACAATTTAAAACAATGTATGATATGATTACCAACATAATGCCTTATTTATAACAATTTTTTCATTATATAAAATTTATTCAATCGAGATCTGCAGTATTTTTTAGAATATTAAACAAAAAGATGCGTTTGAGTTTTATGATACAAAAACTATTTGTTATTAATTATTTATTAATTGGATCTCTAAATAAATAAGTTAACATCAGTAAATAGCAGTATAAATTTTGATTAAACATAAATTAATATCAAAAACCAAGTCAAAAACTTTTGTATTTGTTTTGATAATTGGATGTACATTATGAATGCAAGACAAAAAGGTGTATGCATATTAACGCGTGATGCATTTTCATAAATACAATTTGCAAATGATGCAAATTGCGTACAACTGCCCGATCAACTTTGTCATAAAATTAATTTGAGTCTCACTTTTCAAATCATTAATGTTCAATAAATTTTATTAACTGAAATTGATGGAATAATAAATTTTCTAAATTTATAAAACCAAATCAAAGCTGAATGAAATTTTAATCAAATTACAAATCAATCAAGTGAGCTGCGACTCATGAAAAAGTTCAACAAATTTTTGCTGACATATATTTCAACTATAAGAATTTACGTGCAAAATCAATAATAGTCTAATATAATAATTATTCGATGAAGAATTAACGACTAAAATGTTTTTAAATAAATTTAACACAAAATTTTTATTCGTATAATCTTTCTATTGAATCCAAATTAAATTTTGCAAAATTGTGATTGTACCTTGAAATTGACATTTTCATGGATAGGTAAACATAGTAAGCGATCTTTTAAGTGCAATATAAGATGTGTTAAAGTGAGTGGGTTGTTGTTTAGCCAGACGGTAGTTGTCCGTGTCACACGACACCGCTCCGTGGAAAACTGGTGGCGTTTAGTTTTTCAGCGCGCTTAGGAATTTTTCAGATGGGATTGATGTAGCGCGCGGTCTCGAGGGTGATGCGCTAGCGAAACCGCGGAGGGGTAGGGACAAGTAGCCAGGTCGACGATGATGGGTATAAGGGCGTTTGTCAGAGCTCGTTTTCGTCAGCCACTGGCGAGAATCCCTCCGGGGACTACGGCAGCTGTCTGCGGCTAAGCTCTCACCATCAGAAAGCTCGTCGGAACTTTGAAAGTGCGATTTCGAGGTTGGAATCAAATTCTGCAGCTATCTTCGTCCATGTCGCAACATCCCCGAAGTTACGCGCGTCTTTGTCGCTTGACATAATTGCATAGTTTCCTTTACTGTACCAAAATGACGTTAGTTAATCTATCATGTTACGAATTCTCTCGCACATTGATATTCAGACCGATGATGAACTGACATCAAACGTGTTTATGCGATGATAATTCAAGATTTTTATAATCAACTAAACGTGAATTTTTCAAGTATTCAAAATCAGTGAAATGATCTTTTTATAGATCTTTTAAGTCGTTTTGAAATGACTCATTCAATCGACTCATTCAAGACGCCAGTGTCTTCATTTAAGATGTTTGAATATTTTAAACCAAGATATACTTTTTGGTGTGTCTTAATAGACATCTTTCACAGTGGCTGTTAACCCTTAAGCCCCTGAACCCTTAAAACATAGTCGTAGAGTAACAAAAATGTTATATTTTCGTTTTTTAACACTATAGTGTTAAAAAAACATTTCCCTTCGTATACGAAGATAAATCGGTCAAAATTTTGTTTTTAATTTTTTAAATATTTTTACGTTTTTTCCAATAAATTCCATAATTTTGAATTCAAAGATGCGTTAAAAATGATTTTCGAAAAAAATCCAATCGATTGAGTACCGACAAGTATATGATACAATAAACCTGATGATAGAAAACGTAAAAAGTCTAAAAAATGTCAATGTATCAAATATGATACAACAGGGGCTTAAGGGTTAAATTAAAAAAAATCATTTGAAAAAAAAGATTGATGAAAAATTTAATCATAAGACACATAATTTTATTAACAGAAATAACCGCGAAATAACGTATCAGTAGAATTGACAAAAAAGGTGCCTTGCGGCCCTGTAAATATGCACCACGCGCGCCCGACACTTTCGTTTTGATTAAGCTTCATTCGTTTTAACAAGAATAAGAAGCAGCAGAAGACGGCACACTAAACTTGCAACGTGCTGGCTCCTCGGGCTGGCGGCTCGGGCTGTCTGCCGTCCAATCTTACCAACTTAACCTCATTAATAAATTAATTAGATATTATTGTGTTGGCAGCCAGGGCGGCAGCTGCGGGTCTCTCTGAGATCCCCGCGCACTCCTCCACCTCGATCCGTCTCGCGCTAAGACGAATTGTATTATGATGACGAACGATCCATGATGCGAAGACGTACATTTTCAAACTAGAGTGGGAGTTCATGACCAGTGACGTCATTGTGATCATGCTTTCTCGTCATCCGTTATGTGTTGTAATCTCTCGTGATCTCTGTGTGAGTCTTTTAAAAGCCCGCACGTTTTTCGACTCCAATTATTATACATACGACTGTTCATTTGATATATTAATGCAGAATATTTTTAGAATTGAGCGATTAAAATTTCTAATTGTTGATTGGATTAAACTGGCGGAGTAAATCGTGTTTACATTCGACTATAATACCGCAAATTATTATAAGACGCAGTAAAAATTTATTGTTTATAAAGTCGTTTGTTTAAAATCTTGGAGAATCAATTTTAAATAAAAATTCGCACACCAAGATTTGATTAAAATAGATTTTATTTACAAAAATTTACAATTTTGGAAATAATTTTTTTTTTTTCGTTTTGGATAAAGTTGTTTGTAGCACTGCAATATCGATTTTCTAAAACGATGACTCAATCATGTTTTTTTATTCTTCTTTATATTAATAAATAGGCGAATGAGCATATTTTGCATAAATTCACTAACGTGCTCGCATAAATGATTTCGATCTAACGAGAAGATTCATATTTAAATAAAATTTGAATTTTTCAAAGAATCCTAAATCTTGAAAAAAATAACAACAAACAAATAACAACAACAATAAAAAATCAACAGCTGATGAGAGGGTTCATTGGATTCCTTTTTTGAACGTTTTTACATTCTTACGCCTGGCGTGAAGAAGTAAGTGTAACTTGAAAATGATTTCGTTGCGGCATACGACATCGCAGATATCACATTTTAATAAACTGAAAAAAGTTTGATTACATTAAAATTCGGCTGATTTTCATCTGAACAGTAATTTTTTTTGTATTAAT
Organism: Trissolcus japonicus; assembly: GCA_030522925.1. NCBI lineage: Eukaryota > Metazoa > Arthropoda > Insecta > Hymenoptera > Scelionidae > Trissolcus > Trissolcus japonicus. The sequence goes on along the minus strand of JAPYZS010000159.1, from coordinate 107,051 downwards.
TAAATCTTACTTTATTGTCGGTCTTTGAAACCTTTCTCGCGCGTGAATGTGCCAGTGCAATTTTAATCCAAGTTCATTGTGAACTTTACCCAAGCAGACCGGACAATTGTTAGATTTCTTCATTTTTCTGAAAGTAAAGTATACCAACCTTAGAATACCATTTTATGGAAATTTTAATAATTTATAATAAACAAATACTTACATCTGTTATTTCAATATAATTAAGTAGAAAATTGTCTTTGGAACAACGATAAACTCTATAAAAGAACTGTAAAAAACATTAATACCGACAGATACTCTCCTCTACTCAAGGCAGAGAACTGAACTGATGATCTATGGTGAAATTATTTGGAATATATACTATTGTTTATCAATTTAAATTCAATTTAAAATTAAAAACTGATGGATCAAAATTTTTTGTATCAAATTTAAATTAAAAAAAAAAATAAACTTTTGACTTGAGCCCTGAAAAATTATATCAACAATATTAAGAACAAGATCAAACCCGAGATTTATATGACAAGTTTGTCTAATCAAAATAATTTGTTGATAAAACATTCAGTAAAAACCATTAATACCGTCGGTTTTTTGATTTTTCTAACTTACAGTTAAATGCAATTATTCATGTTATTGTAAACATAAATTGACAATATATTTTCATTTCCAAATTCAACTACAAATAATGTAAAAATTATTGTTGCAAATTTTGCATAGCCAACATTTCACCAGATTAACAATTATTTAATTTTGTTTTAATTAAAAAATGAATTCACAAAAGTGTTCATATTTCAATAGTAATTTTATTGATCGGAACATTTCAGTTTACTTACATTTGGGTAGAGACAATTTTTCTATTATAACAAACACAACAAAATACATAACACTAACGAGAATACATTTTGTTTTGAGTTTATATGACTAATAGTTTTCTTCGCTGGAGGGGCAAAAATACTTGGCGTTCATAAAATCTTTCTTTTTCTTTCTCACGTGATTAATTTCAAATTTGCTGATCATAAATTTTCAACTGTGTTGTTGTTAATTAAAAACTGATGGATCAAATTTTTGTATGTCATATTTAAAAATAAACTTTCAACTTGAACTCTGAAAAAATTATATTAACAATATTAAAAACAATATCGAACCCGAGTTTTATATGATAAGTTTGTCTAATCAGAATAATTTGTTGATAAAACTTTCAGGAAATTTATAATTTTTCAATTTTCATTTATCATCCCATTTTTTTATCTAATTGATATTCATTTTGAAATAATTGATTCTGCATATTGAAAATTAATGAAACGAAAATTAATGAAACAAAGATCAATTAAACGTACGTGATATCGGTTTGTTTACATTGTTAATGTATCAACTCTGAATCAGTTGGTTCAAATTAAAAAATGATTGGTTTTGTGCTGAGGAAAAAGTGACTGGAAATGTGAATCAAGACCAGGGACATTTTTGAAGTAAATTTTAATGGTGTACTTTTACAATAAATTAATATATCAATATACAATGAATCAAAACCAAAACATGATTAGAAATTCGATTTCTCTCGGTTTACAATGTTATTAATATTAAATTAAATTCGCTGTATTATTCTTATGAATCATCAATTATCAAAATCAGATCTATATAACTTGAACGATAATTTGTTCTTCGGCTTACAACATCAGGAGATTTAAAACTAATTTACAAAATTGCCTAACTTAAATAAGTACATGTGTGAATATTAAATGTCACATTATATTGTTACAGCAACTTGAACTATATATTATTATTATAGAGGTAAAAAAGTAGTACTCAAATTCAAATCGTTTCAAAAATAAATCAACTCTCTAAACAATGATAAAAATTTAAAATTCTTTGTGAAATAGTACAATTCAGTTGGAGATTTAAAATTTAGTTCAACTCACGCTTCGAGAGGTTTTAACCAAAGGTATATACCGATATAACCTATAGCAGGATGTACATTCTTTGGCTGTAATTTTGGGTCTATCTAGGCTCTCATCGTCATCAGACTCGCCTGATGAACTTTCTTCCCAAATGTTCGATGATTTACTGCATTTATCAGTGTACACGTATGACCGCACTCGAAAATTTACATTTCCACATAAACACTTTTGAACATCTTCCTCGATTTGCGGCATCATTGTTACAATCTGAAAGAAATGGTAAAATGTTTAAAAATGGATGAAAATATTCATTACAAATTTGGGGGCATGATAAAAATCAATGCTACAGGGTATTTAAAAATTCGATATTCAATAATCGGTCTAAACTATTACAAATGTAATTACAATTACCGCGGACGACTAAATTGTACATACTTGAAAATAATGCTGGTACTCTCAATTTCCAAGATGTTGACACAAACAGAATCGGGCCACTACAATGTCATCACTCCATTCAAAATTCGTGTCTACACAGAGAAGACTTACTAGATGCGCAGTACATTCTCAAAAAGTTGTAAACCTCAAAATAACCTGCGCACTATTGCGTAGGGAAGTATTTTATAATGGGAGAGAAATCGTAGTTTCCAGAAATAAAGTATTGCATTTAAAAGCAGTGAAAAAACCTATTGCTTTCAAATTTGAATCATAAAATATCAATAAACAACCAATGCGTTTTTATTTGTTTTTCTCATTACGAGTGGACAGCGATTCTTAACGACGGATTTATTTTATAATAAATTTTCAATTTCACATGGATAAAAAATTTATTCAAGTTTTAGAATTTGTTTTATCAAGCATGTTTGCTCATCTACTTCCTAATGTCTTACTTTATCTTTGTCAATTCGATAAATCTCTGTGGCAAAACTGTGTCACTGAACATAGAAATCACATTTGGCTATAGATCACTGCTTATATATTATTTGTTCAAATGTATTTACATTCCATTGCAGTCCAGACAAACATTCATCATTTTTTAATATCAAAATCTAATTGAAACGAAAGTTCAGAAATATTTATAAACTAATGGATAATTAAAAAAAAAATATAAAAAATGTAAAAACAATTTTTGTTCAATTCTGTGACATTTTTTTTTGAACGATAAATTGCATAACGCTTGACATGAATTGTTAATCAACGCAAAAATCCCGCGACAATTAGATTATTGAATTTTTGCTCTACACTTGTGCGCGTGAGCTTCAAAAGATTTTGCATCCGTTATGCCATTAAAAGTATCAACAGTCTGACGCCGCAGAACACAAGGGGAACAAAGTATACCGGTTAGGGGGTGGTTTTCAGGATCTTCGCTGACAAACATTACGGCTGATAGAACACACTAAGCTCATTACAACGTATAGAGATGATAATGACAAAAAGCACATGCAGCATTATCATTGCAGAGCGTACGACATTAAGCTGTAGGGGGCCAGGATTAGGATGTCGGCCATTACCGCGCGTCACTGACCGTTTATTTTGCAGCGTGTGGTGACTTCCTCTAGACGGGTCTATAATGCCTTCATAACCGGAGGATGAATTTGAGGACGTTTGCCAAGTGGTTCGATCGTCCTCTCGATTCTTACTCAAAATACATTAAACATGTTGTCGTATAGCAATGAACCAAATGTGACTACCTATATATATATATAGACTTCGATTTAAACAACAGTCTGCTGAATTCTTTGCTCCAACATTTTCGTTATTTTATTTTAATTTCAACTACAAATATTGATCGATTTCGAAAAAAATTGAAAATGTTGTTTATTGTTTAGATATTTTATTTTTTAATTCGCGATAAACATTTTTCTAAGGGGAAGTCAGAAAGTTAAATTTTTTTTCATTGTTTACATAATTAAAAACTAATTAAAAAATTATGAAAAAAACTTTGAAAAATTTTGAGAAATATATATACTTTGTTTATAAGAAAAACGAAGTATAAATTTCAGTGTGGCACATTTTATTTTTATATGATCAAAACAGTGCGCGGTTTTGATGGCAGACAACTAGCTGTCAAAGCTTAATCTTTCCTTTGAACGAAAAAAAAAAATAAATAAATAAATCATCAGTCCACTTTGGACACACTGAAAACACGGCGAATTTATAAAGCCTTAAACGTAATTATCATTCAATACAAATAACGCGCTCTGACGGAGATGAAAAAAAAATGGTCGTGATGCAAAGTGTGCACGAAAGCCTCTGACTTGATTCAAATACAAATTAATGAAAAATGGCTCGCTGATATAAATCGGCGCACAAAGAGCAGCGAGAATGAAATTTGGGCGCGCGCGACCGTTAACATATTTATTTGGAAAACTGTCAAACGCGGAAAACGCACTTTTGATCTTCGTTTTCATTCATTTATTCAAATGTGTATCACAGTACAACCGCATGACAAAAACACTAAAAAAATGCCTCTTAATTGGGTGTTTTTGAATTGAATTATCTTACATTGATATAATGGACTAGGAGAGAATCATGGGCTGTAAATGGGCGCGTTCCCCCTGTCGCAGTTCGTGCTTACGCTAATCAGATATTTCGTAGCTAAAGTACTTTGACATCAGTGTCGCGCGTCAAGTTAAATGCACGGCATTTCCATCCGGCGATGGATAGAGAGATGTCGTTCGACACTTCAATCGTCGCGTCACGCGGCCATGAATAATTGGTCACGTCGCAAATGAATTTGGTGATAACGCACAGGCACATTCAATCTGCAGAGCGCGCGCTTTCATTTATTCAGCGACAAACGACGCCACGACCAGCATGTACCACGTTGTACTAACGGAGTTATCATTTTGAGACGATAAACCTGATGTTTTATTTCAATTTTTTTATTTTTCATTTGTTACGCAAACTTATAACTTTTTATACTTATATACGCACGATTTCACTTTTTATTATAAAATTTGTTTTGGATATAGAATTAAAAAAAAGAGATACAAATGTAAAATGTAGCGTGTGAAACTATAATATTTCAATATTTCGACAGAATATTAGTTTAAAAAAATCATTTATTTATTGATTCGAAATTAAGAAATCCTCGTTCTTTATTGATAAAATAAAAATAATGAAATAAAATATTGCAATATTGATTAAACGAAAGTTTATTACAAAAGTTTTATATATAGTAAATGGAACAATCTAAAAAAAGTTTTGTAAATTGAATGCCACAATAACTGGTGGATGTGATTTGGTTAAATGCATCAATTTGAGTTGTAATTTATGACGAGATCAGTGAATGAAATTCGAATAGTATATCTTTCAAGTCGGAATTTCGGGAAAGATTTTCCAAATGCGTTAGCTTGTGCTGTTAAAAGTAAAGAAAAGAAGCGCTGCGGCGTCGGCGGCGAAACGAAGGACACGCCTCCAGCCTGCAGATGGCGCGGCTCGTAGGAGCGAGGCGTTTCTCGCACATCCTGGCTGGTGGCTCGCTCCTCCGCCGCTGTTTTACGCTTTTCGACTTTTTCAAGATTTATCCTCAGCACTTCCTCGCTAAATCGCTTTCCGGGTGAAATTTACGGTCGGGCAATAATACAAGAGCAACGCCGCCGGCCACGCTCGGCAAAGAGCACGGAAAAGAGCTCCGCCCGAGCGGCTAACAGGCAACGAGACATTCATTCTCGGCACGTTCCTGGCTGCCTTCTTTCCTTCCTTCCCGTTCTACCTTTTGAGAGCCTTATCTTATCGAGCCACATTCATTGCCCTCCTTCTCACCACCGATGAGTGCCTTACGATCCCGAGGGCAAAGGTAAAACCTACCTGCAGTTCTGCTCTGCTTGTACGCAAGAAACGTTATCAGAGTAATGCAGGTATTGGCAAAGATACATGAGTCAATTTAGTTATGACGCGAGTCTAGATGGTTATGCCACTGCGATTTTGCAAATGGAACATTATTTTTGGTTTCCAGTATCGAAAATTGATCAATTTCTATATACTGATGGTTATCTAACTGACGGTAAAAAATGTACCATTTAAGTGTTTTCAATATTAATAAAAAAAATCTCTACGAAAAAAAAGTAAAATGAATGTACAAATACTTATCAATTTAGGAATTTAGCCTGAAAGTTTTTAATCAGGGTTATGAAATGCACACACAAATATTAATCTGAAAATGTTATATAATATATATTTCTATCGGAAGAAATGCTTTTATCAGATATTTCTTCAATTAACCAAAGACATTTCTGTAAATTACGTTCTTATTGAGTCAACTGTGAAAATCAATTTCAGTCCGGTGATTAAAAATCATCTCCCTTGATACTGTCAATGTTTAATCTTCATCATAAGCACCCCTTGAAATAAATATATTCCGATTACTTGGTACGGAGAGCAGGAAACGCGGTTAGCGCGATTCAATGCGTAATTCCATCCAGCGGTATCGTTGAGCTCTGATCAATGAAATTCGAATAACGGTCATTATGATGTTCTCTATTTGTTCAGTCTATGACCATTACTCCGAGTTTTCGTTGGGAATTGCGTCCTCGAGCAAGGTACCCGATTGTCTAGGGGCGCGACATATTGGACGAAATTGGTGCATATCAAACAGGAGGAAGCAATTGGAATATAGCAGATCTACCCCCGCTACGAGCAGCTTCCGTTCGAAATAGTGCCCTGGGGGCGAAGCCAGGATCCAAACCCTTGACATCCTCCTCCACCTGCTGTCGTTCTCCATCCCTGCTCTTCACCCCCTATTCTTCTTTTCTTTCCACTCCTATTACAGCGAGACTTCTATCAACTGATGACTTTCTAATTATACATTTTATTAATTTTACAATTTTATCATTTTTTGAATTATAAACTTAACTAAAGATAATTGCACAGTAACTAAAAACAATTGATACGATTAAAATTTTTCAATTATATATTATATTGTTCATTCATATTTATAAATTAATTTTTTATTTGAATATTGGATACGTGGATCTTTCACATGATTAATAAATCTTGAATATATTTTTCTTATTATCTATTAATATTTTAGAATATCATATCACCTCGCGTACTTCTTTACATTTTTTTTTGAAAAAAGAATTCTGGCACGTTTTTCTTTTCATTCAACCTCGATTCGTACTCACTTATTAATATATACAATACAGAAACGCTTGTATGGCAATATTCGCTTACTTTGAATCCAAGTTCTCTCGTGATCTCGCGATCCAAAACGAATTTTCCATTATTCGTAATAGAGCCGCGAGCGCTTCGAGGCACAGATCATATTTCAACTAGCGACGATGAATTTGTTCGCGTGACTTCATTGAGGTACGATGGTATGATACATCTGTGTAGATGTTTCTACTGTGAAACAAAATTTAATTTGCTTGGCGGTAAAACGAAAGCATATTGTTATAGTTACCATGCATGTATATATGGTTATAAATTATACTATTTGCTTCATCTACAATTGCTTATACTAAAAGATAATTTTACAAAAGTGGAAAATAATCATTAAGCGTCGCGGCAGTGATGGCAGTTAAGCAAAATAAATTATTCTATTAATTATAAAACGTTGCTCACTAAAAAAATATGAAAATAATTTTTGAGAAAAAAATTAACTCGAGAACGTACGCAAAAAATATACTCATGAGCGGTTTGGCTTTATGTTTATTTTCTTTTTCTTTCAGTTTTTAAAATTTCAGGCAAAGTGTAGTAACGAATCATCATACATTTTCATAGGATTCGATTTTCTTGTGTATTAAATTAAAATGTTAAAATTATATAAAATGCATATATTAATGTGCGTAATGAGTACATCCATTATACATAATTATACATACATTTTGAAATGTTCGTTGATTGCGAAAATTAAAATACGGTCTATTTGAAATGTTAATGCTTGATTTTTGAACAGTTTTATATTTGAAGTTACAAGTCAATTTCCAAGAAAAATTAAATTACAATGGCTATAGAATGGCGTGCTGAGATGAAAATTAATAATTACGAGTTTTAATTGACAATGATTTAGTCTTTGAAACGATGATCTGATGCATAACTCAAGAAAGTGATTATGAAACGTCTGGATGAGTGACATATATAATATTAATACGAAAGATGGCAGTACCGATAATTTCATTATGATCTGGCCAAATGTTTCCGTAGGAGAAATATCTAATCAACTCATCAAATCCAGCAAAGTGTAATCAAAGTGAAACGCGCGCAAACATCGCTAATTACGATGTTTCCAAAATCACTTTGTCGAGCGTGAAGGGTAATTTATTTGACAAACATGATTACCAATCTACAAATGTTCCACATAACTTACTGAAGTCATTGAAACGAAATTTCACACGTTTTCGCATTTTCATGTCAACATTTCGTTGCGAAATCACGTTCCGCGTTTATATTCGCGAACCGACTGTAAAACTCAAAATAATCCGACCATTTTTTTTATTAACTAAACGTGATGGACATCACATTTAACGAAGTTACTCCATAGTATGATAACATTTGTGGTGATATAATGGGTACGATCCTATATGAGCCAACTGAACTGTATTTAATTTTGCAATTCCAAGCGTCGCCAATTGTCGCTGTCAAGTTAACAAATGCAATTTTTCATAATGAAGCAAATATAAAAGGCAGCAATTTTATTTTCATTTTCACACAGTTTAGACTTATTCTACTTCAATTAGAATGTTATTTAATTTATATTATAACATTAGAGAAAAGCAATGTAAACAAAATTTATTCGTTTTCTTTTTATTTGAATTGTTATTATTTTTTCATTCAATAAGCACAATCTCGTTCGTAACGGAATTATCAATTAATCACACGGCACATCTATAATGACGTATGCATTGTAGACAAAGCTTCTTCGACGAGCGAAACCAATATCGAATAATAATCCTATAATCTGAAACGTCAACGACGGAATAACCAGAAGCCAGTCGTATCTCCTCGGTGAAACAACGACTCGTTAATTTAATTAGTGGCGGAATTATGAATCGAAATGAACTATTAATTGAATGCTCACTCTCTTTCTTTCTCGAGTAGATGAGTATCATAACTATGGCAATCTGCGTGTGTGCATCAGCTTATAAAAAGCCCCTAACACATTGATTCGCATTGGGTGTGCGATTTATCCGCGCGTTGTCGCTCGCGTAATTCGCATTAGCGATCGGCGTCTCGTCATTGGTTAAGTGAAATCGTGCACCAGTCGCTTCTTATCGAATTTTCGTTCGTATCCGTCGCCGCGACTTGGTAGCCACACAATCAATACGATCTCGCCTCTGGTGTACACTCGTCTCGTCACTGCGCCGTCAATTGAGCTCGTTGAATCTGTGCCTCGAGCCACACATATGTCTCACGTACGCATCGCCAATCCGGCACGTACATTCGCGTGTGTGATATCTCTCACACAAATTGTGTACACACGTGCAGAGAACGCGCGCTCGGCTGTTGTGCTTTCGTTACCAAGCGAAATACGTTTCTGGTCGATCAACGAGATCAAGCGAGACAGACGAATTGGCTGCCACGCGGTGGGGGCACCGAGGAAGCCCAATTGGAACGTGGGGGCGGCGATCAGAGCACAGCCACCAAACAAACTCATCCGTGTAATTGTTAAATTGACAGATTAATTCAATCAATGCCATGCTTCGTTCGAGTTATGCTACCGAGAATATCTTGCACCCGATGGAAAACACAGCTAAGCCGTGAACGAGCTATTGCAAATCTGATTGTCTTACAGTATCGCTCTCGGACTTTTCTTTTGCGCTTCTTGATTTATCCCGAGGATTGTAGTGTTTGATTGTGCTTTCAAACATTTTTCTTTTGACTTTTTTTTCAGTTCTTCTTTTGACTATTGGAAAAAAGATTCTTCTTAATGAACAAATTTTTGATAAAGAATATTGATTAGTCCAGTGATTTTGATTTAGTAAGAAACAAAATTTAATGGATTCTTTTGTTTCTAAAGGATTTAGTCGTCAGATATTTATTGAACAGTGCTTTTGATTCGGATTATTTTTTTGTACAGTTTAGTCATTATTTAAATATTAAAAAAAAATCAATGGTTTAGAGGCAAAAATACATCATTCCATTTACCCAAATTTCAAAATATAATTTAAAACCAATTTAAAAACCAATTTGGAGTTTCAATATTTTTCATTATACAATTATGAAAACATATATTAATTATGAAAAAGATTCCATATATCATCAAACTGTACGTACAGTCCAGACTTTCAAAGACCTGAGTTGTTTAAATTAAAAAAAAAAGAGTTATTTGGTTTTACCTCCAAGCTACTGAATTGTAAGTATGAATTATTAAAGTTTTCTAAATGAACATTTCACTTTTTGCAAGAAGTAGAAGTTTTTCTTTATTCGAATTAAGAGGATAAAATTACTTAATTAAACAAATTTTTTTTGTTCAACTTTGAAGACATAAATAAAAGCTTTTTCATTGGAATTTCGTTTTTTCTTCTTGACAAAAAGTTATAAGATGTTCAATATTTCATAAAACAAAATATATTTTCTCTGTAAACAAATAATTATAATTCGAATAAATACGATATGTTAGTTCTTTCACTTTCGCAAAGAATAGTCTTTACGATTGAGCACGCGTAATGCGCCGGAATCGAGTGGAGTAATGTGACTCGGGTGGCTGCAATCGAGAGACTGAAGAGAGGGAACACCATCCGAATCTTAATGTCCCGGGACGTTTTCTAAAAATGTTTATTTGAAATCTGTATTTCTAATTGTTTTGCTGCGTGAAAGAATATTTATCATTAGTTAATTTATAATTTCAGCACAAAATTCTTTTTTCTTCAAAAAGAATTTGTTTCTCTCAGATTAGAGAAAATGTATAAGAACAGATTAAAAGTGGTAGTTCTCAGGGAAAAGAAAACAAAACAGGTTGAAACGCACTTGCGAAAACGTTCATTAAATGGTTGTACAGCAGTCTACATCCGTTTCAGATTCACTTAAGACAATTCTTCCGACGAATGTCACTTCCGCAATCGAATTCGACATGCACTTATAGCTTAATGATCTTTCGTCCTTAATATGTTTCGAGGCGGGATCTCCCTTGAACTTCCGACTCGATCCCAACGATAATGGTAATACAAGACTGATATAAAATGCATTAGAAATAATGCCAAACTTGATTGATACAAAGTCAAGTGATGTTGCTTGAAGAAGGATGAATGTTATTGATTCTGATTATTACATACAACGGGAAACAAATTAGGGAATAATGTCGAGATTCTTCATGTTAATGGCACAACAGAAAAGTATATTTTAAGATGATGGATCTACAGGATTCAATAATGCGCTCCGTCTTGCTACATTTGTGAAAGATCTTTTGTGTCACGAGTCAGAGCTATAATTCTCTATACTGTAATAAAGAATTACTACGTCATCAAAAAATAAATTTTGCTCTATCTCGCACGCAATTTGAAACAATAAGAGGAAAAAAATTCAATTTTAATTGCATTTAAAACAAACGATCAACGAATAAAGTTGATTGTGAAGTTCACTCAATTTATCACATATCTTTCTGAGAAATAATAACGTTCCACATTTCAAATTTTCTCAACTGTTCTTGTGAACAACAAACTGCTTGAGTAAGCGAACTAATTATTTTAACCCGATCAAGCTAGACGTTGCTTTTATTGCACTGAGAATCTAACCGACAACAATTTTAGTTACTTCAAATATTACACATCACAATTATTTGGGTACGAAGTTAAAGTTTTCATTGCGAGGAAAAAAACACGTTACCAAGTAATTTTATTTTATTTTCTTTCAGGTACGTTCGGAGTTCATTAGAAAGATAAACATTCCGTCCTCTTGTCTCACAACGTAAATTTCCAAGATCCCAAAACGAAGCCCAAGCAGATGTAAACAAACATTGTAAGTCACTTTGGTCCGTGTCTCTTTTGATGTGATGCTATACGAGTATATCAGGAATTTTCCTAATTCAAAAAGATTTTGTATTGTTTTTTTAAATATTTTCAATTAATATCATTCCACTACATTATTTGTAATAAAAACATTTTTTATAATCAATTCACTTATTACTCTCTCGGTATATCTTGATATTTACCAAGATTATACACGCAATAACTCTATACAATGTAACATTAAATTAGAACGCATCTTAAGACGTGGCAAATTTTTCGAGCATTAGAATGTAGTAAGGGTGAGTGAACGAATAAGGAGGTTAGAGCACGAGGGAGTTGGTATACGCAGAGTTAACCTCCATTAAATGAGTTAACTTTGCGATCTACATGCTCGGATACGCTTAACCAAAATACATTACACTTAACTATATATACGCTAACCAATCGGACATTTTAACTTATGCCTGGGCGCGCTCGGGAAATCCACGAATTCCCATAATTGATTGAATTAAGTCGACCAATCAATTGTCAAAGCCAGCTCTCTCTAGAATTCGGACGCCCCGACATCAGCAACGTCACACTGACGACAAGCAAAGAAATTCACACGAACTTCTTATCCTCTAACGCGAGATTTGTACCAACTGTCAATTATGAGCATTACATAAAAGCAGAGCGTGTATATCATCTTCGGGAGCGGTTCAATTAACACTTGATACGACGGGCATTAAAAATATAGGACGGCTGATTTTTTGACTGCGCACTATTACAGAGAGCCAGTAACAATTCCGTTGTCCCGCATTGTCGCGTCTGACTCGCCACCGTAATAAAGAAGACGCTTATTAAATTGTGTCATCCATAAATAAGAGGGCTAACGCACTGCATCCAATTTGACTTGTTCAATTAATTACTTCCAATTTATCGTCGGGACTTATTATACGAATCAAGATATACGCGCTCGACGATGCGAGAAACATCATTGCCCGTAATGAAATCTTTTGATAATCTCTTTCTGCCAGACAAACTGCGATGCTTTCGCCGACCGAGGAACATTCAATTATGGTTTATGAAAAACAACGATTTTTTTGTTCAGTCACGGTTTTGGAACTGGGGTGACTTTCGGACGATAATTCCTACTCTCGGGGTGGGCAAATAGGTAGCTCGGTTGAGCCCCCGTTGGGACTTTTAAACACGCGAGACGATTTCACGAACTGGGACGCTGTGGCAGTTGCGCGAGTCGCGGTTCTAATTAGAACATTATCGCGTTTAATTGTGGGCTGTTTGCGCAACGACGCCGCCATGCCACGCTCGTCGCGTGCCAAATTATTGAATGTTTACGTCACACGCATCGCGCTTCGCAACTCGCCGACGTCAATTATACAATTAACGCTGCGTTAATGAGCCACTCGTGTTTCATACGTGTTCAATAGGTTGACCGAGGTATTTGTTTCTTCATAGGGGAGCATGTGGTGCACAAGTTTTATTTTCGCTTTTGTCCAGGAGTTCAATGATCCGTAATATATGCCAGATTTCCATCAATGTACAATATCATTTTGTGTATTTGTGAAGTTTTGTTTCCAGTACAATATTACAACAATGATTCAAATGAAAAGACACGTTTTGCAGATTTTGTTAGTTCGTTCCCAAAAGAAATAAATTTGTGACATCTGCGTAGCAAACAATTTAAGATGTTAAGATGTAAAATATGTTTTTTACAATGTGACATTCAGTCGATATCAAGATACATCTGAGAGAGGACGAATTTACATCGATTTCTTTCAATTTAAAAATGGAATATTCATGAGGATGTGCACTCGTTTGTAATCATTTTAAAATGTAATCACATTGGCTGATCCCCAGAAGACGTCTTCTAAAACACGTGCATCTTATGAATTCAAATGTCACACTGTAAAGTCGAACTTCAATTTTGTAAAACACTCAATATCTATCCGAAATATGATTCTAGAAGCACATCAGAGTGTCGAGCAGCAAACACACACTCAAGGATTGAATATCCCCAATCGTGACCCTCTCCAAATCGGATGATCGCACAATAAAACACTAGCATAATCTTTTGCCCGGATAGTTGAACACCACAAATACACACGGCGCAGACCACATGCTGCCTGCGCTGCAGGGGAAAAATCATATACACAATGTATTCTTATGCACTTATGGGCTGGGGTTGAACCACGCCAACATGCCTGTAGGTAGCATTAAGATTAGCTTCACTACATTTCACCCCCTTATGTCGACGCGTATGTTGCTCGCTCCTACGCACACACAAGCATGGTTACTTTTGTTGCACATTACACTTCAAAACCACACCCTTATTTACATTCATGTGTGTACTCTGGTCGTGATTAATGGCTTGATATGATGACTGTATTAATAAGCTCTCGATTATTTCATGGGTTACACAAGTTGGGGTGATTTTTTTCTTCCATCAGCCTCAATAAAAGTTGAACTGGTGATAACGTATTTTTGGAATGCATGATTTATGGTTCTTAATCAAACAAAAATTACAATTCATCCTTTACAGTGAGATCAAATACAACTTTATTATTCATTATTTTAGTAATGAATAAAATGAACCGTTGGCACAAATAATGTTTTAAATGAAACGTTTTTGTAGTCACTTTTTAAATATTTCAAATCGTTTTCCTATTTCATTAGTATTGTGACATTTTGGAATCCATCTTAAAAAAAGTTTAATTGAATGGAGGATTAAGTTGGCCGCGGATCGGACCGTTGAACAAGTTCATGTATAACCACTTCATTTTTGACAGTTTGTTGCTTTATTTGTGACAGGTGAAAATGTGCAGTTAAAAATTGAAAAATTAAACCATATACTATGTAGCGCGCAGCGCACGCTGTATACTAGAATTCAAAAAGTGACTACAAAAACGTTTCATATAAAACATTATTTTTTGCAGTGCAGAAAAATTTAAACTTACATTGACAAAAATTCTGGACTGCAAATAATTTCATGGTGATGTCTAAGACCGTAGATGTTGATTAGATAAATTCAAGAATATTAACCTCGTGTACATAACTTGAACGTACGTTTTTAAAATTTTTAGGTTGGTAGTTTAGGTAAATGTTCATTTAGTTTTACATGAATCTACAAAGAATTCACTTTCTATAATTTTCACAACCCAATCAATTTTAATAAGAATCTATTAAAAAGATAATAATAATAATAGAAAGTGGACGACTGCATAAACTTAATCAGTTGAACGATCGTGCGTAGGAGGCAGCTCGGCCATAACTAAGTAGACAAGCTCAACGAGAGGTCGGACTCTCTCTTGAATCCAAATTGAAGCGAACTTCGTTAAGTTTGGCAGCAATTACTTTTGATACCTGACACGCGGTCATAATTGCGTTGCTCCATAGATCGCAGTCGAACATAGGGGATGCAAAGAGCGAAGTACGTCGGGGGTATAATAATTTACTAATATCAATTTCAAATTTCAATTAGTATCATCTCTGGCTCGCTCAGTCCGGACCCCAGCGGGGCATGCCATGATCTAAAATTCAATTTGTCCCTTCGCGGCGACGCGCCAACTACCAACGAGCGAGACGGAGAGATCGCTGCGGGCGCGCGCCGCGGATGCAATTCGCTGAAGGACCCCGTCGTACGCATACGCGACACACCAGCCGCATTATAAATTGATAACCCCCGCAGTTTATTAAGTTCGGCGTCCGATGCCTGCTTACGCGAAAAGCTCCAATATATTCGTTATTTATTTACGCGAGTTTACAATCCCCCTAATAGGGATCGACATAATCGGCCTCCGGTTCGCCTTCCTCGTGTGACTTAATCGCATTTTCTGCCGATGAAAATCTACGCTCCTTTGTACCAGTGTATACCATTCGTCAAATAAGTTTTTTCGTACAAATTTATGAACCCAAAAATATTTTAAATTTTTATTTGAAAATTTTGTTTGTTTTTCATAATTATTTCATATTTTTTCATATATATTTCATATTATTATTTTATTTCAACTTTTAACTCGGACCAACATTTACGAAATTTTAGTTCAACGATTTAATTCGGATTGAATTAAATTTGTCGGATTAATTTTTGTTTGCTTTACTTCATTCAATATTGACCGATAAAATTTGCAATCACTGATTTAATTGAAATATCTTTTTGTGATTTTGCGATCGTAATTAAAATTGCGTATTGCGATGTTGATTTCATGTAACGTTTTTTGTTTATATTTTCAAAGTGAATTTTACTTTAATACGGCTTTTAACAAGAATCATTTGATTTTCAGTTTTCAATTTAATAACCGAATCGTTTTTTATTGCAGGAACGAAAGCATTTGATTAACAAAAATAATGAGAACGTTTGAGGGATCGCTTTATTAACTCGATTACAACTTAACCTGGTAATCGAATCGAAGAAGCCGCGCATTAGTATGCAAAATCGTATTCCTGATGATCAGCCGCATATATAATTCACAAGTGTGGAATTGCGAAGTTCATATTGTGAAGGTAATTTCCGTTTCCGATTGTTACAGATTGGATCGGTTCATGTGCATCAGCCGCACAACCATCACCTGTCTCATACACAGCAGACGCAACAGCAACCGCAGCAACAACAACTGTCGCCCCAGCAGTTGCCAGGAGGTGGTGACGTGGCGGCGGCAAGCGGCGGAGGCAGAGGTTCGGCAACCGGGGGCGTGGGGTTGGCGGCCAGGGCCGGAGGAATGTTCTGTTACCACTGCCCCCCGGGTCTCCCGGCAGCGCGACTTCCGCCCTCTCTCGAGTATCCCTTTGCTCCCACACACCCTTGTAAGTGTAGTTATCATGGTCTCATTAAGGGACAATAATTGCGCCGCTGGTATTTACCCGCTTTATCAGTTAGCTGGACGACAATCCAGAAATTTGAAAATAAATTGAAATCTGTACAAGAAAAAAAAGTTTTCATCTTTATTTAAAATTTAAGTTCTTTAAAATCACACATAATCTTATTTTTAGTTTATCCAAAATTGGATGAATGAAATTTATGACAAAAATAAAACATGTAATTGTGAAATACGAGTATAAAATCAAAGTTATAGATATGAATTACACTTGTGCTGTCAAATTGGAACTAAATTATTAAGCGTCTGCCACATTTAACTTGAGATTAACAACTGGGCACAAAGTGGTGCAACTATTGTCCCTTAATTTTTTAGTGTTTTTTTTATTGGTTAAACGGATGATTTGGAGTAAGCGAGTAGGAATGTCAAGTTGTGATTCAATCGTTGCTAGGTAACAAGTTTGCTAGATAATACATTTGAAAAAAGGGTAACAGATATAATTTGTAAGGTGGGATTAGGTTGGGAACTTACCAAGGTATTACAAAAATTGTATCAGGAAATAATTTTGAATTTCGATTTAAAAATTTAAAAATGAACTGATTTGGTAAATTTTATTTTATTAATATATTTTAAAATTTATGAAAATAAAGCAAGGCTCATTTGAAGATCAAATTTATTTTATAAAATAAGTTTTCATTTTTCTATGAATCAAGCTTCTCAAGCTTTGACGTAAAAATGTTTTTTCATATTTTTTTTTTAAATGTATGATTGATTTTTCTGTTATGATTGTAGTGTACAAATTGATAGATTTGTTAGTAACGATATTTGAAACTTAGTACCTAACTATTTCATCAACAAGGCTTTTCTTTCAATTGCAAAGTTATTATATGATCCGGCTGACGGTTAGGCAATCTTCCCTACTCAATAATTGAGTCAAATAGTTATTACATAGCTGCTTCATCCAATAATTAATAATTCTTGTACAAGCATAACATCATGAATAAAACATCTCAAATTCATCGATTCATAATTTATCGAGTGTTATCAGCAGCGGTTGTAAATACGTACAATATTCAACGATGCAAATAAATATACTGGCGGGCTGTAAAGCAAAAACATGACAAAAACCAATTCGAACCAAATTGATGAGGCTGATCCAATTTCGCGTATTAGCCCAATAACTTCAAAGGACGATGCCGGTAATTTGGTTCGCATTTTCATAAAGCGCGCATTAAAAATGCATCGAAAAGGAAACGAACTTACAGTGCCGGGTAACGCGATAAAGCGGAAATGCAATCGAGAAATGGAGAGTGTGAGATAGACGTGGAAGAGATCAGAGGTGGTAGACTGATTGTGCCGGCACTTGCTACGGCGGAACACATCGATGAAGTTACATTACCGGCTAGACCGAGTTACGCAAAGTGGACGCTACAAACTGGACTGCCACGAAACTTAGTTTGCACTTTGAACCAACTTCCGGCTAAACCGTGATCCGATGTCGGTGCAAACTTTGACGATAGTTTGCTCGCTTGTCAATAGTCTCTCGTTCCGTTCAATGGACTATCCGGTATACTTTAGCACACCAGATTTCTATACACCAGTTTAACGCCCGAGCATTCTCTCCATCTCTCTCCATCGTGCTGTTACTCAAATTCCATTTGGCCATTATGCAAAAGTACTCGGCAGGATTTTTGACTCAATTAAACGTGCTCAAGTCAGGACAGAGACAGATTCAATAACGTCCATTTACACTACTTAATCACTCGTTGAAATAATTTTGCACTGTCAATTGGAATAAACTCGATAAAACGCATTGCTTGAATTACCTCAAGCACCTCCATTCGTTGCTGGATAGATAATCCGATCTGAAGTACAACCGGTTGAAGAATCCCGCTTAATCGTTGTGCCGTTTGTGCAATCCACCAAGATTCAATTCTTTATCTCCGACCGAATTGTTGTCGCTGATTTGAAAAATTAAATTGGAAGGTTATTTCGATTAGTTCAATGAATCTTCATAGGTGCCACATTTGTTTATAAAAAGCGTGTCATTTTCACTTAACTTCTGAACCTGGGAGCACCGGTCCCTACGAGCCATCATAAATGCTGATAAGAACATCCAACCTCACGAACCAACCATCAAGCTGTACTAAGAGCATTATCCTGTCCCAGTTTCGCTTCTCCCAAATGCATTCAGGAATTTGCGACATGTACCTTGACTATGAATCACAAAATGATCCCTTAACGAGCTAATCATTTCCCGAGTTTGGTAACGTGCTCGATTACCCTAACAAATGATTCGGAAGAATGAAATAATTAACTTAATGGCTTTTAACAACGGCGATGCACCTGGCTGGTGAGCTATTCATCCGCCTGTTGTATCAGTCTCGCGATTTTTTTTCATGAGATATTGCATCGCGACAACACACACACAAGTTGTCACAAGTGTAGTCAACTAACGTGCGTAATAGATGATTGAACGTGAATTTGCGAGGAAGGGGGAAGGGTCCCCCAGGGACGTCCGGGCACCCTTCTAGTCGCCGGATCCCCGCATACATAGCCAAGCCCCCTTCTCCACCGGGATAAACAGATTAGGTAACTACGTGATAAGTGGGTTCACTCGGCCCACGGTCCAGAGACCCCTCCGCACCGCGTTCCACCGACATTCGCTCTAACATCTAACTATACCTCGTTAGTGTCATTAGTAACGGTCGGGGTGTCATTAGATTTTGCTCGACATGTAGTTTTTCCAGCGAGTTCGCCTTGTCCGGTTTCCAACTTGCTGCAACTGTTCCCGTTTTCGAAGGTGAAACGTTAACCTCATTACTGTTCGCACAAATTGTATTATGAGATCAAGATGATTGAATAAACAGCCCGGTTGTATTGATTGCTTCACTCAGTTAATACCGAGTTCCTTACTTCCGAAGATTAGAATTGTTGACGCGAATGTTTACCAAGATTTAAAGTACTTGCAAAGTACTCTCTCTTTCTTTCTCGACGTATGCTTTGCCAACTCGACTCTCATCCAACTGATGGAAAAATTTGGTATGCACCTCTAGGGCGATGAAAATTTCATGCAAACACTCCATGCAACATAATAGTATCTAAAATTACCAGCCGAAATATACTCATTCATATAAAGAGACAATCAAAATTGTATATTAATTTTGCGTCACAAATTGTAAGCTTAACGAGGTATTCATTGCGCCCATTTGATGCCGGTGAGTTCCCCCATGCTCAAACAAACGGCTAGCATTGTTTTTGGGTAACGTGAAACACTCGAGCAATGTCACACGACGCGAAATAATTGAAGTGCAATTGAAAAAAAAAAAAAAAAACAAAACAAAATGCAATGAAGAGGACACGAGCGTTTCGTTGAGAAAGACTATGCACTAAATCAAAGAACATCCGTCATGTACAAAGGACTCTCGACCCAAACAAATCAACGCCAAGGGACTGACGACACGTAGAGACGACTTCCTGCTCAGGAGTTGAGCAAAATTGATATATCTTTGTGCCCACTGACGCTGATCTGTTCACCCTGTCGCAGGTCAAAGAAAAAAAAGAAGAAACGTTGATGGTAACCCGCATCTGTGCACGAAACACGCGCCATTCGTAAACTCACACCAAGCTCTCCACCTTACCCGGCAGCGCGCTGCTAATAAATTGGATCAGTCTGACTCCGGACAAGTTGTATGAGTTGTCCAGGATCCTGGCTTTACTTTCCAAAAGTCTAATCTAAGATCTTGAGTGGATTTCAGGTCGGACCTCCGAGAATTTTATTTACAAGCTGCCCTTTCCTCGATCAGAACTCATTTGCTCACCTTCCCAAGAATCAATAGACTTGTGTGCTCTCTTGTTTCTGGAATTATCGTGATTGTCAAAGTTATCAAAGCACATAACTTTGCTGATTTGAGGGCAACCGGTAAACATTGAGTGCAATATAAAAATTTCGTCAAAACAACACACAACTCGTTTAACATTGATCGACGCAAGAATCGAATTTAAAATATTTACATTACGATTTTGCGTTTCATAACACTGATTGACATTTGTTGAAACTTTTGGGTAGATATATCAATAGAGATTATCTGCTTTGAAATATATTTTGAGTAATGACTTTCGTTTCATCAATCGAAACGTCTTGATTGATACCGATTGCCGATTGTTTGATAACGATTATAATTGATACAGATTTGCGTAAAATAATTTTATTACATTAAGCTGATCGCAACATATCTCCGCTATCTGGGCGCTTAAGCTTCATTACTTCGATTATAAAAGATGAAAATCATTAATGGTTTATTCCATCGTTTATTGAAAGAAAAACTATTTTAATATTTATAAAAATGTTGAATCAAAAATTAGGAATAAATGTTTACTTGTCAAAAATTTTCAGAATTTGTTTGAAATTTAATCAACTGTATCTGTATTTTTTATTCAATTTCAATTAATGACTTTTTCATCTATATTTTATATTTCCATTTCCAGATACTCAATCGGTTTTATATTTTGATATTTAAATTTTATACTGACATTGTTCTCTTAACTTCTAATACAGATCCTCACTTTTTCGAATTAACAGAGGAGATAATTTCAAGAAGAATAACCTTTGAAGACGAACTAGTTTTGATACCATAGTGAAGTGGCCAACCATAAATGTTTAATCGGTTTGCAGGGTTACGGCGTGGCAAACTTAGACATAATCAAATCCTGTTATCCAAAGCGTTACCATTAGAAAAGCTAACAACGCCTCGTTAAGACCTGTGCAGGTTTGGTTGCGCGCGGATCAAACGGACAAGGATACGCTGGATTCTAAAACAAGATAAAGAGGGACCGAACGATCCGATGGCGCGGAAGAGGCTAATGAGAGAGACCGAACGGAAGAGCCGATGTAGGCAATCCCGGAACCTTTCATTAATGTTGCAAAGCAATCAGCGCAATTAATTACCGCAACGCTAAGCTCGGCTTAACGAAAAACTCAAATTAATTTCCTAGGCGCATAAAAATTCATGCCGACTTTACGAATCGACTCTCCAGTTACTACATAACTGCAAGTTACAAATAAAACAACATTATCACGTGCTTCTCCGAAACGTATTTCTATTCGTGATTATAATTTTGCAATAATATTTAACTGTTCTATAATTGAATTGAATTCCCCACCAGACGAATTTTGAATTTGAATCGCATACAGTTTCAACTGATTATTATGGACGAAACTTGTCTTTGTGTGATAAAACTATGAACCCTGAAAAAAGGGTAGAATGTGATTTCGATCATCATGCAAAAGTTTATCGATTCAAATTACAATTACAAATTGATAAGAATGATATTATTTTGCTGGAATTAGATCAGGTGGCTTTTTTATCCAGAAAGTGTTTTATTGCTCCATATAAAAAATTCATTCATGAAGAAAGTTTATTGGATTTTTTTCATTGGTTATTTTTTTACAATGAACAAAACAATCTATTTAGTTAACGAAAGATCAGACGGCGAACATTGAAATAATTTAGTCATAGAATCTTTGAAAAATGAGTATCACGTTTTCGGTTAATAAATAGAATTAAATGAAGACTTTTAAGTGGTTTAAATTGTTATTAAAGTTATCAACTGGCTGTTACCAGATACGAGTTACTCGGCGTACCATCCGGCTTTGCACGGAGTCGGTGAGGATTCATTCGTGAGGAGAAAGCAACGCAGAAACAGAACGACTTTTACTCTCCAGCAACTAGAAGAGCTCGAATCTGCCTTTGCTCAAACTCATTATCCAGATGTCTTTACAAGAGAGGATCTCGCGATGAAGATAAATCTCACAGAAGCCAGAGTTCAGGTAAGAGGATATTTCCTAGCTCTGGTTATTTATAGTCATATAAAATATTAACGTTTGTTCAAAGTACAAATATGAAAAACTGGTCAGTTGAATTAAATTAATTAAGAAGCTTAACTTTGAATTAAAAAAAATGTATTTTAGTCCATCATTTTAATTCATTTCATTATTTCGATTTGAGTTCAATTTAAATCAAACAGGATGATGACAATGACAAATTTTTCAACATGAAAAAGATGTCACACCATAAATATCAATTACTTAACGACTTTAACGAAATTCCGAGTCATCTTCCAATGCCGTCGAGATCAAATGAAACATATGAAAAATAATGAAACTATCAAATAACGTGTTGGACGAAATCATTGTTAATAAAGCGTACATCTTCGATACCACGACTACGAAATGCAAGGGGCCTCAAGCCTCTAGAGACTTGCTGACACCCTCAACCTGACATAATCTTCTGACACAATAAGCCGCTAATCTGAGGGATTACTTTGCACTATGCCGTGTTCTGTGGTAGTATTTACACGCAGTGGATTGCAAGTACCCGGTGCGCTTATCATTTCAAAAAATTAAAACTCTGCTTTGCTCCATATTTGTGTTTTACTCCCAGCTTTACTCCAATGTTAACGTGATTTTCGTTTTTCAAAGCGATTCGCATCTTGCCAGAACATTTTTTTTCCTCAGAATCGAACACGCTGCTGGTTTGAACAAATTAATTCATAATGTTGACACTCAATTTATTACTCCATTAACCGTACATTTTTTCATTAACGAGAGAAAAAATACTCCGAAAACTGATCAAAGAACATGGTTTGGCGATAGACTGTAACGAAACCTGGTTTTAATTTAACTCAATTTTGAATTTTTCGAACACGTGAAACTCTCGCATGAGATCTATATTTGATTGATTTATTTCTTGTGATTTAAAAACAATGCAATATCGTTTCAATCAACAAAAATAAATTGATCGCAAATTTTGAACCAATTTTATTTTATTGACAAACCGAAATTTATTGATATGAAATAGTTTGCTTTCGTATCGAAAACAATTTTTGTATCAAAATATGCTATAACGAGAGAAAGCGGCTGTTGTTTATCAAATTCAACTAACCAAAATGTGAATGAATATTGAAATATGAAAAGCACGAAACAAAGTTCGTCGAAGAATATTCGGAAGAGCGTATGAAAATAATTCAGAATTTGATACACAATAAAAAAAATTGGTGAAAATTTGATGCGAAATAAAGAGAGGCGTTGTTTGACGTCGTTGGCGCAGCATGCAGGACCGTGCAATATGACGCGAAGAGGATAACCTCGGCTGGAACACGTTGGGGTGGTATGAAGCCGAGAGTATGACGCAATTACGGCGCAGACTCATTGTTTCATTAGCGAAGACAAAGAGAATCTGGAATAATGGACAAATAGGCGCGTTTATGTAGTGCCGTTCTCTCGACTACTCCAATTAGAAGCTCCTGGGGGGTCGTCGAGGCACGTTCTCTCCACGCATCACACATGACGAACTCGCTACGGACAGCGTTTAACACAACATTCAATCAAATAAAACTGAGAACTATTTACCAACTAACACTCTCGCGTTGATGATACTTGAAACAATTGAACTTTGTTCAAATGTTGTGCTCTATCAAATATATAATCGTCATCCATTGTAAATGATGCAAAACTTGTTCGTTCAGTCGAGATACAAATTTTTGAAGCACTCTAACTTTTTTGGTATTAATTATTATAACTGCAATAAATAAAAAAGTGATTTTTAAAAACAAAAGGTTAAAGGAAATGAGAGAAACAAATGTTGGAAAATTGAATCCTTCGAATCGTGCATATAATGGAAATAACATTCAACAGACCATATCTGCTTTTATGTTAAGTTTAAGACACTGAAAGGAAACATCGACCAATAACCTCTATTCGTCGATAAAAGTACGGATTGCGAGCAACTGATAAAAAAGGACAAGTATAATATATAAAACGTCGAATGAGGTATATATTTGAAAAATGCATAATGCCGCTTATAAATGTCGAAACAAATGCGGATTGAGACTGAGCGAGAGACCATCACTGATATATTTATGATTAAATTCACATTGAAAAAAAAATGGGAGAAAGGAAGCTCGAGACGACGAAGGGGGGTTGGCACGGCCAGTCCCGAGGGATTCGCGGCTTTGTTCCCAGCTATTACCCTCCCCCGCCAACCCTTAGGATACTATTATATCTTCCCTGGCAGCTCCTCTCCACTCGGCTCTCTTCTTCCCCGAGTTGGAAGTCAGGCTCATCGTATTTATTTTATTAAACCATTTTCCCAAGTCTCTCGAAAAACTTTCCAAACGTCACGCGGATATGTCTGCAGACATTTTCGGAGCCCATCTCGCAGTATCTTCGATTGTATTACGTCCGCCGGTGGATGGCCCAATCGAACAAGTTGAAATCGATTCCGCTACGAGTCTACTTATCCCTCGGGGAACGCTCGTCAAACTTTCCTGCGTGTAACGCTGAAAATTTGACATTTCGAATTATGTCAGTCGATGGTCCGTTTTAATTATCAGCGACGTTTTTCGTCATTTTTAATAAACAAATAATACTAGACTTTCCGCAGAGATGTCAGAGAAAGATATACGAGGAGGCCAAAATTTTTTTTTCTGAAATGCAAAAATCAAGTTATTTTAATGAGAATCATATGCTATCACGATTTGTGCGAATTCAAGTATTTTCTCTGGTGCTCGTTTTTTTGAATTAGTCCAAATTTATGAAGGTTAACGTTTAAATTGGGGTAGAATATCGCGAGAAACAGGCAAAAAAAGTAAAAGGGATGAGAAAGAAGTCGTAACATACACAATGAGATACAATATAAACTAGGAAGACAGCGAAAATCCTACGTATAATAAAGTCTTTTCAGTTGGCATTATGTCAAGTTAGCCTCGTTAGCAGAACTCGAGCTTTTTTTTTAAAAAAACACTCGTCGGCAGTGGTTGCTGCTGACTCGTTGAACATGCACACCAGCCCCTCATTCTTTTGTTCCATGATACTTTGTTTTGTATCCAATTATCGCGGCGTGTGACATCTCTCTGATGACCAAGTCGGCGAAGGATGTTCAAAGCTTTCTTAACTATTCCAACCAGTTGACGAGCATTTACGTAACATTTTTGTGTAACATTTTAATTACTCAACATACTGAAACTGCTATCATAACAAAAAAAAACAATTTTCATAAAGTTAACAGACATTCCGCTGACACTTGAAAATGCTAAAACTGTTATCTGTTCGATTGATTTAACAATTATCGATTTATAAGTGCATCGTCATGTCAATTTCGCACTTAGATAGCACCGTAAAGAGTTTTGTTTACAGATCTAAATACCGGTCTCAAATAAGCGTGTAAGACAATTGCGTCATCGACAAAGATTTAGTTCATTTTACTTGAATAACAAAGCAAACACGTCAAATCCACTTAAACAAACATTGAATAGAGTTCAAATAATCGAATATAATACATTCACGTCTAGATTTAGGTTTCCGATTCGACAAATTAAGCGTCAAACAAAGATTTTTAATCTCATTGATATAAGCTATAGGTGTTAAAGATTGATTCTAAATTCAAATCTATATTTATTTATAGATATAAGATTTTTTTTTCGATTTATATCAGTTACTCAATATATTTACTTTCATTCCTTTTTCTTATTACATTTTTTTTTTGATTCTTAATGTTCTCTTAATTTAACTGATTTCAATCTTTGTTACATAAAACATAAACGAACATTTTTATTGTACTTGACATGAAATTTACAATTCGAAAAATATTTATCTCATGTTCTTTTTTAACAAGAACAGCAAGTAAAATAACTTTATTCAACACATAAATATAGTTACAGTTCAAAAGAAAAATTGTCTTATTTTTGTAAGACGCTGTAATTAAGCGTCGACATATTTTCAATTCAGTTTATTAACAGTGAATTTTTTGTTTCACAATTGTTTCAGGTATGGTTTCAAAATCGTCGTGCAAAGTGGCGGAAAAGCGAGCGACTGAAGGAGGAACAGCGAAAGCGTGAAGGAAACGGAATGGAATCTGGTCTACCGGCAACGTCGTCTAGCGGGCCGAGCCCTACGAACCAGCACGAGACCGATGTTGGAAGTGCCGAAGGCGACGATGCTGGGCCGGAGGGTGGTACCTGTTCGCGAAGCCCGAGCACAACCTCGGCGTCCGTGAGTCCACGGCCGCAACAGCTCCAGAATCAGCCGTCCTTGAGCGCGGGCGTTGCGACGCCACCGCCGAGCGCCACTCGAGCGCCGCCACCGGCGAGCACAGTAGGTGGGCTTGGACCACCCACGGAGAGGTGAGCTTACGCTTTCGTTTGTATTTACGTCTTTAGGAAATATCACGAAGGGTGAGCCACGCGGGGGCTGCCGGACCGGAAGCCCGACACGCGCCATTAAATCTGCCGAAAGCCACCCTGACACATCTTAGTGCACCACTTTTCTCTCTAATCTTTCACCTTTTTCTCACCCACCAGTCGGACGACCTTCGTAAAGTCTTGCAAAGTATTTGATTTTTGATAACGAATTTTATATGGCCTAACTGTACATTAAGTGACAAAATGTCATGTCCCTGGCAGATAAAACAATTTAGATATTAAAATTGAGAGAAAGAGGCGGGGTGCAAAATTTTGGTACGATTAATTGTACCTAAATAAAATAAAATTGTACAGTTATTATATAACAGATTATCTTATCAAAATGAACTAACAATTCTTGACAAATAATTGACTCAAAATTAGTAACATTTTAATTTTTTTTTTTTTTCAAATTAATAACTTTTCAAATTTGTCTCAAAGGTGATTTATTTAAAAAAAAAGTTAATTAAAATTTATTCCCTGGATCACTTATTTTTTTGTAAGACTGCGTTTAAGAAGGTAGAGAGACTTAAGAAAAAAAAATTCGTCAAAATAGTGTCAAAAGTTTTCGAGGGTTGTCATTTGCAGTTCCTGCTTTTCGCGCAGACGACAAAAAGGGCGCCATTACTTTTTCTTGGGAGTTCATTCGCCCCCTGTGGACGTTCGGAAGTGAAGTATACTGGCAACGTTGAGTCGCGGTAAACATTGTCGTCTCGTTATATAACTTCCGGCCCGCTCGTATTTCATTTCGGCTCACTACCTTCGTTATAGCGCACCGCGCCCTTTTTATCGCGTCACTTCATTTTTATTCGCCGCTTTATTACGACTTTATTATGCGCATTAAAATCGCTCGGCTCTGGGCTCACGTCGATTTGCGAGCCAAAATGACGATAATACCATCGAAGATGTTGCGGAAATAAGAGAGAGGCAACGGGGATAACCGGGTATACGAAATAGCTGGCGAAGTTACTTCGCCGAAGTCTCCGCGGTTGTAATTTATTTAAAACCGCTCACCGTAAATATATCCTCATCATTTATTCAGTCGCTCGTAGCTCGCTACAGCTCCCAAGTAAGCTTTTGCCTTCTGTACGCGCGCTTTTTGCGCGTTTAGGTGGCGCTCCGATGTGCCGCGCTTTTGTAAATCCCTGGCCCCTGTCATCCTGCGTCAGCCTCCGTCAAGGAGCAACTCGCGTATCACGTATGTAGACTCGCGTGAATCAATTATGTATTGTGCGAGAGCTATGAACCCAAAGAGCTCCTCGCAACTAACCAAACATGGCACCCAGGATCGTCATTCGATCTCAATTCTCTTCGGGTGCTTAAGGGTAGCGAGGGTAAATCAGAATTCTATAACTCTTGCTCAAACACTTGTCTTTTAGTTCGCAAAAAGGTTCTGCTATACTGAGATATAATATTTTTTGCGAGCAAACTTACAGAGATCCAACCATCCACGTATCTCATAAATTTGCGTTTATGAAACATACTCCCCATTTAGCAGAAGCAAAATTAAATAGGAAAACATGTTTATAGAAAACTGAATTTAGTAGAGAGTTATACGTTTGGCCTAATTGATGTATACTCTGATGTAAACTCAATAGCAAATGAATTAATTAGATTCAGCTACACTTCAGCATACACTTAACGTGAGAGTTATGAAAATTTGTTCGTTGACTTCATGAACTTTACCCAGCGAGTTCTTACAGATGTCTTTTCAAAGTAATCAAATTCTTTGAATATTGAAAGGATTTTCTCGTTAATGAAGGTTCAAAATACCCTTCCGGTGGAAGGAAAAATCTCCAGAACTTGGACGAGCACGATCAAATAATAAATATTTGATCACTGGGATTCTCAATTTTTCATCCCGTTACAACGCAAAAGTCTTTCTTTTGCATTAATAAATCACTTTGTTACATGCATCTTGAATCCACTCCGAGAAGTAATATCGTAAGACCCGTTCTTTCATTAGATCAAGCCAACCGGACCAATTCCAAGTCAATTAATTCGCCTTGATTCGAGATTCAAGTGATTGATAATAATGAAACGAAAAAAGAGAGAAAAAAAAACATTGTCTCTGAACTTTGAAAACCACCGAGCCAATTAAAACTAACTTGGCTCGGTTCAAATGAAATGACAAATACGCTTGCGATAATCAAGTCAATTAAGCAAAAGTTTCGTCATAACGCAATGTAAGTCTCTAACGGAATGAGAAATTAATTGTCACAATGGCACAACACAACTCGAAGCCTCTTCTTAATTCCTCAAACGTTGTTAACCGTGTTCATAACGAATTATTTTACTTTCGCAACAGTGAGAGAGAGAGAGGAGAGTTTGTTGAATTTATTTGTATACATTTACTTGCGCAAGCGGTACGCGTATCAAGCGTACATAAATACAGACGGCGGGTTTCACGTGAGAGAGCAAGCTAATTGCCTCTAATTATCGCGCTTACCGCGAGTTCGGGCTTGCCAGCGCAACTCCAAGTTTGTGCGCCACTCGCCCGCTGGATGAAACTACCATATCCCTACCTGACCGCGTTTCATCCCACTTGTGAGAATTTGCTTCCAGTCAAAGCATCGACTTTGGCTTACGCTGCATAATCAGCATTTGGCGTGACTGCTTCCAACCATGAAACCAACCTTGGATGGCAACTTGTGCGTTACATTAATTAAATCATATTTGCAATTAATGTTTGTAATAATCATCAACGCCTGCTCGGATACGAAGCCAACTTGTCGACTGAAATATGCGAAACGTCTCGTTCATCCATCCCTCTTCCCCCTTCGTCTTCCATCCCCTACTCGTCTTTTCTCCGAACGTAATCTGATTAACGTTTCATAACACCCAACGATGTATCTCATCCATCTAATCAGACAGCTGCACTGTGCATAGTTACTTAACTGTCGGACAAATGCCAAACAACACGTTGCTCTCACTTTAATTCCCGACATTAATTCTCGGCATTAGCAGAAGTATTTTTTACATTCAATTAGCCATTTAATTACACGTGCGTTTGCACATGATTAATTCATTAAAATTGATTCATTTTGCTTGCCGTTCTCGTCAGACACTTTCGTCCAATCACTCTGCATGATTTTTTGTGTGTTGTTTTTGGTTGGTTTTTGGTTGTTATCATTATTGCAAAACGCGATGTATATTGAAAAGATACGCAATTTATCGTACAATAAATTATCAGTGGCCCCGGAGCCTTTCAAGGAACAGTCGTAAATTTGGGTTTGCAAAAATGCAAATGGAAATTTGGTAGCTTCCCAAAAGTGGTTGATAAATCATGTTACGCCACATGAATCACTGGGTCCCGAATCACCGAAAAATAGACGAATGGCGATGTGTTTTTCAACGGAACTATCTTTCTGTGTTGCAGCACTCCATCGTCCGGTGCGGGCTTCAGGCCAGTGGAGCCACCCACTTCTTTGTTCTTCTCGCCTCATTTAGCGGCCCAGTTCTCGCCACCCCTCTTCAGCAAGATTGTGAGCAGCACCCCGACATCTTTGACCTCGGCAACGCCGTCGTTATGGACCACCAGCGAGCACCGGTCCGGAAGTTTACAGGATATGCTATCGTGGTCCCCCGCGGGCTGGCCGAGCTCGCTTTGCGGGTGCTGTAAGCCCGGGAGCAACGACATCCATCGAACCAGCAGTCTAGCAGAACTGAGAAGGAAGGCTCAAGAACATTCAACGGCGTCGGCTCTGTTGGGGGGCCTCGCCGGGTTCCCTGGAGGTCTGCCTCTGCCGTTGCCTTTGCCTCTACTGCCACCGCTGCTGAGTTTGTCGAGAAGACCCGAACACCACCATCACCTGTCAAACATTGTCCACCAGATTCAGCCGGCGACCAAGGAGGACCCGTAGAACCCCAGCTGGGCTGGACCTTCGCAAGGTTCCTGTTGGCGCGCCGAGGCACAAGTCTAAGACCTTGATTAACAGACACTCCTGGAGGACCATCTTGTGCCTGTGAAAACAACGTGACAATAGAGATCTCATTCTCGAAAGGATACATTGTCATCATTGTAAAGCGTTACGTGATTGGAGGAGGCGAGTTTAAATTTGTGATGGGCTGACACAAGATTTCAGCGAGGGAAACTTGTTTGCAATGTAAAAGAGGACTAGCAAGTGAACGGGGAGGAAAATGAGAGCGGTCGTTCGAATGGAAACATATTCTTGTTTCAAATTTTTCTGATAGCGAAAACCAAAAAAATGAAAAAAAAAAAAACAAAACAAAACAAATAGTGACCAAAAGAATTGTAGTGATATAGAAACTGTATATTATTTCCTGATAATCATCAACGCTGATAAATAATTAAAGATGATGTAAACTAAAAATTATTATATATAGCGATTGTGTAGACACTGTGGTAGTTACACCGAATAAATTCGTTCTCGTGACACAAAAACGGTAACTTTAAATCTGGTCTTTGTCATTTCCAAAAATACCCGCTTGATTAAAAAAATGATATTGAAAACATTTTTTCTACCTAATTTTATTCTTTGATTTGACAGAAAAAGATTGACGAAACACTGTGCCTGAAATGTTTTGTCTGTCCTACTAATTTATCTTTTCGCTAATCAGAAACAACAAGATTGATCTGACGAGAAATTCGACAAACAGATTGCCTTGCAGGAGGTCTCTAGCGCGTATAGCAAGGCGTTCATCATACTCTGTTGTTGAAATAACTGATATTTTTGTGGCGCAGCCAGTCGGGCGGAAAACATGGATGTCTCGCAAGATAAGCCGTCTATTGCGTCTCGTGCAATTCATTTTCAAAGCGAGAACTCGCAGTCAGGTTTTCATTCATACGAAGAAAAGTTTTAATGGAACAAAGAAACCAAAACGTCGTTTCAATGTAAGAAGGGTTGAATGGGTGTTAATAATGCAGTATTTGAATTTTTTTATGACACGTGAATCAAGATGTATATCCGGAGAGGAGACAAATCGACGTTTGCTTGAAGAAGGCGACACGCCAGAAGAAAGTTGAAGAAGTATAGAAGAGCAAAGAGCGTCAGACAGATTGTTGGCAATCAATGCTGTTCATAAGAAAAGCTCGCCTTCTCTTATGGGATCAACCCTCTTGCGGGTCCTTGGAGGGGTTGCGGAGCGTAGAGAGGGGCCGTTCCTGGCTCGACCAACCAGAGACAAGACGCCATTGATCGGCACGTGGCTCCGGTTGGCTCGCCAGCCGCGGAGAGTTGGGGTCGGAGGGGAAGCTGCGACTTCAACATGGTGGGACACACAGCGCCGGGACGTGCGGGTCCAAGGGCGCTTCTGCACACTCGGTTACACTTACTGGCAAACCGTATTAATCAAATACTTCATGGTTTATCCCTCATTCCCCAACTCTCGCGCGTTCCAATTCTCTCCTCATCCTGCGTCTACTCCACGCAGATGTCAGTTTCGCCAAGCGAGAAGGAGACGAAGCTAGTCGGTTTGATATCGAGGATGAGGTAGAGAGGAGGCGCTAAGAAGTACACAGTAGCCTCTACCTTCCGCCAAGATTCAACTCTTCACAATGTTTCATGATAATCCAACCACCGGCAAATTTGGCAATCTTTTTCCCAAATCATGTTATCTTTCATAAATTTTATTCTTATTTAATTTTCCACATCCATTCGTTAATCTTCATATTTGAATGAATTTACAAAGTTTGGCTCCATCCAGTAAATACAATAAATAATCAAAGCTAGAATGATGTACGTTGGAGAAGTGAAGTAAATTTTGTATACAGTATAATTTACTAATCTTCTGAGGCAAACTAATTTTACTCTGTTGATAAGTCTCTTAGTAAGCTAGTAAACTTATCGATATTCTGTTTTAAAAACCGTTTGTTATTTTCTACAGTTCATATTAACTTGATTCATTTATTAACAAAATTGTTGCAAATAAACTTAAATTACTGATGAGTACAACAAAAATTATATTCAATTTCATGAATTCGTTTGTACTTTCTTTTAACGCTACTAATTAAATTGAAATTACGAAACGTTTGTTTGTAGCGGGGAAAATTAGGTAATGCATCATCTCTGATGAATTGCTTGAATCAAATCGTGGTAAAAGGCGAGAGAGCGACGACGGTAGACAGTGATTAATAACGGATGTCGTTTGACGCCGTTCTTGCCCCGACGTCATCCAAGAGTATCTGACGTTGTGTACAGAACGCCTTCGGCACTTCGCCTTTGCCTTCTTATGCACGATAAAAGGTTTTGCGAAATTCATTGTCAGGCAATTTGCATATCAAAGCCACGTTGCGGTCGTTGGAACCACGCTCCTCGCTCATTTGACCCCCCAACCTGCCCCCTTCCTCAATCCTCTTAGACATCATCATTACGTGCAGGCTTTGATGGAATTAGTAAAAATGCTCGAGCACTTTACACCACGTCGACTCCGAAAGAAAAGTAACTTCTTGCCGAGAAAACTTGGCCATGCTTAAACGTCTTCTTTAACGACGTCGCCGTAATGAACGAAGTAACGCTTACTGAATTTTTAACGCTTTTACCTTAAACATTGTCGATTATGTCTTGCTAAGTCAATAAAGTTTACATTGAATAATTTACAAGCACGCTATGCAGACGCCGCGGTTTTTTTTTGCAATTTTCTGATGAAACAAAAGGATTATACCGTCACGAGTAATCTGATTAAGTTTTTTTATAGCTCTTTATGTGGTTATATCGAAAGAACCGACGCTAAAAAATGAATACATTGTTGCAAAGTTTTTTTCCTGGTCTTATTATTCTGTTATTTTCATAACGATATTTAATCGTCCTTTTGACGAGCTATTCGAAACTTTTAATGAGAGGTCGCTATTATTATTTGTGTAATTTATAAATAAATTTATCAGTTACAAGTTTCATAAGGTCGATGACCAGGAAAATAAATGTCTCAACATTTTACTTTCAAATTGTTTGTTAGTATTTTATTTAATATTTTAGGTTTAGATACTAGGCTGAGAACATTAAGTTTCATAGTACTGATTTCAGGACAAACGGATCATTTTTTTCTATCATAATGTTATCGAGATTAATTGTTTCTTATGAATTAATTATGAAGTCATGCATCAAATAAACTTGAACTATTCTTACAAAATACATAAGTTCATTTTGAAAGATAAATACAAAATAAATAAAAGTAGTAAATTTGGAATGATTGCAAATTTTGTGACATGCTGATCCAATCGCCGATTTCTTTACTTTT
This sequence comes from Trissolcus japonicus, assembly GCA_030522925.1. NCBI lineage: Eukaryota > Metazoa > Arthropoda > Insecta > Hymenoptera > Scelionidae > Trissolcus > Trissolcus japonicus. The sequence continues at coordinate 73,025 of JAPYZS010000159.1, read as the reverse complement.
GTCCGAGAAAATGAAAAGCCCGAAAGATATGTTTCAATCGTAGAAACCCAATAATCAGTCACGAAATTACACTTCATGGTCTTGGTGCATCGATTTCAGAGAAGAGTTCGGAAAAACTGGAAAGAAGATCAGTGATATGCCTTAAAGGATTTAGCACGAGCCGCTCGCGGGAAAGAGAATTTATCGGGGTTGTCTCACTGAGCTAAGGGGATCAAGAGACGCAATGATTTTCAATTTTCAAACCCACTTCCGTAAGAAGCCGCGTGTCTATTCTCTTGTCGCATTAATAACTCCCCGCTGCCGTTACACGACGTTATGCATATTATGCAATGTATAGGATATTACAAGAGGGCTGACTACTTCATTTACCAAATTCAAACAGACGTCACGAATTATTCAAGTTTCGAACAATACAGTGTAGAATCGAATATTTATAAACGCCATTTTCATTCATTTAAAATTAATCCCCGGTGTGTAAAATCCGCAGCTAAAAATTTATTTTCAAATTTTAATTAAATTTTGATCGAATTGAAAAATTTCATATATTTTACGATTTTATAAATTTTGTATTTTTTTTTTCTTTTTTTTAACGTTTTTTATAACACATTATACTTATTCTGAAATAAATTTTACACCAGGGTTGAAAGCACAGCTTAAAAATTCAAGCGATTCGTTAAACAATTAAATATGTCAAACGTCAAAAGTATCGTGAAAATTCAGTTAGCATTAGCTGACTAACGGGTAAATAGAATATAACCATATTTTACGTAATACACAAATTAATTTGCATATCAACTGCTGTAATACCAAAACGCATTACACAATATAATTAGTATTCGGATTGCAATTCAATAATTAACACTAGTACGCACACATATTGACATGTTGAATTACTAATCGGTGCATTCATCGAGTTCCATGAATCTCTCGATGCGAAAACAGAGAGATTATCAAGCGCGATTCACTGCGCGAATTGATTAATTGTTTAATAAGGCCAGTTATACGTGCAGACATCGCTTTTGTTTATGAATTATCATGAATCAATTTTTTTAATTGTAACCTTTCAACGCAATAACAGACTTTTTCCCGTACAATTTTTGGAATCGACAAAATGTAAAAATAAACAAAAATAAACTGATCAAAGATTCAAGGGCAAATCCATCATCCTGGTGTCAGACTAGTAGCAGCGGATAAAAAACTCCCAACTTAAAACATTCATCGTAACCATCGAAAAATTGTATTTTAGCAAAATCATACTTCCCGCGGAAAATATATTTCACGCATGAAATTGTGTATTTTATCGTGAAAGTTCTAACAGCCGATAGGATCAGAAATTAAATTGAATTTTGTAAAACAAGAATGCGGTGATAAATGAAACTGACAAATAATTAAAGTGTAGAAGAACAAACTGGTCGAGAATGGAAGGAAAAGAAGAAAAACCGGTTAATGGTTTTTTTTCAACGTTTACCAATGTAGCCATGGCATGGTACTATTATGTGATTTATTTGATGTTTGGCCACCCTCGTATGCACGAGCGTTATATTGAGCGTGCCTCCCCTTTATGTATATAGACTCTCGCTGCAGCCAGAAAACCACTTTAATGAACCGGTCACCATATCGTCAACATAGTCGAGCAGCCGCCAATTATTCAACAAATGTTATAATTGGCGCATTCCATTACATGTAATGGATCGCACTTAGCGGCCGTCGGTGTGATTGGGACTTGGCGCAGCCGGGAGGGAGCAACTAAGAGGAAACCAGCGAGGCAAAGGGATGAGCCAATCTCGATAATACTATCCTAGCAAGAGATGTAATTCACACGCGATGTCAAATAATTATAATATTCATTACTTTGAAGCATTCTCATCCCGAACATTTGCAGAGAAAATAAAAAATCAAAATTAAATCCTACGGAGAAGAGCTTTTTACCTCTTTTTTTCTCATCAGGACGGGCTTTTTTAGATGCGACAACTGGTGTTGAGTGTCGTAATTTGATTAAATGCAATTTTCACATGCGTTGTTAAAAAAGGTTTAAAAGGTTTTTTTTTCAAGTACGAACTTTTTTTAAAGTTGAAAGCCTTTTAACTACACTTCACTGATTCGTTTGCAAAATACAATCATTTGTTCCTTAAAATGAATAATCGAAAAGATATTAATTTCGGATGTTTCAATACAAATTAGAAGATAGGTAAAAGAGAATAAATAGCCATACACGCGTTATTATTGTCAATTAGAGACCGAAGGCAAAAGATCTATGGTTAGTTGGGTTATTAAACAATTATGCTGCGTTGGCGATAGTATTGCATGCAAAATTGGCTAGCTACGATGGATCAACCCGTACGGAGACCTATGCGCCACTGGCCTCAGGTGTATCAGCCTGTTAGTATCGAATTTATAATTCCATTAGGCGCACTCTCTCGTAATAATATTCGCATTGTGATTCCTTCTGTATAGGGTGCCATGTGTGACACGAGAAATTGCAAGTGACAAGTAAAACTGTAATTACATTTTGCAAAATGTTATATAACTTTTTTTATTCAATTTTTTTCAATAATAATTTTATTTAAGATTACTTTATTTAGTAAACACGCAGTACCAAATTTGAAGACCCAGTATAACTCGTCTATAATTATCTATCCATTCAAGAAATTTCTCCGTGGTGTTATAAGTTTTATAGCGCAATGTGAAATCTTGTATAAAATGGGTTCAAAAGTTTCTAAGTATTAAATGAAGTTTTAAATTCTGCATATAAAACATTAATCCAAATGGTAATAACTGCTAGTTCAAAAAGTTGATACGCTTTTATGGCAGAAACAAATTAATGCCATTTTATAAATCTTTCAAGTAAATTGAATAACACGAAATTGCAATCAGCTTCAGGTTCAAGATTTTTTTTTAAATTAAACACACCATTTTAATATTATAAAAATGAATAATTTATTATAAAAATATTATTGTCAAGAAAATTTGATACCATACATAATGAGGATTACAATCTCTTCAGCTTTAGCTGGTAAACGTTCACAAATACAACTATCTATTAACTAATCATAGCAACACAAGATACGGCAATTTGAGCATGAAAAGTCTGAAAGTACTCGCCCCTTAATGTCACTTTCATTGTTCGACATATTGATGGATGCAGCACGTGGCGGCAACGCGCTATACGTTATTCTAGATGATTGTTTCACTATGTTCATGAGCGAAAAGATACTTAAACGTTGCACGAGCCATTAAGCTTGAATATTATCTTGATGCAAATATCGTTGTGCGCGAAAAAGCTAATATTACATCTCATATTAAAATCTTTATTCACCCGTGTTACAAAGTAGTCGTTTATATTCACATACCCGACCCAGACTGTGGTACAAAAAAAAACATCACTGTGATATAAAAATGCTTACAAAATGTTTTCCATATAAACTTTTCGTCGCACTTTTGTGTATCCCTCCTTGAATTTGAATTTGACGCAGCTCTTCCTTATCGAGTCAAGACTTATCGAACTTTCCTTATTCGCCTTGCTAGTCTCGAGGATTCTTTTTTGATTTTCTCGTTGTTTGAATTTGTCAAAAAAGGCATTACAGTTCTGAAACAGAAAAAAAAAACAAAAACGAAAGCTTTTTAGTTAAAATGTTTCGGTGTAAATAGCATTTTTCGAGAAATAAAAAATTTACATCGGTATTTGAATAGCAAAGTGCTTTTTTTTATTCATATTTACAAAAAGCTATTGACAAAAAAGGGCGCAATTTGTGACAGTGAAAACAATCTCATCTGTTTACGTTGTTGCAGATGAGATGAAATAAATTATTTCATTTAGTTTGAAAAAAAAAACAGCGTTTATAGTTGATAAAAAAAAGGTAAAAAGGGAGAAAAAAGAAATGAATTGCGGAGAGAGAAATCAATTTTTATTTGGTGGAAACTACTCGGAGAGTTAAACAGAAAGGGTGACCGGACATAACGGCGCCTTTGGTTGAGTTTCAATTCGATCTTCTGCCGTCTATCTATACTCTTTTTCACATTTTCTCCACTTCCATTCAAACTATTCGCTTTACTGAACAGCAGCAAAAAGAAATAAAGGAAGAAATTTTGTACATTATTTGAATTTACATGCAGTATATAAGATAATATATTTTCCGCACAATTTCACACTTGTGAAAAATTATTATAACTTGGAGCGCTGCTCCTAATCGAATTTACTTATGAAATATTGATACTACATTTAAAAACATTCTTCCGGAACCGGACGAGAAATTTCATCTGATTTAAAAGTTATACAAATTCATGAAATTTGTTCTGCCGTTTTTGCCCCTCGAAATGTTCTATCCCTAAATATCAAGACATCTCTGTCAAAATCTCCAGCCAAGATTAATCGTCTCGCTTAAATCTCCGTAGTTCTCAAACCGCAAAAAATATACTCAAAGCTTCTTCTTTCTCTTTAGAAAAAAAAAATAAAAAAATAAAATAAAAACGCCACCAAACAAAATGGTCTAACCAAACGATCAATTTCTTTCAAAACCTAATGAATACCTAATTCCCAACATGGCGCCCTAAATTATTCCTAAACGGGTTCCCACAAAAAGAAATGTTATTCCGGTGAATCGCAAAAAGTATGATACTGCGGAAAACATAAGTTAATGCGAGTCGTTAATTCGCCGGGGATTGATCGGTGGAAGCACTTATAGTACGACGGATAATGCGAGAGAACGAGCCATCCTTCGTTTTCTCCTACCCGGACTCTTCCGGTTGATGAAAGGGAACAGCTTTCGGGCCGTATACACAAACATCCTAATAGTGGCTACATTAGAGGGTCCTTCGTAATGCACACTCGTCTGGCTATAGATGGCACGTGCCGGTACAGACGCGGATTCAATGTAGAACACCAGCCGAAGAGTGTCGGGGGCTCGCGTAATCGCAGGGGCGTCACACAAGGGGGGATTCCTCGCGGTGTTGGAACGCCGGACATCGCAATCCGGGCGTCCCGCCCATCCAAATGATCCTTTGTCCCTCTGCTGATGTCTAGTCGCCACTTTATCTCCAAATCCTCTCCAGGCTCAATTGTCATGGTAATGTCGCTATCAAGAGCTTATTTATCAATGCCCCGACACAAATAAACTTCTCTCTTGTGCACAAGGAACTGCATTTGATTTTTTACCCGGATATTTGACTGGTGTTATGACTTGATTTAGACGATGAAAACGATCATCTAACAGAGAGACAATTTTATTTATAATGAATTGAAATGATCAAACTTAAAAATTTTGCTTAAAATTTTTATGTTAATGAAACCCTAAATTGACTAAGCATGATTGACTCTGAATCATTCAACCGTCATCAATTTCCTGTCGCAACCCCACGGTCGCATCTGAAATTCGTACCTCCTCTTAACAAACCATTTAAACTGTCTGCTTGTATAACAGAATTTATTCCCCATCTTGTCTCATACTCGTTCAAATCAAAACAAAGCCGAGTGCATAGTGAATGATTTCGTCTCACTCGTGGCGCAAACGAAAAAGGTGCTCTCCATCATCTCCCAACGGTATCATATAGCAAAATTCAAATTTCTCGCAGAGAGGAGAATTATGAGTACGTCGGAAGACGTAACGAGTGAACCCTCACGCGAGCAGGCAATAATAGTACGAGTTATGCGCGGTACCAAGTCACATGTTCTTCATAGAGCAAACCACCCCCGGAGGTCGGGCTATCATAATATAGATTAGCTCATATGAATCTCCCCTTGTGTTAGCTCGAGATTTGTAGCCGCGAGTGTTCCGGGATTCACTATTCATACACGCGACAATTAGATAGGCATTACTCCGTATATACGTAAGGTATGCTCTAGTGGTACGACCTCGGAGTTGGCTGTACGGGGACCAGGAGGGGCGGCTTGAGTCAACCCCTAAGCCAGTGTAAACACGTTTTAATAGAGATTCGCTCGAGCGGTTATAATAGCCTTGCGGATGTAGCGGCTTGTCTGCTTTTCGTACCATTCTGTCCCCTCCACCCCCGGCCTAACTTCCCCTTCTCCTTGTCAGCTTTCCACCTTCTTCTTACCACCTCCAGTGTTATGCAGCCCGGAACACGCACTTGAATGCTCCACCTTTGCGATTTTCTTCCTACAGCGTTACTTTGCTACTTTACTTCCTCTTCTTCTTTTATTCCTTGTTACCGGCATCTTTTTTATTCAACTTCTTTACGCCCCATCTTTTATTACCTCTCTCCCTTCTCTACGAGTATCATTGTCAACGCAAATTACTTTCGAGAATGAATACAAATTTAATCTTTCAAGAAAGTGTTTGCATACGACACGATTTGCGCGATTCTTATTCTGGAGGGTTTAATAGCTGCTTGTTCACGAATCAGAAATTGAAACTGATAATGATGAAAGAGAAGTAAAATATGACATTTACATATTCATGAATTATTTTAAGCAGTCAGGATTATGTAAATTGATGTAATTGTTATGTATTTTAATATACGTACCCTCTTAACTGGTTTGAATTCGTCCTCGGTTGGGACGGACGGTACTTTCGATGGGAGTCTAGGTTTTTCACATCTATTTATTCCAGTGATGACAGTCGATTTAGTGTTCGATTGGGTGTTGGTTTGTGGGTTTGAAGTCTCAGCACCAAATGAAATTGCGTCACGTTTTATACGCTCTTCTTCCAATTCTCGAATCAACACCTGAATCGCAGCATAGGCAAGTGATCTCCGAGTATTAAAATTGGGAAACGTTCCGACATCAAGAATGTTTCTGAAAACACGTACCAACAAAGAAATAAGATACATCTTGTATCGCATAGTGTATTAAGTATACTTTTTTACTATTCAAAAAAAAAATAATAAACTTACGGCTCTAATTTGTACTCGAATTTTCCATCAAGCAGTTTCTCCTGAACATAAGTTATTCCATAATCCAACATGATATTGATAAGTCGCTTCAAGTCGTCCTTTTCTTTTCCCCTGAACATGTTTGTGGGGGTAGATTTTATCCGTGGATTCAGTATAATTGTTAACATAGGTGTTATATCGAGAATCAAAGTAACTTTGTCAAGGCCAGAACTTTTTTGTAACGACTCCAAAATAGTCTTCGTCCTTGTAAGTTTTTGCGAATTCTGAAAACAAAGTACACAAAAAGGAAATTACTTTATACAAGAAAAATTAAATATTGAGACTTGAAAAATAAAAATGTTAAATTGTGAAATTGAAGTATTCCTTTTAAATCATCAATTTAACAATTGCAGAGTAAACGTATAATGTTCTGTTAATTACGCAAACTGAGAATTTCACGAAAGAGTGTAGTTTCAAACATCGTACAGCTAAAGTGAAGAACTCATTTCCTCAGATTTCATAAGTGAATAAGACATTAACTAGAAACTGTGAAGACCCGAATAGACTGAGTTTCTGGTAAAAGATGTGTATATGAAACTCGGCATTCAGGTGGACAAAAACGCGAGCTTCATGATATCACAGTATAATTATCTCCAAGGAAATGAGCTTTGCTTAGAGTTTGAAAAAAAAGTGTAATACAGGTCTTCTTAAAGTGGCCGCATAGAGTTCTGTTAAATAGTTCTATGCAGACCTCGAGCAATGTTTACTATGAAAATCGAGGAGATGCATCAAGTAGCACAAAAATGCATTCGTCGAATGTCTAAAGTAGGCCTAACATTGAGGCCCTAAATTTTAGGAGCCTGAAATATGCAGACCATTAATTAATAGAACTAAAAATACAATAAGCCTGTTGTCAGTTTAATTAAACAAATACAAACAATCGATTTAATTTAATCGAGATTGTCTTAAAATGATAAACTGTTTCATAAACTTTTTTATCCGCATTTCAATTATACAAGTAAAATTAAAACTAAAGCGCAATTCGACAAAACTTGATAGAAAAATTTTAATGAAAGGTTAATAATTAACATTTTGATGAAGAGAAAAATTCATAAAAAAAACTCTGAACTAAAATCAAAAGCAAACAGCGACCCGCGGCGCGCAATAAAAGAATATAAAACACCTCACAATTCAGACTAAATTTCTTCTCAAGTCGAACTCGTCGGACGGATTATAAAAAATTGTAAGAAAAGCGTTCATTAAAAAACTCATTTTCATAAATTAGCTCTGAAAACTGATCACAGAAGGATGTAAGATTACGTACGTAAACGGACGCAAAAAAAGTGCTCGACACTCGAGTTTGCAGACCAAACGCGCGCGGAAGCCGTCGCAGAAAAGTGGAGAAGAACGACAAGCAGATGGGAGGGAAGGGGGTGAATTCCTCGACTTAATAATTCAAGCTCTCATTAGGGCGACAAAAGCACCCTGATGGATAGCTGCTTGGCTCCGTTGGCTGTCGTCTGTATGAAGTTATATCATCGTACGTATATTTCCTGCACCTGTATATGCGCGGCTCGTACGTGCATTGGTATAATATGCAAACAACCCTCCTTCCACCCGCGTCTCCCTTGCACCATCATCAGCCCCACTTTCAGCATTTTATTTCAAATGTTCTTTCATTTCTTAAAAGGTTCTCCACTAATAATTAGTACAATGCTCGGCAACATTAATTATTACCGCTGCTAATTACCCGAGGATAAATCGCCCAACAAGGGGTGGCACCACTGGCGTCAGAGGGGGCGGCCCATTACCGTTATTGCCGCAACAAACCGTCCAACAACAGCGATAAATAGCAGCCACGAGAACGTCGCGTTACAAATGTCTCTCTGAGTTATGATTATTTAGCGCGTAGCTCGCTTCGCCGGATTGCACACAGTCCGTACAGTTGTTATCCACGGTTTAAGCACGATATTGTGTTTTGCGGGGTGTCTCCTTCCGCAAGCAGCCTCTCGTAGTCACGCTGATTAAAATTACCAATTATTTTGATGATATAAAAAGTGATTAAATAGCTCGCGAGAAGCTGCTTTAACCAACGCGGCAAATTATTATGGACTGATAAGTTTGTTCCGGAACTCGGACTACTTTTTTTTTTTATTTTTTTTAAGCTCATAGTCGCTGGAGAGCTAAATTTAATTGGAAGTATAAAAATGAATTTTCGATTCCATTTTATAGAGTAATGTTTTTTCTGAATTTTCCAACGAACGCAAATTAAAATGAAACTGCTTTAATTGAAACAAAGTAAACACAGAATAACTTAGGATATTAAAAAAAAATAGAGAATACATTTTATGAAATGTAAATAAAAATGATAATATCAGATGTACCTCGTATGGAGCACTGGGGTAGTTTATTTTTGGAACTGTTTTAAGGGCGAAATTCAAATGCCAAATGACGAATGGATAATTGGTGTACGGCATTATGGACCAAACTTGAGAATTTCTCACGAGAGTGTTTATCGAATCATAAAACTGCAACCACTCCAACGACTCAGTGACAATCTTCAAGTTGTCGTTGCAAATTCTGACATAATTGTCAAAAATTCCATCCACCAGTTTATCAGTTTCGCCTTCAAAATAAAATCCAAACGAAATTGTAGTTAGTTCAATTAATTGTCCATTTTGAACAGTTCAATAATGTTTAAAATGTTTACCTTGGTATACAGATTTTAAAATTTCTTTAACTCTCTCCGGCATTGAAAGAGGCGCACAATTTTTCATTGGCAATTGGAAAATTTTTTTCCAGATGTCAAAAATGCCGAGTTTGGTATCTTTCATTGCAAGACTGATGTTTTTGTCCAAATTAACACCACCCATGTATTGCAACGCTCCAAGACAAGTACGGATGTCACAACCGGACCTCTCGACCAATTGTCGCACAGCGTGTCTTGCAACATTTAACCCTTCCTCAGCGGCTATTGTCATCAACCGATCAGTCAATATTGCAGGGTTCACTGGTGGTACTCGAATAACCAAAGCAGCAGCTTTTAAGGGCCTGAACAATACAAATGAAATTCAATTAATGGCATTATTCAATTTGCATGATTTAATTAAGCAAATTACACTTCATGTACTCGATTCAATTGAACAAGTACAAATTCATTGTATAGAAAATCAACTAGAAAGTTTATAATGGCATTTTTAAATTGGTTCAAATTACCAATTTGCGTTGCTGTAAAACAACATTAACAATTATGCAAAACTTATTATTACCGCAGAGATAATGTATTGATCTCGTTACAAATACAAATAACTGGTCGTTGACACTTGATAAACTTCACTTTTTTATTATTTCTGCCTTTTTGTTTCAGTTCTCCGTTCACAAACTTTAGGAGCAGTTCAATAGAAGCAGGTGAAGCTCCGTCTACTTCATCCATAACAAGACAATTTGGTCGGTGGTCTGTTCCAAACATTGATTTCATTTGGGTCGCCGAAAGCAAAGCTTCCCTAAATTGAAAAAAGGTCATTTACTTATTAATGAATCGATAACTTGATGAAACAGTTATTGACAAGTTTGAAAGTTGAAATAGATTCTTACCTGAAGGCATCTGGAGTTCGACTATCACTCGCATTGAACTCAACGACATTATATCCAGCATGTCTCGCTGCTACATGTGCCAGGGTCGTTTTACCCAAACCGGGCGGTCCACTCAGAAGAACAATTTTGTGTTTTATAACTCCATCTTCGCCGATTTCATCACTGTCGTTGTACATGAATAAATTAGTTTTTCTCTTTCTCGGTTTAGGAATATCTTTATTAAAGACTATCTTGTCCCAGTATTTCAACCATCGGAGGAGTGTCAAGTTCACTTGTTCATCCGATAACAACTGCATATACTTCTTTGGACGATATTTATCGACCCATAATTCGCTGTCAACAACTCGTACATCTTGATCTTCCTCGCATTCAAATTGCTTGTAACATTTTTCTCGTTCTTTTCTTCGCAACTGTTGTATAAAAATAATTAGTTTCAAAATTATAATCTCACGACTAAATTGTTCAAGTAAATTTCAACAAACTTACAATTTCATTTGCTTCAGCTTTGAGCTGACTATAAGAAACGGATAACAATCCAGAATTTGAACTTTTTTGGACAACAGGATTTTTGTTCTCATATTTCACTTTGATATAAAAACGTTTCCAGTCATCCGGACGTGTTATAGGGACAAAATTATACGTAGGAACACTTCTTGTTATAACCCCTTTGTAACTAAAAACAAAGCCAACGTATAGAAAAGAAAATTATGAGTACTGTTGTTATGCACTATAAATGTAAAATAATTTTACTCTATCATCTGCAAGTTTTTGTTTGGATTAGTTGATTCAGATAAACTGGATGCTTTTTTCCTTTCCTGAATAAGAATTTTGATAACTTCGTCAGGGTCATCCCAACGTGGCCTTTTTGGCACTTGAAAGTAGTCATCATCTGAAATAAATGATAATGAAACAAATTAGTTAGAAATTATAGAATTTTTTCATTTTTATCAAATTATTGTATACCAAAAGTCATAGGTCCAATGAGTTGATCAACGTCTCTCAGAATTTCCTCAACTGTCCTCTTTTTGCTCGGCTGACTAGTTTCATCGAGATGGTTTTCTTTGTCATTTTTCTTTCCTTTATTCAAAATATCATCTATAGTTTGTGTATTGATTGGTTGACTCAGTTCATCGTCTATGGTACTTGTGTCAGTTGCACTTTCGTCGCATATTTTTGACGGCACTTGTTTGTTATTGAAAACACTCAGAGGAAAATGTACAGCAACGTCGTTTGTTATCACAGGTTTTTGAATAGATTTACTGTCGGTTTTCCTGACACCATTCAATTTCTCAGGCTGTGTGCAGTGACTTTGTGTATTTGATTTCGATTTTGCGATCTCGTTCTCTGAAACATGAAATTATTACTATTAATAAATGTGTCCAAATTTTAAGAACTAATCATTCGAAACGTTCGAAAATAATTAAATCATGAATATAAAAGCATTATCCAAATTACACCAGTAACTTTAATTTCAAACACAAAGCTGAAACATAACCTCATTCCAAAAGCAACAAACGTTGCAGATGGACTTTGTTTGTATAACAAATTGTGTCCCGAATCGAAAAATTGAGGTCCAATTAAAAAATTAATTATAATCACGGAGTTCCAATTAGATAAGTCAAATTTGTTGATGGAATGTACCTTCCATTTCCCGCCAAACCTCCATCTCTTCATCGCCGAAATTGTCAAGCTCATCTTCGTCAGGAAATTCGTCACTCATATTTGCGTTAATGTTAAAATTATTTACACTGAAAACAACGCTTTCAATCCGTTTTTAAAATTTTTATCTACAAATCCATTGAGGTAACTGTCAAATATCTCAACAATACAAAACAATCATCACGTGACCAACGGACCGGCCGTCGTCTCCACAGTGTTTTGAAAGAAGACAGACAATCTATAGAATAAGACAGGAGACCTGTCGCCAGCCAATAGGAAATTCGTATTCAAACTGCTACCGCCACACGTGGCGTATTTTTGGAGCACAAATCGAGTCAAATGTTAAAATATGTTTAGATGTTTTTGCAAAAAAATTACTGTTGATTTTAGTGATGAATTACAATAAATCGAAAATATTTGATGTGACAAGTAAATAGTGTAATAATGTTTGTATTTAAAAATTAAAAATATTAATTATATTTGCAAAAGTTTTAACACAAAAATTGAAGAGGAAAAAAAATTACAAAAGAGCAGGGTGACATTTTTCAAAAGTAAGTTATTTCTTATTGAATTTCTTTGCAGCATCTTTTTGCACGAATTTAATTATATATCAATAGATTAAATTAACAACTTGTTCCCTGTATTCATTAATGTTCCATATTAAAATAAGCACATGACAGGCATCATAAAATGAATTCCATGTGTCATTAAAGTAATAATTTCCGTCCGCCCGTATGATGACAAGATTATACTTGATTCAATTTTCCACCCATACATCCTCTGCAAGCTAACGTGATATATTTCATCGTACACAAGTGCGTTTGAATTAATATGTGTCACCGTAAACATCTCTCAACATCACAAATTCTTTGCATTACTATTATGCGGCATCAAATCTAATATCTTCATTCAACGTATAATAGTCGATGGTTTTTTTCTGTTAATCTGCTGTTCTCTGATATACCACATGAGAGATGACATCTTGCTGCGCCTCTGATTACATTGAAGGACCACAAAAACAAATTTATAATATGCTAAATGATTTTGATATAAATGATCATAATGGTGATGAAAATAAATTGAAAACAAAGGTAGTTGTAAAGAAAAATTAGCAAAGCCAAACTTGATGAGTAAGTAGATTTTAAAGGCGTGTCAAAGTTCATGATGAAAATTGATAAAGCTTTACATCTGAGAGCCCTCAGTCAAGAAGGCAAGAAACTTGTTATCTCATAATACATTTTCGACATTTCGTCGGATGGCTGCTTTAGTATAAATTACTATAAACAGACGACAAAAAAATAGGATCATTTTATTTTATTTACACTTTACACGTTAATTCAATGTTTTGCGGAACCTATTTCAATTTCTATGAATGTAAGTTCACACAAAAGAAAAACCAATAAGCAAATCAATAAATCTGAAGATATGCAAGATGAGATGGAAAAATGAAACAAATTAATTTTGTCGAATTTTCTCAAACACTGGAAATTAAGAAATTGTTAAATCATAAAGTAATAAAACCGTTTTCAAATCGCAAAGAAATTTCAGTATTTCAAAATCGGTTGAGAATTTTTAGGCATTGTAGCACAGAAATTTCATAAGCTTAAATTTTATTCCATAAATCTAGACTAGACTAGTTCTAGACTTAAATATTGAGGGGTGAGGGTTTGATGTTCAGATATTGGAAGTGTTTTTTTATCAAAATGCAAAATCAAAGCAAAATCATTGTTGAATTAATTAATTTATTCCTAACCAATTTTCCAAATTAGGAATTTGGAAAATCTTGTTTTGGATTTTGAAAATGAATAAAATAAAAAAAAATTATATTATTTGCTGTTGATCTGGAACCGGCTGGATTGTATCTAAGCCTCGGTCGGTACACTTGTCGCATAAAGTAGACTAGACCGGCGGTGAATGCAAATCGGCTAGGTCGAAGTGTCGGCAGCTTGTCAAGTGTCACGTTGTTGGGAAGCGGATCAACATCCCCACGCGAGTGCCGCTGCGTCCCCACCCGCGCTCGGGGTACTCTCTGGACGAGGCTCGTCGCGGGGAACGATAACGCGTTCTCCGCAGTCGACTAATTATTCCTGTTTATTCGTAGAAGAAGGAGAGAAGCGTCAAGAACGTGCACAACCGGCAGTACAGAGTGAGGTCGTCGCACACCAGCCAGGGACCATGGTGACCAGAGGATCGCTCGCGCTCACCACCGTCTGCCTTCTCGCGCTCTTTGGTGAGTTACCGCGGCTCTCTTCTGCACTTCCGCAGCACACCCCACCCAAGCCGATTCTCTTCCGACACCTCCCACCTCGAACTTCAACACTTCGGTCAATTTCAATCTTTCACTCATAACAAATCAGATGGTGGATCTTGACCGCTGCAGTTTTGCAAGTCTCAGTGATGGCTCCATTCAATCACGATAATTGCTGTCAGAAAAACCACAGAAAATCTCAACAAAACCAGAGAAATTGTTGATTGCCTGCTGACTTGCATACTGGAGAGCTGGTTGTGCCAAGTTTTTAATGAATTTTGTACTACCCGATGGTGGAATGAGCAAATAATGATTCATGCTCCAAAAATATTATCGGTCCTGTTTTGTTTATGAGATTTTGCGTGCAACAAAAAATTATTTATGCAATGCAATTACTTCATCGTAAAGAAAAAAGTTTACATTAAGTATACCTCGTTTACAATTTTTGGTGTTGAATACTGTCCAAAGATATCCAGTATTCAGTGGCCAAGTTTATTTTAAATCCTATACCTTGTCAAGTGAATTCGTCAGTTTTTATTTTTCTAATTTAGAAAAAACGTTTTTCGATACGAAAATCTACTTCCTCAAAGAATTTTATGCGAGAAAGAAACTTCAAAATTAGAATTGTATATTTTGTAAAGATAATAAGTTGCTCCTTCAGTTACATGGGATGATATATCATATGTACTAACATGGTGTAATGATACAAGGAATGTCAATAATGAAATTCTAAAAGTTGATATGATAGACATATTTTCTGTTTGCTTATCTACTTAATTTTTTTTTTTTTTGGCTTTTTAGTAAGGGACATTGTCATGGACATACAAAAGAGCTTGAAAATAATTGTTTTTAAAGTTAAAGTTAAAAAAAATATACACAAAAGAACATTGCAATTGTAATTAAATAAATACATCTGATAAACGTAATCGAAACGTTGTATTCTAAATACTGTAAATTTTACTACGGAGAGATGATATAAGCTCGCACCAATAACAGAAAAACAAATCCATTTACTTTTTATGCACTTTTCTGACAAAAGCCTGTACTTTTTGCATAATAATCTTTAAAATATCTGCAAAATAAATGAGCCTTCGGGGCACTCAATCTTAACTAAATAATTAGCATAAACTTGTTTTCAATTACACTATCAAGTAGGCTGGAACTATATTTTCTTTTACAAACATTTTATCTAAATGTTTGTAACTCAGAAATGATAAATAAATATTGTATTTATGGTTGCATATATTTGGTACTAATAAATTATTTATGAACTGAACAACAACAAATCTAATAGCGAATGAGCTTTGGCTGTGCGTCGGCACACAAAATGTATTAAACAGTCGAAAATAGCAAATGGATTATAATTTTGGCAGCTTGTTTGTCTTCAATAAAGATAAATCTTTATTTGCAGTAAATGAAGCTGTGCACAAAATCAAAAAGCGTGACACTCAAAAACTTGTCACTGACAAATCAAAATTTAAGTTAAACATGGTTTTGTAACGTTCTTAATTTTTTTATTCTAAAATTTTCATTCATAGTTGAACGTGAAAAAAAACATATCAAATATAAGAATCGCTCCCATGATTAAGGCGGTTCATTGAACAATCAATTGTTGCTGATGATTTGAAAAATTGGAATAAAAATAGATATTCCGGGATTACAGTAAAATTGTGTCTGCCAATTGCTCTATCACTGTTTTTACCGCATATCGTATAATCTCGTTTAATTCTTTTGTCCGACGTCAAAATGACTGATCGAGAAACTGATTGATTAAAATTAACAATTGATTGACTAGCTATTCAATAGTTAGTTTCTCTTTTCATTTCATTTTCTCTGCATATAATTCACATTTATAATTATTTTTTTGTTATTTTCAGGTTCACATTGTCAAATGGCACCAGGTAAATTATTTATGATTATATGTTACATAAATGACTAAAAAATATTTAATCTAAGAATAGCAATATTTTATTCTTAATCCACCAAACAAGAAATTTACCATTTTTATATATTCAAATATTTGCTATTGTAAAATAAGAAAATATTGAAGTGCTGATTTGTTGGATAGATTTTGTTGCCTCGGTACGGAGTCAACTGGAATTTCAATAAAATGTTCCATCGTACTTTTGTTTTGCTCACTTTATTTCTATTCGACGTAAGAACACAATAACTTTTTGTGCACCGCACTTTTGTTTGCAGTAACGACTCCAGAACAAGAGTCAAGAATCTAAATCATCTTTTCTATCGCATCAAGGTGCGGTTAGGAAAAGAGTGCATTGAAAGTGCAATGTACGCGAGGGCACCTTTTCTTGTTTATTTCTCTTTTGACCAATGACGTCAAGTATCATTTCCTTCGCTTCATAATCTATAATTATTAGAGCGATATTAAAACATGTCTAAAAAAAGTAAAAAATAGTATCCGTAAGGATTGAAAATACTGTATAATTGAAAATCTCTGACACTATCATATCAATTTATTGCACCGTCATTCATTGATGGAGCTCATTCAACTCTTATTTCTTTGTGTACATTTTGATCCAATTACCCATGTAAATTATTATTTATTCATTTATTAAAATAATAATAAAATTAATAGCATAGTCTATGTCTAAAAATATTACGAAACAAGAGGGAATAAATAATACTTATCCAGAAACGTTTCATAGATGACAATAAATAGGACACAAAAGAATTCTCTATTTCTCTTAAAATTACATTTCTAAACGTGATTTGTGATGGCCCTCCGAAAAATCTCGACTTAGTCCTACACCACGGCCACCCAAAGTCTTCAGGCATCCTCAAGCCGAAACACTGTCGTGTAACATGGACTTGGGCAATAGATTAACGGTCCTCAAATACCCACACGCACTTCGTCCTACCACCACTGCCTCAAGAACCATCGGCATCCTGTGTACATGAACGACACAGGCTGTTTGGTGCGTGTACATTAGTCCGTAAACATCAGTCGACTCGTGACTCGCTGCGACTAGTCATCTCTTCGTGCTCGCTTTTTCTTAATTTTATTATTATAAAAAAATAATCGTACCTCGCGAAAGTTGTCGCTTTTATCCGAACCCGCATAGTAACATTCGTGCTGGAATAATTATGTTCAAATTTTACTTCAAATATTGTCTGCTGATCGTTGCAGCTATATCTGGTGCAGCCAAAAGCTGGGATCTTGGCAATGGTGTAACGTACGACCTAACGACGATCTTGCTCTTCAGGGAGACCGGTCCTGAAAAGCCGGGAGGAGACGTGGGCTTCCAACTGACCGGTCATCTTGAGCTAACGCCGGTGTGGAAAGACCGATATGACACTGACATTGCGCTACTACAGTTCAAGGTGTCTGCTATAAATTATTTAAATTCTGCATGATGTAATAAAGTCTGAGGTGGAAACAAATAGTTTTTAAATATTCGACGCGAGTTCTTGAGTAAACTTAATTGAAGAACACAATATTTGTATATAAACATTTGATATTATTTGAATGAATGGCTTATAGTAACTATACAAATTAATAAAATAAAGAAAAAAATTAAACGAGGTCTATTTGAAAAGCTCTAAATGCCGTCATAGAAATATTTATTTCAAGGAATTATTAATATTGTGCTACAAAAATAGAGTTAATTTTTCCCCTAAGCATGGAATGTAGAAAATACGATTTTTGTTTATGTGAAATATTTTTAAATTCGAGTAGCGTCGACGTTTCATCTACCTTCTTTGGATCTGACGTCTCAGGTATATGGACAGACCCAACATATACCTGTCGACATAAATAAATTGAAAATTGCATAGAATTATTTTCATTTATAATTCATATCGATTGTAATAAAATTGAATATAGAAAGTGAAAATTTAAAATTTAAATTAAAATAATTAATTAATTAAATTTAATTTAAAATAAAACAACATCGTTTTTATATTAAAAAACTAAATTCATGTACATGGATAATATAATATAATAATATGAATTAGTGCGTACAATAACGAAAGCAATTCTATTTTAAACACGAAGGAAGATACTATAATCATTGTATGTGAGTGACAGCATTGATCACAAGAGTCCGATAACCCCGAACCTTTTTCATTATAGCATAAAAATATCTACCGAGATTTATTTATTATTTTCAAACCGTAAGAAAAATCTAATTTTTGAAATACAAATCGGAATTGAGTTATGAGACTGAAAATAAAATAAAATAAAATTAGATATCAACGTGAGGCTAATTTTTCTTACTATTTTTCAGCTTGTCAAACCAAAATTATGGATCAAATCGAGAAAAGGTCCTGAACCAGAAGGTTTTGTAGAACACACCTCAAAATTAGACGACACTGCGAATAATCCATTCTACGCAACTTGGAAAAATGGCGATTTTTCGGAAATTTATCTGGATCCGACCGACACTACCTCTTTGTTGAATCTCAAAAAAGGCATCATCAGTATTTTCCAATATAAAACCCTTGATGGAGAATTCCAAGAGAAGGATGCATCTGGCATCTGTAATGTTACTTATGCTTCTACCGGGCATAACGTGATACACAAGAAAAAAACCTTTTGTAAACATGACGATCTGCCTGAGACGATTCAGCACCCGAATCCTATATTTGGCGTTAACGTAAAAAGCGAACGTGATACTACGTATAAATTGTCAGACAACTTATTGCCATTGAAGATCAGTGACTACGAAAAACATGACATGTCTTTAGTAGCTAGACCAGAGGCTGGTTCAATCGTCACCTCTGAGCGAACCCTGAAACAATTGAAGACCTTCGAGGACAGTACGAGAATTGATATTCTATCTTTGACAACGAATTTCAAGAAACATTCACTCACGTTGAAACCAGAATTGCCCATGTGTCCTGACAGTGGATGTCCTACGGTAATGATAATTTAAAATTCTTATTTCAATTTTTATACTGAAAATTCATTTCTATTATAATAATAGAATTAATGAGATGTTTGTATATTTCAGTTGGACAAAATTCTCAATGAAAACAGAGATGCCTTAGAGGACTCATCCTTGGGTACGATCAAGTCCGCAACAGCTTTCCTGAGACTTATTCCTTTTATCCGAAAAGCATCCGGCGAGGAATTGGCGAAACTACTGAAAAACGTGAAACACCTTCCAGTGAGGCATCAGTTATATGATATGTTAGGAGCAGCGTCGACACCAGCAGCCCATCAAGCTGCGATGAAAATGTTACGTCAAGACAACACTGGCGATGCCACCGAGAGATATCTCTGGGCTCTGTCTCTTTCGCCCTCTCCTTATCCTGACATAGCTAAAGATATTTTGCACAGATCAGAAGAAACCATGCAAAACGACAAGATCTCAGAAACGATGGCTCTGACAGCAGCCGCGATGGCAAAACAATACGGCTCAGCAGCATTGATTGAAAAAGCTCGAGTGAGCTTGGAGATAGGTTTAGACAGTTGCACCGGTGAGGAGTGCAAGTTAAAGTTCCTGCGAGCACTAAAGAATCTTAGAAGTAAAGCCGCGATTCCCACTTTGCTCAGTTACGCCCTCAAAAGTCCAAAATCCACTAGCATCGTAGCCTGGAAAGCTTTAGCAGCTTTGCCTAAAGGGCACGTAACCAAAGAAATAAAAAACGCTGCCATTCGCACTTTCTATCAAATCGAAGGTGGTCAGAGGAAAGATAGCACGGTTCGTACTCTGGCTGCGGACATCATCTTGGAAAATGACCCCACTGTCGATGATCTACGAGGATTCCTTGTTTACCTAGCTAGTCGAGACTTAGTGTACGAAGTTCGCAAGTACATGATGCAGAGGGTGGAACAGTTGTCAACAATAGATGTTGATTTTGCTAAAAAATTAAATGAGGCAATGAAATTGGAAGCCGACATTGTGAACAATTACAATATTATGGCTCTGAGAGGTCTAAGCACAGCTTTCACCAGAGATTGTATGAAGTCTAGAGGCAGCAACGGCACGCTGGTCACTGTGCAAGAAGTCAATGCTGGCCTTATGAAGCGAGGCGTGGTCGACGTGATTATAGAAACTGAGACACATAAGGGCGCGCTATTTTCTTTGGGATTGTTCGCTGGAGGACTAAACAGTTTCATCTCTTCGGATCAAGAGGAAATCGTTACCGACGAAGAGGAGGCTGCGACGGCTGGAATGGAAATATCTCTTCTGGGAGTAGATATCAGGCCGTTCATCTTCTTTTTTGGGCAACGTGAGTTGATGGGTCATGTATGGTCTGGCACAGCCTCGGACAGAACACCAGCTTTTCAGGCTCTAGTGAACCTACACAGGCACAAAGAATACATCCCTCTCAGTTCAGGATTTATCGCTGAAGTCGACGTAGATGGCGCCATGAGTTTCGATCTGGCTGGAAAAATTCAACTGAGTCTGTGGTCACGGAACGCCGAATCTCTTGTGGATCTGAGCACGGGGATAGTCATCCAAGGAAGCACAAAAGTCCGGACGAATTTTGTACAAAGCAATGCTGAATTTGTCTTGAGTCTTGAGCCCAAACTTGAACTTTCAACCGATGTGGATTTCTCCGGCCCTGTTTCGCTGTGCATGCGACTGACTCAACCGGAAACTGTTATAAGATATCACGTCTACAAAACCGAGAGGATACCAGGCAGCAGACACAAACTCAGGAAGACACAGAGGAGCCGACGATTTTCGCCTGCGAAGTCTTACCTCCTTAACAAGAAGAACAACGAAATGTGCTCAAAAGTTTTCAGTTGATAATCTAAACGGAATACTGTGTACATAGAAAACTGTATGAAAAATGAATTTTCGGTGTGCGTACAATTAAAGTGCCTTCAGAGTGGCGTGCATGGTATTTGCACGTGTGTTCATAAATGTATTTTTGTACCATACATGTCGAGTGGAGAGGCTACCCGTTGTAGATAATGATACAAATTTATTAATAAATCTTAACGATGTTGTGTTGTGCATGCTGTTCATGTATGTACATAAATATGTATGAATTTTATACGAACACTATTGAGAGTGTTACTTTATACAATAAAAATGTTTCTTTTTATAATATGGCGACAATTTCTTTTATAACATTTTATAACAGTTCAGATTTAATAATATGAACTTAAAAGTCTGCAGAATCGAATTCAATGTCTTCAAAGAAGAGATAGTACCATGTTTATATATTTTTTATTAATTAATGTTTTATATTCTAAACAGTATGTACAAAGTTGATCAAAGTTCGATCATTCGTTCTGTCACCGACAGCCACACTCAGTCACAACCATGTCCTCATAACCGTACTGATAAGTCAGAGTTCCACTGGCATCCAGATAAAGTAAACTGGTAGGAGCGAGTCTCGTTGGCACACAACAGGCCCTTCCAACACCTTTGCCACTATATCCATCGGCACCTTGGAGAGCACCGTGAACTAAAGTTTGCACAATCGCATGTTTTGTTGGACTCAAGTGATCACCCAAAGGATAAAAACACTTTCCTATGCACTGATAAGCCTCGTAGCCTGGAGGAGCCACGATCCACTGATCGTACGATATCAGAGCGAAATCCACATAAAGCGGTCGTCTCCTGCATGAATTTCGACGCCTCCTCCGGGAATTGTCGTCATCCCAGGAAATCCCTTTGTCGTCCGGTTCTTCGTCCACAATCGACCGGGCTTTTCTTTTCTTCGGTTTGCTGTAACTCAGTAACAAAATTGGCGCGTCCTTGTGCTTCATGTACTGGATCCTCCCCTTGACTATCAACCTGACAACGTCACTTGTACAACTCTGAACCGCCTTGGTGATGTCGAAAGCTCGCCAATTATCATCTCGCCTGCACTTTTGCACTGTAGTTTCATTTTTATCGTTTATTGAACTCACTTTCAAAATCATTCCAGCTGTCGCTAACAACTCTGCCGCTTCGAGGGTTTCCCCGGGTCTAGAGGCCGGGATCAAGTACTCGATCAATCTTCCTCCATCCCTTATAAACTGTGACATACGCAGGGGTTGGAGGGCTCTCACGATATCGGAATCAGGCCGACGGTGATAAAGTTGCAGCATGTACCGAGAAGCAGAATTGTGATGTTTCTTGTGCTTTTTCAAGGTCCTGTTGAACGATCCAGGCGACAGGACGATCGAGGTCGTTGGAATGGACAAGTCAACTTGTATGGAAGTCTTGGAAATGAAATTCGACGGCCCTAAGAAACCCACTTTCCACAAACAAAGAAGACTGACGGTCGCAGTAACGAACAATAAGCAATAATGCAGCACTGTCATTTTGACTCTGTGGCAGATTCTTACCCCGTGATATCAAGTTCCTGACTGGCGTCTCGATTTCTGCCACGGAACATCCTGACCAAGCTTCAAATAACTACCAATCAAAAAGTTTGTTCGAAATTGCTGCTGAAAAGTACTTTACAGACACCCGCTAGCACTTGATCGAATCAGACTCATCTCTATCTATGACAACACACGGCTGCGCAAGCTCTTCCCTTTATCTATCCGCAGAAAACTTTTTGACAGAGTTATTTTGGCAAAATAAAATGAAGGTTCCGCTGTAAAAATAAGAAAAATTGTAAGAATGCTCAACTGAAAACACTAAAAAATTACCCGAACTAATCAAACAATGAAATTACTTCCAGTCCTGTAGTATTCGTTAATAATAAATTTACAGCTTCATTAAATGACTTGTTCTCAATGAATCTCAATCTGGCAATCAGAAGTGTTACTTTCATCTTTTTTGTCGGGTAATAATTAATAATTACAGGTCCAACAAGTGGCGCATTCGTTCGTCGCATACTGGTGGTGTCCTGATATATAACAGTCAGAACACTGCCATGGAATGAACTTTGTGATACTTAGAGACATACAACTGACCTTTTTATCAATTGTCAGATCATTTTAAGAATAGTTAAGAATTAAGAAATCGTTAATATTATTTTTTCAATTAAATTTCATGTGCGAATTTTCAAAATAGTGTGATAAAGGATTGAATACATAATATTCTGGACTCAACAGTAAGTGTAATTTTATAATTTTCTTCATTCTGTTCAACTTTTTATAGTTGCACTTACCAAGATATTCATTTTTTAAATCAATTTTGAAAAGTTCCTATAAATTTCAACTATACATTTTCAAGATTTTGTATCAGTGAAAGATGACCGAGAGATTATTTATGACTGATTACATATTGATTATAAAAAAATGATTGATAGTCACATCATATAAATTTCTTTCTGCAAAATATTGGTTAAATAAAAAGCATATTATGTAAATATTTTAATTGGTTTAATTTGTTATCTACATATTATTTACATACACAAACATAACATAATTATTTAATAAATTTAATTTTAAATATGATAATTTCAATATTTTACTAGCCAAATAATAATAACTAGCCAAAACCACAATGAATCATTTTGATAAAATTCATATCTATTAGTACGGTAATTGTACCGGTAAATGACCAATGCATTGATGTGACAAAACATTCATCTGACTATACAATTCAAACAGATGGTCCTTCACTGGTACCCAATCTTCATCCGTCAGTCACTGGTACATTTACCTTACTTTAAAAGCAAACTTGAATCCCTCAAAGTGAAAGATATGCACTTAATTTGATTGTATTTTTATTTGATGTCTAGTGATACTTCATTACAATTCGAATATATCATCTTCAATTCACCTGAATGGTAAATATATGTTTCAATCATTTTCGTGAAAAACTAATTTTCAACAGAAGCTTATTTTAAATCTTGTATTTCAGAATTTCAGTACATTTTTTACGATTATTCGTTATATCTGGGAGGAATCATTGGTTTGCTTTTAACAGGAGTTGCTGCTTATTATATTACAAGACCTACTCCAGAAATACCATTGGTACCACTTCATATGCAATCTCCATTGCTTCCGGTAAGATTTAAATTTGAAATCAAAACATCACGAAACTATGATTTTTCAATTTTTAGTTTGCTTTCTTTGATGATTATCTTTCCAATATTAAATCGTGACTTCCGCACAAATCTATCAAAAGATTCGAAGATATGTGAACCTTTTAATATATAATTAATACGCGTATTTAAATTTAGTTTAGTTTATAGAGCGACTACACGAAAAATGATTAATCATACATAACTTTGCTTTGAAGATTTGGAGTAAAATAAAATCGCCTTAACAAATACAAATTCATGCAATGCTTGGCGCGACAGCATGTTAAAGTAATCGTGCAGATGTTCTAGATAGGTAGACGAGCGATACATTTTATGATTTTAAGAAAGAATATAAAATTTGGATTATTGTAAAGTGTTAAATATGAGATGCAATTTTCTGATACAAATCGTTTACAGATTGTGAATTTTCTGTGAAAATCAAACAATCACATTTTCATATTTTCTAAAACCAACGAAGAAGAGAGAAATGATAAAAAATTATTATTATAAACTTATCTTATTATAATTTATCTTCAAAGCTGAAAATTATCTTGAACTAAGATCAATGCGTTTTTCAAAATACTCCTACCTGTTAACGTCAAAGAGTTATGTGCCTCTTCAGAAAATTATCTTACCATTATTATACACAACCTATGAAATATTTCAGTAATCACAATGCCATTAAATAATTTTGATATATCCATTGATAAAGATCTTTAAGACACCGTTAACGGTCGCACTTTAAAAAATGCACTGAGAGTAAGAGTTCTCGAATGCTAATTTTTGAGAGCATTGTGTTTACTAGAAACGCGATCTCTGGCGCGGGTCCAGCGCGCCAAGATGCGTTACTATATTTAAATCCGAGGAGCCGTCTCGAGGATGAGTTGCGCGCGTGTCCGCGCAACGAGAATCCCTCGTGACAAAGCCCGAGCGTAGCCAAGTGGCGTGTTCCGCGACGCGTAAAATTTAGTTTAGAATTTTGTTGGTGGGTCCCAGTCAGCGTTGAGGTGCGATACAATTGTCCACGCAGTCGCTTTTACGTGTCGAACACACACTTGGCCCAACCAAGCAGCCTCCGCTCACGCGAAGAAGCATCCGAAATGCCGGGGTGCTTCTTCCACGAACCGATCCGCGTGCCCATAGATCTCAACGACCAATCGGATACGGTCAAGGTGTCAATTGTCCTTTCGTTTGTTCTTTTCTATTTTTTTTATAATTTTATACTGTACCACGTCATTCGAAATTGTGCAATTTTATTGAGTTTCATCATTGATTGACAATTGTTCGGAAGCATCTCAATCACCGCTTGTGATTCTTACACAAAATTTCATCACTTAATCAATTGAAATTGAACGTTTGTTTTTCAACACATTTCAATATTTTTTCATCTGGTTTGTTTATCGTGTTAAAAGTTAATCTTGATCATATTATTAGACGTTTGATTCATTGCAACTAGAGTCTACTGAAGAAAAAGCAATTGAATAAATGAAGATTAAAAGAATTGATCATCCACTAGCGAGCCTTGTAAAATATCATGTTCGCCGTCTATGTGAACTCAAAAATTGTAACCAGTGAAAATGTTGATTGAAGTGTTGAAAATTGTTGATAGTGCTCGGCAAGAAGATCTCAAGTTTTTGACATGTTTTTGTTGGTCGTTACATTTGCTAAGATGCTATAATTAGTATTTGCATACTTGACGATTGGTTACGTAAGGCGTAATCTTTGATGGATAACGGGGTGTTTGACGACTCGTGGTTTTTCAGGGCGCAGAAATTATACGAGTGTCCAAGTTTTACAAAGAAAGCAAACAGGGTAAATTCATCAGCTTCATCAACGATGATACCAGAACGCTATACGAAGCGTTCCGCAGAGGAGCCAAGGAGTCGAGTGAGTACAATTTTTCGTTCACCAAAATGTTTATTGTCTTTTTTGAAACGAACAGTTGAAACAAATACGACGGTGTCCTTACTCGCCACTTTGGCGGAATTCCGCGCTTCTTTCCGAACTAAATATAAATCGGGTGTGTTGCATCACGTAATAAACGTATTCGACATGCATTACACGATGACACATGTTTTCATTAAACTGTCGGTAAATATTGACGAGAGATGATGACTTTTATCGCAGAAGTATACTCCACGGTCGAATAATTGACGAGCAAATTGAGAATGGGGATTTGGCCAAAGCATGCATGGTTGGTTTCGCGCTTGTCAAAATATGTGGCTTGCGCTTATGAATTATGAGTTCAATGTGTTTCATTCAACGTGCTAGTTTATTTAATCTATTTATTGATAGGCAGTAATTGACATTTAATTATTAATACAATGTTGTTGAATTATGATAAAATTTATTATTGAAAATATACAATATGTGAATGTATAATGCTAAAATTTAAGGAGAAGATTTACAAATAAATTTTAGACAATTAATTTATAGATTTATTATGGGTTAAAATACTGCAGTGCAATATCGAGCAATGAATTGTCACATGACATTTTCATGCGCCAGGGAAAATTATAAGTTTATAAAATTTTTTAATATAAATTTTATATTGGGATGATGTTGCCAAATTCTCATTAAAATATTGTATATTTGTTATACAAGATATTGTATACTTTATGTAGTTATTAGTGTCTTAACATAATATATCTGAAGATAACCATTTTGTATTGTAATGCTTCGTTTACTTCGTTAACAAATGGTCAGTGGAACAGATTAAATCAAAAAATCAGACTTTTTGAAGAATTAAAAAATCTTGAACTCCAGCCATAAATGAAATTTTATCTTAACTCAATAAATTTGGTTCTGTACCTATTTCAAAACTCACGAACACAACACAAAATAAATAAGAGCTAGCCTATCTTCTCTTACAAATTAACACATCAACACAAACATCCTATTTCCATATTTGCTGTTAACATAATGTGCACTCAATCATACTATTCTCAATATGAGAATAGTTTTAGTGATGTTAAAATTTTACAAATTTTAAAATTTCAATGTTTTGAGATGTGGTTAATTGAAACAAATGCACACCACTTAAAAAAGTAAGTGTTAAGCCATTGCACTCTCCATGTCATCAATTTGATTTTTGGTAAAAAAAAACTAAATATTTATATGAATTGTGAAATTTTAGTAATTCGGGTAACATTGATTGATAAAATTTGATGTATCCTTTTAAAAATCACAAAATATGCTTTATAATACACTTATATGCTTTCAACCATCTAAAACCTGAAGACATTCGGACTCATAAAACAAATAAACAAATGTTAATCGCCCAGTCTTACTGTCAAGTTGAAGAGTAAGGTAACTTCAGCGTGACTTTGTTTCTCATTGCCATGACTATAAATATTGTGCTTGCGGAACTTGATTCACGCTGCATGAATACATTAATGGTACCTGCACTCTAGTTGGCAATGGCAACGACTGATGAGCGCCGTCTGCCACCGTAAACAATTCAACGTTTCATCGCAAAACTGCGGCAATAATTTGCTAAACTCAAAAAAAAGACATCACTATCTTTTTTTACAAATATCATGCCATATGTTACACGTCATCCATTAAGGGTACCTAAAATAAACTTACACTTCAAGCATCAAAACGAACCTTAGTGCACACGCAACTATTTATCACTTATAACTCTTACAATTTTGCTTTTGATTAAGGCATAGTTATGAAAACTGGAATTTCTGACGGAAAAATAATGAACGTACGTTAAAAATATGCCTTGGTTTCAAGCTCATTTATAGGTACAAATAAGTTTAATAATACAGTAAATATAGCTGCCGTTTTATACATCAAGTTGTTTACTTTCAAACGAATTGTTAAAATATGACTTATGCAATAACTGTCAAAAATGAACGTCATTCAAAAATTAACAAGATTGACATTTGTAAATAGTATGAAGCTTTAATATTGAATGGTAACTTTTTGTTTGACAGATAACGGAAAATGTCTTGGGTGGAGAGATGGACTAAACAAACCTTACCAATGGATTCACTACAATGAAACACTTCTAAGAGCCAAAAACTTTGGCTCAGGTCTCATATCTTGCGGTCTGATTCCCGGTCCACAGACCTTTATTGGACTCTACAGCCAAAACTGTCCAGAGTGGATTCTAACAGAACAGGCGTGCTACACATATTCCCTCGTAGTAGTGCCTTTGTATGATACTTTAGGACCAGATGCTTGTGCCTACATAATTAATCAAGCGGAGATCAGTGTAGTTGTCGTCGAAGACGACAAAAAGTGTAATGCCCTATTAGATAAAGCACCAAGGTAATTTTTTGCTGATTATTCAACATGAAATATATTCGTAATAAATGGACGTTAAAAAATTACTCTGGTTTTGTTTAAACTTAGATGTTTGCGGAAATTGATAGTGATCAGAGAAGCAAGGCCTGCGACAGTTCAAAGAGCCAAAAATCGTGGAGTGGAACTGTTGAAATACGACGATGTAGAAAAACTGGGCGCGAAAAAGAGTCAACCGGAACTGCCGCCGAGACCAATGGATCTTTGCACAATATGTTACACCTCCGGTACCACGGGAAATCCCAAAGGTGTAATGCTGACGCATGAAAATGTGATGGCAGGAATTTGTGCGGTGCTTCTTCAATTGGGGGAACACAAGCCCAAAGCTCAAGACATCATGATCAGTTTCCTGCCACTTGCACACATGTTGGAGAGATGTTGTGAAAATGGAATTTATATGGTTGGAGGTTCGGTGGGTTTCTACAGCGGTGATATCAAAAATTTGGCAGATGACATGAAGGCTCTAAGGCCGACAGTAATGCCTGCCGTACCAAGACTTCTCAATCGACTCTACGAGAAGGTATAAGAAAATTTTAAAATCGAATTAATACTTTTGTTAGGTTTTTCAGTTGAAACGATAAAAATTTTAACTCATTAATTAATAATAATAATAATAATAATAATAATAATAATAATAATAATAACAACAATAATAATATGCGTCATTATTTTGAAATAAATAAATAAATAATTTAGAATTAAATTGATGCAAGTTTAGAAACTTTATAAAGTATTAAATCTATACCGACTGTATGAACGTCTGAAAAATATTGCATTCAATCAAATATGGTTCAAACAATTTTGTACAAAATATATTAAATGTAAATCGTAGATAAAACATACCATGCATTTTTAGTGTGGGTGAAAAAAATGTAATCTCTATAAAAACTTTATTGCGAAATATTCAAACTTCCAAAAATAGATACAAAATATAAGGAAAACGAAAGCACAAGAATATTTTTAGTGCTGAACGTAAGGTCAATTGCATTTGGGTAGTGTGCAAACATACAACGATCGAGTAGTAAAATAATTGTTTCGTCAACATTGTCACTTTAACATTAATTAGATCATCCCATGTCAAATTAAATCTTCCAATTAAAATACGTCATGATGGATTTAAAAATAAAAATATTTTCATTGACCTATTTTTGAATAAAGTTCCAGTATTATTTATAATTCAAAACATTTTTTTATGAATAAATTTCTTTTTCTTTTTTTTTTTTTTTTTATCAAAATAATGTTCAGATACAACAAATCGACATTTATATAGTATTATTTGTAAATTATTAAATGATTGACTTGCAATTATATTATTAAAAACATAGAAAGTTGCTTGTGCTCATTGGTTTGTAAGGAATACGGTTCATTAGATCTATCGGAACACTTGCATATTTGCCAAAAGTAGATAGCAGATGCGTTAATAAGATGTGCAAAATCGTTTGAACAGCTGAAACTGAATAAGCGATGATATATTTTGTATCGCCTTGAAATCAACTATGAATGAGCTTTGAGATAAAGCAGAGAATGAATCCAGAGAATTGTTGCATTAAAAGAACTCTTTTTTCAGGTTCAATCGGAAATACTAAATTCGTTTTTCAAGAGGATGCTCATGAACATGGCTCTACGTTCAAAAGAAAAAGAAGTTAGAAAAAGTATAGTTAGGAGAAATAGTATCTGGGATAAATTGGTGTTCAAAAAGATACAAGATAATTTAGGGGGACGAGTGAGATTAATGGTAGTCGGATCAGCGCCTTTGGCCGGCAATGTTCTCACATTTGCCAGGTGCGCTCTCGGGTGTCTCATCGTCGAGGGCTATGGTCAAACTGAATGCTGTGCTCCTATCACGTTGACTGTTCAGGTGAACCGAAGTTTAAGTGTCACTATTCTTTAACCCATCAAGATTTTTCTAATAACTACTGTTATTAATTGTGTTCGAAAACCATGAAATATATGTAGGATTTTAAAAATGTTCCTTTAAATTTAAGCAAAAATAGAATATCCGTAGTAAAAATTAAAAAATTGATTATTTTAAAGAAACTCTGAACGCAGAAAGGCAACCAAAATAAACACACACTTCATCAGAAAATCATTTCGTATATCATTTCATATTTTATGATAAGCTGGATATTGCAATATATACGAAAAATGAATCACATTATGATCGAGTGCATCCTTGATATCGACCATGTAAATATTTTCTTTTAAAATACGTAAGATCATTTCTTAAAAAGATCTCAATTGAAATAATGACTATAGTTTCTTTGACTTGGATGCAAGCCAAAATAACAATCTGAAAAACCTTTAACTTTTGCCGTATCACTTTCTGAAGTCTAACTTGTCAATCCATTAATTGATTAATTAAATCTATTTTCATTCAGCTGAATCATTATTCAATATAATAAATCTCTTTTAATGACCGCATTCAACTATAACTGCAACCGCATGTTATATAGCTCCGTCTTTGAGATACCTAAACTGTTAACGTATTAAGAAGTAATGTACACCAAAGATCATCAACTGCTCCCAGTCTTGGTATTTCTTAATAAAATATTTTACAAATATTCTCAAATTATTATTTTTAAACGGCGAGTATATGATTTACAATACACAAAAAAATTAATAAAATGAATAAAAATAAAATTATAAATGAATGGTGTTTTTCGAAATGGTCAATGATGAAATTATATAATATAAATAGAAAAGTGATAAATGCGGCTAGTGATACTCTGGTATATAATCCAGAACATAAGAAGTAAAAAGGTGTGAAATAGATGAGACATTATTCCCTTGCCAAGAAAAAATTTTTCATGTTTAGTTTAATTAATATACCAACTTGTCGACAAAACACATGCTGCTTTTAATTGGTTGAAGCTGACTAAGAATCAAGTGACCCACGTGGTTTCTATTTTTGTGATTTTGTACAGACGCTGAAACACAATGTGTAGCCTACTCTAAAATTGCATGCTCTCTTGACACTCGGGTAACAATACGAAATATATAGAGATGAAAAGTTTACGGAAAAACAATTTCACTCCTCATAATGAAATCCTATTTGTCTCGAAAATTAACAAAACGGTAAAATTGTTTATAAATTTTCAGCAATTAATTTTGTTTAATTAATTGGCGTAGTAGTACTGATGATAAATAAATATAATTTGTTTTCGCCTTAAAAAATGAAAATCTTTTCAGGGTGACCATGCACCAGAACATGTTGGTCCACCAGTTGCTTGCTGTTGTGTTAAACTCGTTGATGTGCCAGAAATGGAATACTGGGCGGTGAACAATCAAGGAGAAGTTTGCGTTAAGGGTACAAATGTGTTCGTAGGGTATTTTAAAAATCCAGAAAAAACTGCTGAAGTGATTGACACTCAAGGCTGGCATCATACGGGCGATGTAGGAATGTGGCTACCGGTAATTCTTTCACATTTATACTTCAAGCTGTCAAATGAATTTCAAAAATAATTTCGTTGTGCATTCAAAAAAAATCTTGCGATTTTTAATACAAAGTTGTAAATTATGTTGCTTATTTTTGTTATTTCCAGAATGGCGTGTTAAAAATCATCGACAGAAAAAAGCACATTTTCAAATTATCGCAAGGAGAATACATTGTTCCTGAGAAGATTGAAAACATTTATATCCGAAGTCAGTACGTGCACCAAGTTTTCGTTTATGGCGAGTCTCTGAAATCATGTGTGGTAGCGGTGGTTGTGCCTGACGTAGATGTCGTAAAATGCTGGGCATTGGAGAACAACATACCAGGAACTCTTAGTGTACTATGCGCCAATCCTGAGGTAAAAAAATTGATCCTCGAGGATATGTTATCTTGGGGCAGAGAAGCTGGGCTCAAATCATTCGAACAGGTACCAACGGTTATAATATATCCGATTATTTAAATAATTCCAAATCATTTGTACTTATATTTAATTTTATTTCAGGTGAAAGATATATATCTCCATCCAGATCCGTTTTCGGTACAAAATGGTCTATTGACACCAACGATGAAGACTAAACGACCCCAATTAAAGGCATACTTCAAGCCACAGTTGGAGGATTTGTATCAACAACTGAAATAATATGACTGAGTACTGGGCTGAAATATTTTTACCAATCTTTTTTAGCAGTTATGTCTCTATTGTGTAAATTGTCTACTTATGGATAATCATGGTCTTCCACTCAATATCGGCCCCACTTGTTATACTTTTAATATTGAAAAAAGACTCTCGCTGCACATACAAAACATATACGCCACAAATGATTGAGAACTTGTCGAGTGATCAAAAATGTTATCGATAGTATCAAATACTTTTTCTAATTAGAATTTTAAAACAAAAAATTGTTTTTTTGTACGTTTTTCTTTCAACCGTTTCGTCCCTTTACTTCATTTGAAATGAAACTTCATTTCATTAAAGAGATATAGATTAGTAAGTATTCATCATATACTTATGGTATTATTAAAAATAGTGGTTGTGAAAATTATAATAATGAATACATAAAACAACCAAACCAAGTTTGTAATTTTATTTAGTAAATTAAAAATTAAACAAAATATATTAAGACACAATGTCTGATAAGAAACAAGAAACAGAAAAATAATATAATTACTATAAAATATCAAATGTAAAAGTTTTCCAACAATCCATTTTATTGATTAATGGTGGAATATTTAATTTACAATAAATTTTTGATCGAAAAAACCGAACCCACTTTTGCAAACTTTTTTTACATCAAATGAGTGAGTCAGTTGTCATATAACTCACATTTTTTATGGGTATTTTCATACGGATAAAGTTTTCAAAAATACAAAAATAAAAAGCATGGCATTTAAAATGGTAGAAGAAGTATGGAACTCGTTCATAAAAAATCTTTAGCGCTTGATGCTTGATACACACAGTCGACACGATCATCAATTAAAAATGACAATAATAACAATAACAATGACAAGAATAAATTATAATAAATTATGAATAACATTCAGTTCATGATGGAAATGCAACGACCATATAAACGAGGTTTGTAATGTAATATTACTTGAAATGGCCGAATGGAATTCTTAACTCTTAGACGCGAAACTGTAATACATCACAAAACATGCTACAATCATAAGTACGACAACCACTCCGGCAAGGATCAACCTCTGTTGAAGTGCTCTAAAAATCATTCCTGTTAAGAGACGTGAACCTCGACCCAATTCTGCTTCCGTCTCTCTTAACTGAAATAAAGTGCGCATCATCACTAAACTTAATTAACAATATTTTAATGATGAAAAATATTAATTAGAATAGTTTATTGATTTTACCCTTCCTCGACTTCTTTGTATAGTTTCCCTTTGGTCATGGAGATCCTTTAATACTTGTGCACCAATTTCTTCAGTCTCTAAAGCCATCCGATAACCATTTTGCAATGTTCTTCCGGTTTGATCAATTTTTTCAGATGTATCTAGTAGCCTTTTTCTTTGGTCCTCCATCAAACCGTTCTCCCAAGTCTCTTCTACTCCCATATCTATGATTTCATCTCTTGTTTTTCTGGCGGTATGAAATTCTTGAGACAATCGCTTCAATTCTACACGATGACTTTCCACTCGACTTTTAAGACGATCTCTGGCTACACCAGAGGTCCCCCGAACTTCCAGCTCCATTTGTTCCAACTTGTAAATAAAATAAATTATTAAATGTTGCAACCATTACTTTGATTATTTATTGCTTATTTATGAAATAAAACAATGTATGATTAATTTGAGAACGTATGATTATTTTTAATTGGATAATAAAAGGATATCCATAAACAGTGCATGATTAAAGTGTTGAAAACTAATCTGCTATGTTGTTATTATTCAAAGCAAGTTTAATGACAAAGTTAAAAAAAACTAATAAAAAAATTAACGCAACACATGATTAAATGTGAAACTAGTTTTTGATGTGCTTAAAAATAAATGGCAAACAATTTTTTGTTGGGGAAGATGCGTTATATAATCCCACTTAACGGGCTGTAAGCTTTTCGTATTAAATGTATAAATTATCAAATAAAAAATCAGTCGACAGCAAATAATAAGTCGAAATTTTTAGTATACTTTGTGTGTTTTAAAATTATTTTTCTCATATAATTTTATGTTATTTAAATAGTTTATCTATATCAAATCTGAAAAAGTATCATTGAGGTTGTAATATATAAAGGCAAATTAATATAAAAAAGAAAACAAAAAACGCACAACTTGATTGAGTAATACAATGAGACAGTCTGTGCATACAAACATTGATTTCAAGGCTTGTGATTTTTATCAATGAATAAGTTTGACAACTGATTACTTGTAAAAATGATAGAGAAGAAGAAAATCTTTTTTTATCACAGATTGTTAAAATATTTTTTTACCAAAAACAATAACAAGATTTTAATTATTATTGAAATCAAACTTTTACCAATTCGTTTGCTTCTTCAAGCTGTCTGTCTACATCTTGGATGAATGCCCTCTTTTCTCCTGGAATATATTTAAATATAATCAATTTTGTTTATAATGAGAAATATGTACAATAATTTTATTTATAACTAAATAATAAATTATATATTTTCGACAAAATCGACTATTTATTGAAAAGTGAACTGATGATGAATGAAAATATAACGATCAACTTTTTGTAATTTGAAGCTGTCAAATTTTAGTTTACAACAATTTCAATACACACTGAAAATTGACAACTTACCACCTGTTAAAACGGCGATTCGTCCAATTTTTGCAGTGATATCCGCCGTCAGAACGGCATATTGTTGTTCATAATTGTCAATTAACGACGACATTTCTTACGATTAAGTGTTTACAAAATTTTTAAACAAATGTGAATGATTTTCATTCAGTGACACTTTTCATAATGATAGCTCGTGAACATCTCGCTGCTAAATACCAATGTCGCGAAACTTTTTATTTCGTATTGACACATTGGACGAACAAATCTTTGAAAAAAACTGTAGATAGTTGATTATTATTATAAGAGGCAAAACCTTGCAACAAAAACTGATGACAATGTCCACGACATATGATGTAGGCGACTTACTGACACTCAGAACTTGGGAACTAAATCGAATGCGAAGTAGTGCTCCAAATCGAAATTGAATCACAAACTAACTTCATGTTGCTCCAATATTTTGTAACTAAATTCCCCACTTATGTCAGGAAATTTTTCAGTCAAAAAATTGGAAAGTCTTTGAAACGCGAAATGCACCAATGTTCTTTTTCTTGATAATGCGTTCATCTTTATTTTCATCTATTTCATTTTTTAGCAATAAGAATTATTGATTTCACTAACGATGGTAGCTATAAACTTTAAACTGTGTGGGAATTTCCCTCGTTCTGACAAGGCGATTTATCAGTAATGCCAAGACGCACGCTGACGCAGTTTAGAGTAAAACTCCCTATTCGAACTCCATATTCGAACTGTCACTTTGAAAACTAATATACACTTTATAAAATCACTTTATAAAATTGTTTGATATACGAATAATAATGATATACGAATATTCTAAAAGTTTATAGTAAATAAAAATTTATAATTGAATGTAATTTGAAAGATTATTAATGAAAAAGAAAAGTTGGGTTGACTATGACCACCAACCTCGACATGAAAAATGTTCTAAATATGTCAAATGTCAAACCACGGTCAATTCAAGTGGGAATGTTTGAGGGTGAAGGGTCAGGGAACGGTATAAATATTTTTAAACTGCGAAACACATGAAGTATTAACGAAAACGTCACAATTTTGTGAACTGGCATTGATAGAAACATAGCCAAGTTATTGAATTATGTAAGATTTACTACGTGACAATTCATTTAACAAGAATTATTTTGATAACCTTTATTTATATTGAATGTTTGTATGCTATTTATTAATAATAAATATCTAGATTAATTAACGGACATGACTTCAATCATGAGTCCAAGTCCGTTAGCACCAATAAAGAGGTTTGCGTTCTTCGCTGCTTACTTAACAGCACTTAACACTTTGATTAATGACAGTTATTACTCGGAGATGTTTTACACATTTGCTCGTTCTGCAGGTTTCATCAGACGAGAACAGATCGTCATGGCAGCGTCATCGACGTCGACATCGACATGTTTCTCAAAATTTCGGATTATGAAGATACTGTCAGACAACTGGATATTTATTATGGAATTGGTGAGCACCTGTCAATTTATATTCATCTATTTATCGTTATCCAAAGATTAACTTTATTTATTAAAATTTTTCATTGTTAAATGCAATGTTGTCATAATTGAAACAGGGTCAAAGTTTAATTATAATAAATAATTTATATCTAAATTTTCTTTTTATCATTTCAGTCAAACGACAGATCTTACGATACCAAAGCTGCATAACAGGATTGTTTCCCCAGGTTTCGAAAGATACAGTTGCAGGCAGCGTGCGAGAGAGCATTTATTGTGCTGCTGCTGTATGGAGCTTGTACCAGGCTTACAGGTGCTTACATCTAAATACACCAACTTCATAATTAACCACCTTTACAATCAAACAATTATCGAACGATATACAGTTCTCTTATTTATTTTATTTATAAACAGAGTGGTTTTCAAAATTATTTCATTAAAATTTAATAAGATAATTTCCTTAGATTTCAAGTGTCAAGATTTTTATGAAAATCATGCCAAACTATTTCAGGAACCGTGCCAGCTTGTGAATTGCAGTTATACAAATTCCATCAAAGTTATCATTCATTAATTTTTTTGTTCAAAAGAAAATTGACCGTTCATTTCGAGTAACTTTGTAACTGTCATTCATATATTTTTAGACGAATCGATGATGATCGTGGTAAATCTTATGAACTTGGTCAGTCTGCCATCAAATGTATGCGCGGTATTCTTGAATGTTGGATGAAACAGTCTTCCAGGGTGGAGCAATTCAAGCGACAGCAAAGCAATAAATTTGCCCTGCACTGTAAATTCCATCTTGACACCGGAGAAGTGATTTTACAAGATGATGATTATTTTCATTTGCAAGTAAATATTATTTACAACCATAAAAACACAGAAAGGATTAATTAAATCAATCAAAATGTTAATTAAATTTGTGTTTCAGATTGACGTGGTTTCTTTGTACTTGATATTTTTGGTACAAATGATATCATCAGGCCTTCAAATCATATACACCCAAGATGAAGTAGCTTTTGTACAAAATTTGGTTTACTATGTTGAAAGAGCTTATCGTACACCAGATTATGGTATGTGGGAAAGAGGTAGTCGTTATAACGATGGCACACCGGAGATTCATGCCAGCTCTATTGGTATGGCAAAAAGTGCATTAGAAGCCGTCAATGGGTGCAATCTTTTTGGAGAAAAAGGAGCATCCTGGTCGGTCATATATGTAGACATTGATGCGCACAATCGAAACCGAAGTATTTTCGAAACTATGTTACCTCGAGAATCTAGCTCCAAGGCAATTAATTTGAATGTTTTATCAAAACAGTATTCCATAATTATTCGAACAATTGAAAATAACGTTTCAACTTGTATAAACTTCAGAGTGTAGATGCAGCGTTGCTTCCAACCATATCGTTTCCAGCTTTTGGGACCCATGAAGAAGTTTTATACAAGGAAACAAAACACAATGTGATACGACGATTGAAGGGAAATTATGGCTTCAAAAGATTCGGAAGAGACGGTTACAAAACAGTGATTGAAGATCCAGCCAAACGGTTCTATGAACCTGGAACATTGCAGGTATTATTAAAATAAAACTATTCGAAACACAAACAAATTTTGATAAAAAATTTTTTTTTCTGCAGCAATACGATAACATTGAATGTGAATGGCCAATTTTTTACATCTTTATGATCATAGATGGAGTATTTAAATCCATCCCTGAACAAGTTGAAGAGTATCAAAATTTATTGAAAGCGAGAATGTTCAAGGATAACAACGGAGGTGGGCACATTTTGAAATTCAACAAATGAGTCTAATCTTGATTCATATTTATTAATTTTCCAATTTTAGATCCTGTTATTCCTATGTACTATTATGTCCCCGAGGAGAACATAGAATTTGAAAAAAACGATCCGGGAACAACTATGAAATTGCCTAGTGACGAAGGAAAATCTCACGGTGACTCTTCAACATTATACTTGTGGAACCAAGCGATGTTTGTAATTGCTCAGTTGTTAACTGCTAGTTTGTTACATATTAATGAGCTTGATCCGATTCGTCGATACTTACCATCATATAACAGGCCACGCAGAGCTGGACGGTATTCAGCATTTCAGGTGAAGTATAGTAAATTAGTAAATTAGACATAAATTAGACATTTGTTTAATTCTTAGAAAATGTAGGTGGAATTTCATTTTTAACAAAGAGAAGCGAAAAAACACATTTTTCATACATTTTGCTAACGATATCAATCAAAAATAAGTATTGCTATTGATTAAATATTAATAAATTTTACATTTTTCATATTTTAAACAACCATTTAAACAGGCGAAACCATGCAGCGTAAGTAATTATATTTCATACAAATGCCTGTTGCAGCAACCGCTATAAATTTTCAAGTGGAATTTCTCTCACGTTTCACTCTCTAAAAAACAATACTACTTTTTACACCAAGGGAGATAGAATGCAAAATTATTTTTTCTGGGTAAGACAAATCTTGTTCTCCAGAAAGACATTTTGCATTCATCTCTAACAGTGAAAATAATATTTGTAAATTATCTTTATTCCAACGCTATTGATAAAATATTCAGATTTGAAATAAGCAAACTCTATTTGCATCATTTCTAAGTCCTTTTCTGTAACAACACTATAAGCTATGTTAAGCTGCTTTGATTCAAAGTTAAATGTAGAATTCAATTTTGTTAATAATAAAATGTATATTAATGCAATTCTACACTAGTGGCTTGACGTCTTTAATAACCTAATACAAATTGCACGGATTATAGTGAATAATTAAGTATCTTTGATAGAATTGTCATAAGCTTTCTTCGTATGTAATGATTTAATATTTTTTGAATCAATCATCTTTTGAATGTTTTAAACTGCGTTAATTATTTATATTTGTATCAAAAATAAATATAATGAACGTAATAAATAATTAACGTAAATTTAAATGGAAAACTATATTTAACGATTTTCAACTGTGGTCACTAAGTCTCTATGTTGTAATTACAATCTATTGTCAGAGCATGTTAATGTTCTAGTTCTTTTAATTGAAAACGTAAATATTCTTATAACATGCAGGGCACTCATACAGATCTTGTCGTTCAAATTGTTCTGATCGCCGAATCTATGAGACTCCAAGCTATGATGGCTACTTATGGAATTCAAACTCAAACACCGCACGAGGTTGAGCCAGTACAAATATTGTCGTCCGCACAACTAGTCAAAGTTTATCAAAAACTTGGCGTTAATAAGAAGCTTGGACTTCAAGGTAGACCTGCAAGACCAATCGGTTCATTAGGAACAAGCAAGGTTTGACAGAGACAATTTTTTTGAACCAAATATTAAGTAAATTTCACAATACTTTACAAACAAATTCCCATCACAGATTTATCGAGTATGTGGCATGACAGTTCTATGTTATCCTTTGATATTTGAAGTCTCAGAATTTTACCTCTACCGAGACATGGCACTGTTAATCGACGATATCAAAACAGAATTACAATTTGTCGGCAAATATTGGAGATTATCTGGTCGTCCTACTGTCTGTCTTTTGATTAGAGAAGAACATATGAGGTATGCAAAATTGAATTTACTGTGACCAGATGTTTGCTAAATTTTATTATAATTCGATCAGGTGATAATTAATTGGAATAAATATTTTTAGAGATCCACAATTCAAAGAGATGCTTGATCTTTTTGCTATGTTGAAAAAAGGATACTGTGATGGAACGAAAGTGAGGATAGGTCGTTTGCAAAATCTAATATCGTCGTCCTGTATTGGTATGATTATCATTAATTTTCATCATACAACATTTTGTATAAAACACATCCATATAACAATTCTTACTCAATTGTTCAACAGAGCACTTGGATTTTATGACAACTATTGACAACGACTTAGATTTGTCACAATTTAGACAGTTAGAACACGATTACATTGGATACCAAAGTCTGACAGATGTGCCAAAAGCTTTATCATACGCTGAAACATTACAGGACTGTACTGTGAGTCAAGCTCTATCAAATTAATAACGATAGAAAAGTTTAATTTGTCATACATTTTTAACACAGTGAACAACTATTTCAGTATTTTGAATTTGAGTCTACAGTCAACATTATTAACGAACTGAGAAGCAATGCTAATCTTTTTACACGATGTCAATTATTTAAAACTCTATTAAAACGTGAAGGTCCTAACTATGAAATCAATGGGACAACAGGTAAGTTTCAATTGAACAAGTACATCTCTAAATATGATTTTAAATATTAATATTGTATTTGTTTGCAGTGATTGATCATTTGAAACTTTTATATCAGCAAGCAGGCGGGCTTAGATACTGGATGGTAGTTCGATATTGCAGTAGTTTGCTGCATCACACAGTCGATAGCATAAGTCCATTCATTACCGGTGTTCTTGTCAAAGGGAAACAGGTACAATATTCTTTTGTCAAATTTAGTTAATTAGTAGCTTTTGTTGAACATCACTTCTGTACACTTGTTAGCAATTCTAAAACTGTTTATTTGATTTCGCAGATAACTGTGGGTGTTATCGGACACGAAGAAACAGTGTTTGACAAACCTATGGCACCTGCTGAAATTGAATCCGTTATGTACAAGAGCATTCAACCACACAATGTTGTACAAGCGGTACTTCAACAAGAAGTTTTATTGTATTGTGGCAGATTGATTGGAACCAATTCAGAGATGTTTAAGGGGATACTCAAAATTCGAATTGGGTAAGATTCAAGTCAATGCTGTAAATGTAAGTAACTGTAACTGGAATATATTTACTATTTGACTGTTATCTGCTTCTTGATTACAGATGGGTATTAGAAGCGATGAAATTGTATTTGGAGATGTTTGTTGATAATCCAAAACCCATTGAGAACTACAGTCCGTACGAAATAAGACAGTTTTTGATCAAAGTTTTGACTGTAAAAGATTGGGCGGAAGAAGAAAAGTAACAAGTTTTGATTCATCAAATGTTGATAATATTTTTTCATACATACTCTGCACAAAAAGTTAAAGGACATTTATGCATTTAAATGCCGTAGTAAGTGTCCCCTAACTTTTTGTGCACAATGTATTAGTGATTGTAACGTTGTTTTTCAGATTATCTTTACTTGGGCGCCGCAAAATAGAAGGCAGCTTGTGCAGAGTACCTCAACATTTTTATAATCAGGTGTGGGAAGTTTTGTTACGATGCCCAGGTGGATTGAAAGTAAATGGACGAGAATTACCGCAGCAACCAACTTTATCTAACATGACGAGATCAGAGCTTACCTTTGCTCTTCTAGTTGAATCGATTTTACATCATATACATTTACCAGAATATCGTCAGATTATTATCGAGGTATACGAAATATGTTCATGTTTGTTCAGTAACTCCAGTCAACATGAATGATAATTGATTTGCTAATATAATTAAAACATTTCAGTTATTGAACATTATCTCTACGATTTTACTCCGAAACCGGGAATTGATTTTCCAAAGGCAATTGGATTTGAATAAACTTGTTGATGATGCCTTCTCAATGTTCTGTAAAGTGAGTGTCAAAATTAACCAAACCTCTTTCACAAGTATAAAAGTAGTTTACAAACTTTCTTATTCATGAAATCTTATTTTCTTGTGTGACTTTATGTATTGAAGAATTCTATTTCGTATGATAAATCGTCCTGTTGTTTCCGTTGTACAGTATCATTAATAAAATCGTGCTTTTATTTTAGGATAACAATATTCAAGAGACAAATGATATGTCTTTATTTTTCTCGGCTCCGTATTCATCAACTGCAAGCTGTCTGGCAAGAGCTGTTGTGAATAATGTCTTGAAAGGAGACTTTCTTACTGTTAAAGAAATTAAAGAAGACATCGAAGTGCCAGAGATGTGTAAAATAGCGTGATTCTAATCTTGAAATATGGTTTACCCGTTCCTTCCTTATATATAAATCAAAGTTGAAATACTGTTTTCCATATACTCTTACAGATAATACTCATAGAAATAACAGTTACTTTTTTCAGAAAACTCAGATATATTTTTCGCTTAGTTTATGCTTGAAAATGATTCTCATATTTGTATAAACTTTTAGAAATTATTTAATGATATTGTTTTACTTTAAAAGTTTATTGTTAGTATCTAATACAGGATTAAAACAATGATTATATAATGAAATGTGAGACCAATAAATATTTTATAAACTGTTTGAACGGATTTGGTTGGTGACTATTTATACTATACAAAATATTTCATTATCAATAATATTTATTTTTGGTTCAATAAACATACAAAATTATTACACTTTTCATACTATTAATCACACATTTATACAAAAATAATAAAAGAAACCATATTGATTGCTTTGGAAACGAAGAACGTCGTCGTTCATTTTATGATTGGATGCGATGTTTCTTTTTATTTTTTCAAAAAGAAGTACAAAATAACATATGCACGACGTTAAGTGTTACGTATCAAAAGACAACGAGTCGTTCGAGTA
The DNA here is from genome assembly GCA_030522925.1 of Trissolcus japonicus. Lineage (NCBI taxonomy): Eukaryota > Metazoa > Arthropoda > Insecta > Hymenoptera > Scelionidae > Trissolcus > Trissolcus japonicus. Next base: position 29,853 of record JAPYZS010000159.1, on the reverse strand, counting down.
AAAAAATGTTTCAGCAAACGTTGAAAGAAACGTTCGATTGTGTAGTAACAAAGTAACAAAATCATACACGCTGACACCCGCTCGTGCGCTCACTTGTCATTGGGATGCGTCCGTTCTTTTCCAATTCATTCGCGCGAACATAGTAAAATACTTTTGCCGTGAGCTTTCCAGAACGCTGACAAAATACGCGCAACTTGAATAAAAAGTGAAAAAAATCGGTCATTAAGAATACAAAAAGTATCAAATGCCAAGCGTCATATAAAAATGGTACGTATGCCCGTCTCGCACGGACCGCATTTCAAAACCGTATGTACAAACAAATTTTCGACCGTAAAGAAGTGCAACAAACTGTGCGGCCCGCGGTTATGCGAAAAAACATTTTAGCACTCGCTTCGGACTTTATTTTCACGCGAACCGTCTGATATCGACAAAATATCTCTGCGCAACATTTTGACAGCGTTCGATCCGACAGTTTTGGCTTTACGTCCAATAATAAATTTTACGCAAAATACGCGAGTCTCTGATGCTTGCACGAAATATTGCGAACATTCACATTTGAACTATGATTCATATCTTGTTATAGTCTCGATTCGCAAGAACAGAACGATCCCTCGTAAATTATGCTTCAAAGTGTCCTAACGGCTGCGGCGAGAAATCATCGCGAATGTTTTATATCTTAATTAGTACGACGTATCACCTCGTTTGTCAACTATTTTCAAATGGTCAAAATAGATTTACACACTTTGTTTTACACTTGCCTTCATTTTTATTTTTCTTGGATCAATTCAAAAGTACATTTCGTGATTCATGGCTTTTATTTCAAACGTTCAAGAGACCATGTTATGCGATCATCGACAATTTTCTCGCAACAACTATTAGCAGAATCTTCAAATGAAAAGAAACCTTATAAAAAGACAACAAAACTGTCAATGAACAGTACGTCATACATCATATGAAGTACAGAATATAATCGTCCCACATGCTTGCAAACATAGTCTTATACACACGCAGGCGTTCCTTAAGTGAATTTAAAATTTTCCCAATTGGGGATTGGTTTGAATACATGTCATACTTAACGAGGAACCATCGATACAATATTTAATGATGAGTAAAACTGTGCCAATCAGTGTGTTGAAAAACGCGTGATAACGTGATGAGCACACATCTCGAATGTAATGAGGGCCAAGGAAGGGAATTATAAAAAGAGTCGAAGATACGCCAAGACTCAAAATTCGGTTAACGAATGCACTTCGCATAATTGGGAGGGGGTGCTTTCTTACGCTTTTCGTATCATCTCATCGGACAGAGTTCATGTAATGTCGCTGATCTTACACCCTTTCATGTGCAATTCTTTTCGATCATCTGTTTAATAATGTAACTGAGAAATGAACATGTTCAAAATGACGAATTATATATATTTACATGTCTCTCTTGTCACAGTAGCCTTTCTGACAGTTCAATTTGGTATTTTTGTTTTTTGCATATAAAAAACAAATGTTTTGTAAAATAGATAATAGAAAGATCATAAGTTCAGAACGACATTTGCCATGCTGGGTCAGGACGTAAGGGTGGGTGACGACACCGGGAAAGACACTCAGGGCAGCAGACAGACAGACATAAACAGAGACTAGTCTACCGGCTATTAATCGTACCTATCTATCTAGACGTACATTTATATTTATATTTATATATACACACACGATATGCATACATATACAATATAAAGCATTTATACGTAAGCGCGCGTCAATCACCTGACGGTCGCAAATCATCTTTTTTTTTTTCTTGTATTATCATCAAAATCTCTTTTCCTCTCTTTCCGGTTGAGAAACTTCATCACGTCGCGGTATTCTTTAGCAGTCGGTCTTTCTATCGCGTTGATCATCCAGATAATCCGTCGATAGGTTTTATTTCTTTTTTCATTTCCTTTATTCGTCGTTACTTGCTTCTTTTTTTATTTAATATAGCTTTTATTTAATCAAGCTTATGCCCAAAAATCTACCAGAGGCACTTTGGGTTTATTAGTACCATATTAAAAGTCGGCAGACGCGGGGGAGGGCATGATCACGCTTGCTGTGGTTGCTTTTTGTTCACATCTCGCGTGCATCGTTTTGTTAATTGATTTTCGTACGCGCAAAGCCCCGACAGTGCCGATTGGCCTTTCTTTTCAAGATCCACCTTTGATATACTTTCATCCACCCGTTCTGTATTAACATCTTTCGACCTCAGAGAAAAAAACGAACTTGGTTCGATCAAACTTAATATTACATGCCCCGATTAGATTCACGTCTGCTCGGCAAACGGAAGTCGAGACTAGACTCGGCTGAAATAAGACACCCGCAAAGCAAAAGCCTAGTCGATGAGAATCATTTGTTGCATTTGTACATTACAGTAGTATTTTCGATACAAACGGAAGGCGAAACATTGTACTTGACAATGGGAACAAATAACAAATCTTTCGGATTGCACCGAAATGAGATCACAGAAATAAAGATATCTTCGTTATGCACTCGTTTTTGAATTGTTCAAGTAACAAATTTTGACCCTTATTCTCTATCAGTAAAATCATAATCGACACACTTAAGGAATAAAATTGTAATTGTTCGTCTTTAAATTTGTTTGTTTAGTTATTTTGTGTAGCAATGGATTTAGAATTCAACTTTTTTGACGTCCATATATAAAAATTTTGATACTAAGATTGTGTGATTAATAGTAACAATTATCATATTTCAAAATGATCAATTTGCTAGATATATAAATTCAGTTGGAATATGTGTTACGAATGTTCAACGATTTTAAATTTTTCACTGGTCTTTTTGTCTTATTGTTAGTAAAACATTTCAGATGTGCATAATTGTATTAAAATTCAGAGAATCTTAATTTACAATGTTACTTCTTTCAGGTGCCGAAGAATGCATAAGTTGAATGCGAACAGTCTTTTATGATTTTTAAATGGCGATCATATTAAAATGATAATTATGTTACAAGAAATGAACTTTCTTCGCAATTAATTCAGTTGAATAATCTCTTTGGAGAATCACGTCTTATTAATATGAATTTTCGTTTAAGTTAGATCAATTTTTTTTTTTTACTAAGAGGAAAAAGAGGAAGACAAGAAGTTTATGCTGAATGTACAAGACATTTTGTGTGAAAGAGTATTTTAAGTTTCATGTCAATGAAAAGTAATAAAATAATTTAAATGCAGAGGAGTCTTTCGGTGCCAGTTCTAAATACATCGGACGAACGTTAAAAACAAATAAAATTTCTTTTCTTTAATTGCCAACAGACATTGAAATATCATTTTGCCAGACCAATTGAAGATATGTGCGTATTTCCTCAAAGGATTTGTAACATATTCAAAAAGTACATAATTTACAGTATTATTGGAATGTCAAAAGAAAAAAATTCTTCTCGTTACGCTTCAAGTTTGCACCTTTGCAAGGGTGTGCCATTGTAACGAAGATTGTTATCAAAACTTATATGTTACCAGAAAGAGGAATGATAAAAGTAACGTCACGCGTCAGATGTGAGTTCAACCCTCACTGCAAGATTCATTGACGGATTAATTCCAATAACTCCCTCGTAATATCGTTTGTTTTCTCGCTGCCTTATCGCTTTTTGTTTGTTCTTTCGCATCATCCTCTAATTTTATTTTCTTGTTTTTTTTTTTGTTTCGTACTTCGTAAATTGTCATCAACCTCACGTTTCCGATACTTTTTGAGCAATAAATACTTTCTCCACGTACCACTGCACATTGAATTGACGCACAGGACTCGCTTATTCCTCATTCATCATTCATACTTAACACATTTCATTACTGTTAATTATTAATTATTAATATTATTATTAGTTTTATTCATCTTTGTTCATCATTTTTACAATCACACGCATCATACGAGTACGGATTACAATCACGGAATAATGTCACGTTAATTAATGATTATCAATTCATATAGATTCAATATCAATGTATTACAATCAGACAATACTCAACAGTGATCATTATTCATTATATATTACAGTTAATAGTTAAGAGTGACAACAACATGACGACGGAGGCGTTGAAGCATATTAAAAGAGAAAGTGTCGCAAGGCGGTACGCTTCTTTTTATTTTTTTCGTCCCTCGTATCTTCTTTTTCATTTAAATCCCAGTTCGAGATAAGAACAGCCCGAAGTAAAGAATTTTACATGATATCTTTTAATTACGTACAGGTGATGAGAGTCATATGTATGGTTCGAACACTTTTCACGAAGTAATTTCTTATTTCTCACTTCGTATGCCCGAGTATTCATCGATATTCGTCGTTTCATCCTTCGACTAATTATATTTTATATTTTACTTCTTTTTTTATACATTCAAACAGAAGTTTTTTCCAGCAAGTATGCCGATTTCAAATTCTAATTGTGCTTGGAGACGTGTAGTGGGTGTGAACAAAATAAAAGGATAAAACCAAAAATTATTGTTTAAAAATGATGTTATTCGTTCATCGTTTGAGGGAATTAGTTACAAAATAATACAATATTTTTTACACGATCTTCGATTCTGATTTATACAAATTAAAGGTAATCGTTTACGAAAACATCTGGCGCGTTTGTTTTATTTACATATGTAACACAAAATGCATGTCAGTAAAATAATATTAATATAAAATTAAAACTAAATCTGACTATAATGAAAATTGCAATAGTTCCTTCGAATCTAAAATTACACGATTGAAATTGCAGGAGTATTTTTTTTATACAAAATTAGCTAAACTTAAATTAAATAAAACGAACGAACGGAACTTAAGAGACGACTGTGTGATTCGACTAAAGTTTGGAAAATAAAAAATGCGGAGCATAATTGGAGGAGGAAATCTTCATACGTCGCCCGATAAATCTTCTTGTCAGTAAATGTTACAATAAATTTCACTGTTAAAAACATTGACGTACATGTAAAATATATACATATATAAAAGACGATGATCAACGACAACGACTCTAATTAGATTAAAAAATAAATAGCAAAAATATATATCTGCATCAAAACATCGACAATTTGTCTTTCCCGCATTTGTTTCGTGAAAAACTGTTGGAATATACATTTGCCTCCGAACAAGATATACGATGAATTGCCTCCGAGATACATATGTATTTACGACTTTATATACAGGGCGCTTGATCGAAATGTGGTATTCAAGATTGGATAAGCGAAACCAAATACGATTATCAAACGTTTGTACAAAATTATTCACTTAATTTGTTCGCAACAGTCGTTGACATTTGATAATCGGTTGATGTTTGGTATTTCATTGTTTACAGGTGTGCAATTTTTATAGTGATATACAAGTTTGTTGGTCAGATTTTGCGGCAGTGATTCGTATTATGATCGATGTCAAAGTTTGATCGTACGCAAATTGAATTAGAAAACGTAGAATTTGAACGCGTTTGTCAATTCTATATATTTTGTTTATCGATTTTCACAACGTTGATTTATGGAAGGTTAAAAATACCTTTGTGATAGTTAAAAATACCAGATACACATAATTACTCTGAAAATGTCTACCTAAATAACAACAAAATACACAAATACCAAGCAACATTATTTGTTACACTTTTGTTTTCACTTTTGTTGTTCACTTTGCGGATGCTATTTATTTTGAAACTATTGCTTTATGTTTTCAATTGAAAATTTGCATTCTTTTTTATAACTCAAAATACATGCACATTCAGTTTTACTGTAATACAGTACAATCGCACATACGAATATTTAAAAAAATTTTATAATTATTAAAAAATAATAATTCGTTAATATAAAAATGTTTCATTGTTTGTTTAAAAACAACGTTTTCAAAATACAGAGCATTATATGGCAGTGTATCGAGTGTTCTGCAAAGCCTCGTCCAAGATGGTTTTAGAATGTATTATTTAAATTTTATTTATATAAGTTTGCATGTCATCGTTCATGTATGCTTAATTTATTTGTCGAAATGAAACTATAGTTACAAGATCAAGTTTTACTCGGATCCGAGTATCGATCGAAAGTATTTTACTATTTTCAACTAAGCGCTCCGACCAAACATCGACCGTCTCCCTGATGATTCATTGCAAACTGCATCCGGACCTGGGAGACTGAAAAGTAAAGGAAGCACGCGCATACACGTACGCTCACACTCAACACAACCGTCATATCGAGCTGGCCTCATTGTGACCATAGTCCAAAATACACGACGCGGGTGTCTTGAAAATGTTATATTATTGTAACATTCATATTTACGATGTTATAGCAGGATAATCATCGATAATTTTAACACAGAATCACATGCATTTGAGCATTTATAAAAATTTCGGAGGAAGAAAACGTTTAAATCATTCATGATCGAATGTATTTATTTAAAAAATTAAAAATTATTTAATCCTATCTACTAGAATGCAAATATTGCCTTTATTTATCAAGTCTTCAATTGGAAAAAGTCTCATGAGTTAAAAATCACAATTTGGCTGCTTTTCAAGTCTTAATAACATAGTAGTCTACATTACAATGAATAATACATAAACATTATAAAAAAGCTGAACGTTAAAAAAACTGGTTCAAACTATGTTTCATCATTGTTTTTGTTTGCAATGAGTTTAATTAATTTATTGATCATCATTTTTTATTCCACATGTGCCAAAGTTTCTGTTTATTTTTGTCAAGTGAAATGGTTTTTTTTATTCTGTTGAAGTGCTTGTACAATTTGTTTCATAACTTAATAAATTGTTCGATTGGATATTAAATATTGTGGGTAACTATAAATATAAATTTGTATCAAAAGACATTAAAAGTCATTCTACTAAAACTTTAGACTTCAAGACACACCGCGTTCATCCGCATTTTAATATAATATCCTAAAAACTATTACACAGTCTGTTTTTCTTTTTGCACGGTAATGCTTAATTTTATATATATATATATTCGCTCGCTTATTTCTCCGCCGATGTATATATAATCTATATATATAATATATAGACGTACGTACGCGTATCAATATGTTGTATATAATTATATGTATATATAGACAGATTCGCGTAATCAAGGAGGGGAAAGAGTGTGTGTCTTATATGTACACTCCGTGAACACACTCAAATGCAAACATACAAACCCGTAAACGCGAGTAAACACGCGCAATATGCATTATAATCAGTACAAAAATGGGTTCGCAAAGTCTTTTGTAGATAAAATGCATGTTGCAGAACAATTTTTGCACTAATCACAATTGGTTTGTGTTTCACGATGTAAATCTCACAATACTCGATGTCATGACAATTTGTCTGAACAAATGATCAGTGGCGAAAAGTGTCATTCCCGATGTACACTTTTTTTGTATATCTAGTGTTTTTGCAAACAATAAAAAGCGTCATTTAATCAGGCAAATGTCATATCACGAATTTTTTTGTTCAACCTTTTCCATTCATCATTTGTAAAAAAGAGCAACAACGATAAAAAAAAGGATAAAAGAGAGTCTCTTGATCTCGTAATTCACGTTTGTAATATTCTTAATCTAAGCACTGACGATTCCACGTTTCTCGTTAAAAAAGATACTTAGCGACCGCGTGAGCATCTTCATACAACAATTTCCTATTGCAATATCATGTTTAGATTGTTCCTTATATGTACAAATAGATTTCGGAATACAAGTGCCGACTGAGAGCTTGTAATTGCGTCTCTTGAATAGCGAAGAATAAATGTGTCGCTTTTTGGAATGTCGATTTGAAAAGTCTTGTTTCTTTTCACATAGATCGGGCGTATAAAAAGACAGTAGAGACCGCGCACTCATAGTGTCCAGGGGTAATGGTTTTATCGTAATAAGGTCGCAGCGCCACCGTTCCGTATGTAGCGCCGTCGATCCATACGGGGCGACGAAGGCTCCGAAGCATAAGCTGCTGGGCGATCGCGACGTCGTGGCAACGACGAGTAAATCGCCCATCCCATCGCGTCTCAGCAGGGCAGCTCTTGCCTTGACGAGTTCATGAAGCGCTTCGTCGAATTCAGAGTACATCAAGGATTTCCTTCCGCAGCCATTATATTATGAACCTGCTCGAGTTTGTATGCAAGCCTCTGCTTTTGCGAGAATTCATCCTCTTCGAGAGTTACGATTAACTGCTCGTTGTACTTGCTGGCGTATGAATATAGTTCGTTCAGTGCGCAGTTCGTATTGAACTCGGTCGTATGTAACTACAAAAAAAATTCATATATTTTCATTGTACAAAGCCATAGTTGGTTATGTATAACATCATTAATTTTAGTATGAACATTAGTTGGAAATTTCTTAATTACATTATAAATATGATATTTTAATTCAAATGCACCTCAATCCTTTATATCTGATTAAGTAGGAAAATGTATTCGTTTATATTCAATATGAGAAAAACTGTTTTACATTCTTGATAAGCATAAAGCTTAATATAAGATGACTTACCCTAGATTCTTCAGCGAGCATTGCGTTCATATCCTGGTCAGAAATAGGTTGCATAAGTTTAATATCCGAATAGTAACGTTCTACCCATTCTTTATACACTGGAATGTCCTTGGCGTAAAGTAGTTTCGAACTCGGCGAGTCCTTACCTGCATTCAAAAAATTTTAATTAGAATATTTATTCGTTTCCCAAGACATAAAATTGCTAAAAATAGCACTAACAAAGGTAAAGACATTGCAATATAAATAATATGTTTACCTAATCTATGATCTGACGTGGAGCAACTGTCCATAAATGTTTGTGCAACGACAGACAGGCACGAGTCAACAATGTTCGATTTGTGGATGTCGAACACAAAGTTTGGATTTTTAATAAGATTCACCCAGAACCTGAGTGGTAACGAATTGCTCTTCCACGTGTGGACCACTTCGGGATCAGTGATTCCGTGAAGGAGGGCTTGGTCATCTAGGAAGTCGAACATATATTTGATGGCCAGTGGCAGTGCTGAACCGCGATGGGCCGTGCTAAATATCGTTTCGAACAAGTCATCGACGAACTTCTGGAGTGTACCTTTGGTAGCGAGCAACCTTGTCAGGTAAATCTCAGAAACCATTTTGTTTCCGCGTTCGCCTTCTTTCTGCGCGTCTGTATCGTGGTGCTTAACCAAGTGCCAAACTTTGAGCCCCCCTTCATGATTGTGATTTAGGGGCGAAGTGGCACGCGACAATGGCGGACTTGCTGAATTGAACTTGCTCAAATTTAGCGTTTCATATTTGTGCGACTTATCAGTCTTTTCAGATAGGATTGACAAATTGTAAATTGAAGATTGTTTAGAAACAAGGTTCAGTGATGCTCCATCTGGTACTCGATAATGGTTTAGAGTATTGCGCTTCTTCCATTCACCTTCGGTTTTAGTAGTGGAATCTTCGTCGTAAAGGATTAGTCTTCCAGACGCACCTGTTCGCCATTCTAAAATAAAAAAACAATATATATAAAGATTTTCTACCAAATACATTTGAACTCGTACTTCCGCAAAGAGATAAGATTTACAAAAATCATTTGATTGCAAATGAACAGCTTACAGAATCATGTAACAAATGTAATTTTAGCTTACCAAGATCAAGGTCGTCCTTTCTCGGCCTTTGACTGTAAGGTGTGGCGCGGTAAATAGTGTCGAGAGCTTTTTCTTTGACTTGAGATATCGTGTCGCAGTCGAGAACCTTTACCGGCACGTTTTCTGTATTTGGATCCAATCCTCCCACAAATACCGTTTGTTGAGATATAGATACATAGACCGTCTGTAAAATAATGCCATGCTGGTTAATTAATGGAGCCAATCGTTTATTACACAAATAATCAATATCAAATTTGCTTTAATGTATATGAGCGCGGAAATGTTTGCTAATGGCGTCACGAATAAACGAAACGACAGAAATGAAATAATTGATACGATCAGGCGTGACAACGTTTAAGGTTCATTGTCCTTGGTTGAACTTTGTAAAATGATAGTCTTGACGCCTCAACTTAACGATCTGTTTAAAATACACTTTTAAGTAACGTAACGTTAATTAAAAGCACGATGTACATTTGAGACACACCGCGTTGCGTTTAAATTAATTCCAAGCTTCTTCTCTTCCTTATTCGCGCGAATAACGTGAATTGACACGACTTACCATTGGCTTAAAATCGATGGACTGTCTGATGAGCTTCTCCTCGGACAGGGAGTACCGCGCCTCGGACGTAATAGCGTCTACAGGGCCCTTGTCGACTTGTTGTTTCATCGCTCGGAACAGCATGTAAAGCGGCTCGCCAGCGCATTCGCGCATAAATTTATACAGCAGGAAGGTGAACCAAGCCGAGAGCATTTTTTCTGCCACACTTTCCGTCCTGTAATCGATCAAATGCGTTGAATAAAATTGTTATCGCGGGGTCAAAATGATAATCGAACAACACGCAAAAAACAAAGTCGTTACTGTTACATGTTACATGAAATTAATGGTTAAAAGGTAGCCGCTCTTGAAAACGTGTGTATCTCGTTAAATGGAATTAAAAATAAACGCAAGACTGAGAGAGCGCGTCTTTATCGTCGCGTTTCCGTAAAAAATGAGACTACGGCATGCTCACGACAAGCGTCGGAGCGTACGACAGAGGCAAATTAGTGCGTCCGTGATTTCTGACTTGCGTTAATTCGTCAAAGGACGACTGTGACGTTCAGTTATATGTCTGTCGGGATGCAACCGACAAAAAAGTACACTTGTGCATACAAAAAAAAATTATATAAATGTATATAAAGACTGCTATTATTTAGAAGAACTGTGATTTCGTACTTGAACATCAGCTGTAACGGAGGTCATTTAATAAACTCGCGTGAAACAGAAAATAATGCAAAGTCGATCATGTTTTATGAGAGACGAAGTAAAAACGGTGTTTATTATAGCTGCAGGCACGATAGCACCGTTAAGTCCATCACTGTTCTTCTTTGCGACACTTGAGATAAATATTATCTAAATGATAGCCGTATATAAAACTGTTGCTTTATTAGTATACAAATTCATAGCAATTTGGAAATATGAATATAAATGCATATAATTAGGTAGAAGGATGTTGAGCATATGTGCTACAAAATTGCATGCAATTTATAATATCTTTGAAATTCGTCTGATATATTAAATTCGATGAAAACGGTTGGGTCGACTAAATGGAGATGTTGAAATTATTATTCAAACATAAAAGTCGATGAGATATTTACCTTCTCAAAAGTAATTTAGGATGATTTTTTCCTTCCATGCACTTCTCAATGAGTTCCGCTAATAACGTTTTCAAAATATCCGTGCAGTACTCCATCTTGCTCTGTAGAGTTACCATAATTAAGCTCGCTACATTAACGCGGTCTCTCATTGAGAAATAACGATTGCTTTCCAAAGTTCGAACAAACAGCAATAAGAAAGTTTTGTTCATGATCAGCTGGCCGAACAAGCGAAGGCCTTTGTCTTTGCGAACCAAGTCTTGGCGATCCCATTGTAACACTGGATGATTTGTTACATTCGGGAATAAAATTTCCATGGCGTATGTCCGGTAATCCAAGAATGGTATTCCACCACTAGTGAGATCTCCTGTTAGATCTGTCATTTCAGTTTGCAGTTCAGCAAATGCTTCTTTACATTCGGCAGCAACGCGCAATTCTAGGATGTCCATTTGCTCTTGCATGTTTTTCAACACTCGATTGCTCTCTGTAGATTTACGTCGGTAAGCAATTAAGAAAGCGATGAACACAAAGACTAGGATGGCTATTGCGGCTATTACACCAATGAGTGCTGGTCTGGGCAAGGGGCCACTGGGAGCGGGCATGGCATAATTCATTTTGCCTATTTTGTACCTATTCATGAAAATAGTAAAGTAAAATTATTAGACGATTGAATGATTTAATTTTGAATGATATATGAAGTTTAGTAAAGTGAATTTATAAGTAAAGGGATCGAATAATTTAATTGTTGCACGTTATTTATTTTAATGGCAAAATATTTAAATTATGTACCTAAGTTTTGATCCAACTATAACGATAACTTCTGGCAACTCTTGTTTATTAGGCATCCCATCCTCGTCTAGAGCCGTGGGTTGAGTCGATGGCGGTTTACACGTAAGTTGCTTGATGGACAAAGACGTCACATTACAAAAACTGTTGCCTATCTGAACCACGACATCAGATTCCTGACAAGCTCGATCAAGAAACTGTCCATTAATCGTCAAATAATCGCTCTTGTAGTACTTTACTTCCTCGCTTAAAACCTGGTAAACTGGGTTTGGAAAAAGCTGGAAATTGTTTTTCAATGTTTGAGACAAGTTTTGTACGCCTGTGACATTGTCCATTCTGAATCCATATTCTAACAACAGCGGTCTTTCGGCATCCAAAACCATGTTGTCCGGAATCTCAATAGTCGGAGAATAGCATATCATATTGGTATTTGACAAAACTTCGCATTTCGACACAAAAGTTTTCCCATCATAAGAGACGTACATCTGTGGATTCTGAATAACGTCGAGGTTCTTTCCAATTACCGAGATTTTGATTCCGCCGGCAGGAATGCCTGTTATCAAAAGTTGAAAAAGAAAAGTAATCATTATTCACATATAATATCAAAATTTAATTTTCTCAGCAATTAAAAATTATATGAATTATTGATCGTACCTTTAGGTATCTTGATTTGGGCGAATGGCCCACTCTCAACACTTTCAATTGTTGGGTCTTCAACGTATTCGAAGAATCCTGGATATTGTCGTATTCCTCCATCGAACATCATTTTTAGAACGCCTTTCATTGGCTTTTTGCTAGCACTGGTTACGCACAAGGTTTCGTTCAACTCAGTACTAATGATAGAACAAGGCAGGTCATCAATATGGGCGCGAATCGTGCTGCCGGCGTTCATGTATTTGCCGGTGATGCGGACTATCGTTCCACCGCTCACCGGTCCGTGCTTAGGCGAGATTGAAGTGATGCTTGGATCTACGAACGAGTAAAACTGTTCGGACTGTGCACGGAAGTCTTCGATTTTTACTATCACAGGGCCTTTTTTCTCTTCCCCACTGTTTCCTGGCGCGTCGATGTGACACACGATTTTCCTTGTGCTCTCGTATAATTCTGGATAAGGTTGGCAGGGCATTCCAGCAACTGTCACTCCCTCGTAAATGTCACTGATGTTCTTGCCAAGATTTATTCCAAGGATGGTGATGTTTGTGTGACCGTCCCAGGGACCTAAGAATGTTAAAAACAAACTCTGTAATTTTTCTCTCTTCATTAAAAGGTTCATCTAAGACGAAAATTCAACAAAACAGAATAATTCTGTCCACTTTAATCAAGTCGTTTCCACGCGCGTTTTTACGGTACTTCATTTATCCTGGTCATATTTATTCATGAATATGATAAAATTTATGGTAGCAATCTGGATAAATATTCAACATAAATGACTTCTTAGTCGGGCTTATGACCATGAGAAAAAATACTTTCGCAAAAAGAGTCACTCGTTACAAGAAGAAACAATAAAAAAAAAACAAAATTGTAGTAGAAAATTTATATAGTTTGTTATATATAGCTGAGTGAAATTTCAACAGATTTAAGACGGTCGGGTAATTTGTTGCACTATGATGGAACAATAAATGAATTAAACAGGGACTGAGATAAGAAAATGGTAGAAAGTTATAATTCAGAATGAAGAAACTAAAGTAGACGAAATTAATGATATTAATGGATCGAATTTTGTAAGACAAAGCTTGTCACAGGACAAGTTAAAATAATAATTGAGTGATACTTTTGCAGTCGCCGTGAACGCCAGTTATTTATAATTTCTATGAATAACAATAACGCTGATCTTCTTTGTTACTTATCGAACAATGGAGCACTGTGCAACTACTCATTACGGCGGAATTACTCGCAACAAGTATTAATATTCTGGAAGTAATATTCTCTCTTCAGATCGTTACGTGCAGTCTAATCCTTTTAAGCGTCAAGTGAAGGGAGTTGAAAATCTGCTTAGAAATGTGAAGCGCTTTCAGAATACAATCGAAGAAAGGTATCCAAATATTGCGAATCTATATCCAAGATACCGATTCAATACTAACTCGTTAAATGAATCGGTTACAAATCGAGAAATAAAGATTTGCACACCACTTGAGCGCAGTCAGCATTTTTATCGAATAATCTTGCACTTGATTTGCAAAGTATTTGAATCGTACTTTTCGTTTTGAAAAATAATAATTTATCCAGAACAGACTCTCTGAGTAATTAAAATTTCTTACAAAGTTTTAGAGCGTTTGAGTTCATTTATCATGAAGAAACGTAATTATAAAGTTGGTTCTTTATCATAGCTATTTATAATATATGGTTTGTTTCCGAGGTTCGTTGTTATGACTAAAGATTTTGCAGATTAAATTGTACTTAAGGGAACGCATTAATGCTTTTATTGTGCAATTAATAAGTCTACCTTAGAAAATATCGAGCTTGAAATTTACTTTGCAGAAGCAAAAGTTAATCAGCTGTACGTCCGTCAGCGTTTCAATAAAGTTAGTAATCTCAATTTGAAAGATATGATTGATTTTTAAATAAGTCAGTTAGGTACATTCGATTATGATGGAAGTATGGCCGGTAATTAAATTCGGTAGTTTAACATTTATATCATACAATTTTTTATCAACTTGTTTGATACAACTGCTTGAGATTCAAAGCTTAAAATATCCTTAATAACTTGATCTCAAGTATCAAGTAGAAGAAACTTCTTTTTCAAAGAAGTGATGTGAAATAAACTAGACAAGACAAATATTAGAAAAATATTAGATTTAAACGAAAATTAAAGTGGGTTTAATTTATTTCACATTCATTTGGTAATTAAAGTATGTGAGTGAAATATTACGTACCCATCATAGGCTCAAAGGAGTGAATTTCCAGATTAGGACAAGTTTGATTCCTTTCAAGCCAAACTCCGGTTCCTTGTTCGCACTGTTCCTTGACTTCACATCTTAGAGAACTCTGACACCAGCCGCATTTGTATTTGGGTTCGAGCGCCAGACACATACCACAATTGTCAGCCATGTCACGACAGCGGTACACGACTACGTGAATGTTATTGGGATTATCCAAAGGCTTCGAACCACCCCAGATCACAGCAAAGGGCACCGTTATGCTGGGAGCACGAGACGTATAAGAAAATTCGGTTTCGTCGCAATAAATTGTGTCTGCCAGCAGACGAGCATTTACACTAGTCACACGGCCTTCGATGTTGAACTGACACACGAATCTGGTCTGAATGATGAATTGCTGCAAATTACAAACATTTTGTACATTAATTACAGTTTGTAAACGAAGTTCATCAACTTTTTTTCATTTTAATTTATAACGCCAACTTGGAACAACTTTGTAAAACGATATAAAAAATCTTGGATGATCGAATCTTTATCTAATGTTTATCTATGTTGACTCTAACGTGTAATTTCAAATGATTGTTTCTTTAACGCACGACCTCAGTGATAGAGGAAATAAGGTAGTTAGCAAAATTGAGGGAAATGTTGAAAAGTTGATAATTTTCTTTCCGTAAGTTCAAGATGGCTGCGTGTAATAGTCGTTGGCTTTAAAAAGCAAAATATCGATTCTGCATAACCACTCAAGATATGCTCGCTCCGAGCGATGTTTCGGTCGAATAACAGAGATGCGTATAATAAGAGTGTAGCGCCTTCATCGCATTGACCTAAGCTGCAAATTCTATTCTAAAGGGAATTGTGAGTTACACATCCCGCTATTGCAACTGCGCTACGCACTAATCCGCGCTAAGCAAAACTGCTTATTTGTTGTGCCATTGTGCTGTAAAAAAACGAATGAACTTCACCGTTCTCTGCGTTGTGGATCAAACATCTTGTTATCGCAGTCGTTTGCAGGACGATAATTGTCTTAAAGATTTTTAATATCTTCATTTAATATTCCAATTGAATGAATGTGTTATTTCACTATAGCTACCAGTTATTTAATGAGAGAAAATTAAATTAATGACGAAAATGGACATTTATTGAGTGAATTAATATTTAATCAATAATGAGTTAATTAATCAATTCTCCTCATTTACCATTATTGAATAATATTACAGCTTCAACAAAATTTATAAAAAGTGATACAAATTGAACCATACCAATTAATGTAAATCAATTGAAATTCAATTTTCAGCTCTGAATTGTATTATTCCTGAATATTCATAATTGTGTATCAGAGATGATTATTTCCACAGCATAATATTAAGAGGAGGACTCAAACCTCCTGATACCTTAAAAACGAATTTAACAAAGAATCTGCTGATATATTTTTTGTTGTAAAAAATTATCAAATGTTGGCTTACAAACTGAATTCGTTTTGAAGGTATCACAAGGCTTGAGCCCTACCCTTAATATTGAGCAATTTGAATATCTTTTTAATGCTATAACTGCTATTTTCTAATATCTTGAACAGATATTTCTTGAACCGTCATTTTTTCAGTCTTTACAATAGATCTGCATATTACGTTGTAACGAAGCATCTAAGATGACGTTAAGATGATGAAACCTCTCACGACCCCACGACCCCTTGGAATCTCGAAATTTATCTGCAAGACTGACTCATCCTGATCATTGATAAACGAAAATTGTCAGAATCGGCTTCGAACAAGGTCAAACAAGTACAAGGTCAGTTGATAAAAATCAAAGCCGGGCATTTTTGCGTGCTAAAAATAGAACTGACTTGGCTCCTATCTCGCACGCTTTTTTTCTTCTGCAACATTTACTGCACACTTCTCTTATTTACAAGGTTGTTCCACCTTGGCGCACAAAGGCGTACAGAACGTGGCTTACCCCTATGATGTGCACTTTAACTCTGATGGCCTTCTTGATACCGGAAGAAACAAGAATCTCTGTAAAAGAATCCGTGCCATTTATGACAGGGCAGAAGCCAGGTCCACTCCTGAAACTTGGTCCCAGTCTCTGCAAACAAATAAGACAAAATGAATTTAGCAATGCTCTGCGCGTGGAGCTTGACGAATCTGGCAATGAAAGTAGCCAGTTATTTGTTCTCTTGTTTAAAGATCATGTTTATGGTCATCACAGAAATTGTTCTTAATTGCGAGTGATGACTTTAAATCTAGACGTACGGTATCGTTAAGTGCAGTCAATGCAGTTTTCATTTTTCGAACGAAAAATAAAAACGCTTTGATTTACTTAAAACATAATATTTGAAATCGAAAAATCATACCAATTTTATAGAAATGATAGTGAGGATGAACTGAATTATTTATTTGTAGAGCAATAAAAACTATCGAGATTTTATCTTATAATTTGATTACTTCTATTTATAAGTGTACAATATTAATCATGACCAGTATACATGATATTTATATTATATTGATTGATTGAAAGAAACATTTTTATTTGCCTTTAATATTGAGTTGTTTAATTAAACATGCAAGCTTATTTGGTGTTCATTAGTAACTCTTCAGTGACTTGTTATCAATAAATAAGGATATGAAGATATTAATAAATCCTAACTATAGAATCTCGAAGAGCATCATTTATTTTACTTATTCATATAAATTAATTAAATTATATATTTACAACACGATATTGTGATTAAGGTAATGTTATATTTATCCGTATTTAGATAGTTGATTGAAGGAGGAAGTTGGCTGCGGGTTGGATTTTTAGCTAAGTTCATGCTCCAGCGATTTATTTTTTGACAGGCGATAAAACTTAAACCCGGGCGCGCGCTTCGACTCTTATACACAAAAAGTGATTAAAATATTAACAAACTCAATTATTCGAATGTTATTTCTCAGAGATCCTATATGTATTAAAAAACCTCGATTTAAAAATATGTCATTTTAAAACAAATTAATACAGCTTGGAAAATGTGATTTACGCAAGTAGGATAATAGGGCGGTATGATTTCGTTTTTTTGCGAAAGTCGTTGACGTGCTCTTTATTTTCTTGCTTCCGTGTTTTCTTTGATAGGAAAATGACTCAGAAAGTTTTCGCTACTTGTGTTGATTCGTGTGACATGCCTAGTCAGCAAGCTTATGCGTATTCTTCATGAAAATAAATAACATTGTGCGACACAAAAATGACTTGCAAGTAGAAATATTTTTAAAAATTAGAAAGTGACAAAGAAAAATGTCATCATAATTATTGTATTAAAATGAAAGACGGATTTGTTCTTAAAATTCTGTGATAATTAATCAGAATTTCACCAACAATTTTTATGTGAATAAGATATACTTAGATGTTTTTAATTAAAATTAATTAAAAAATATTAAATTCGTAGAACCTCATAAATATTTTTCAGTACAATGTATTCAAATAAAAGTTGATCGATTCACCTTAATTGCAAACAAGTGATTTTAAGCATGTTTTATTTACTCTGACAAGTATTAATTTGAATTTAATACCAAAAGTAAAAATGTACTCATGCCGAGAGAGGAAATGTTAACTTTGGCCATAATTTTAGCACTTCGAATTCGAAAATCGTGTAATTTCCTTAACCAGATGTTATTATAAGGCAGTCCCCATAACGCGAGAGTCATTGAAATTTGCCTTAAGTAAGTTGTGAACATTACCAGGAACGTTAATGCTTGATTACAATAATCATTTCATGGTTCTTGAATAGTTGCCAAATAAAATTCTGATCGTGCCAGTTGTGATCCATGTAGACAACAAATAGGTCCACAATTATATGAGTGTTAGAAACTACTATATGCTTAAACTTTTTCATGAATATAAATCTGTAGTAAAATGATTAAGATATTTTAGTTTATTTGAATGGTTTTAGTTCGAAAGCTCTAATAATTCAGGTGTATATTATTGTATAATTAGAGTAATCACATTGAATTATAATCGTGGAAAAAAGGAAAATTGAAATGAATTTTTTTTTAATGAAATGAATTTTTCTATCGAATATCAATATGATAAGAAATTGATGATTTAAAATTGCTATAACAGGTATGTAAAAAATTTATTGAAAAATTTCAGTCGACGATGAATAAAGCAAATAAAGTATAATATTGAATTTTCATTGGATGTTCGATGTAAATTAACTTGAGTATTTTCATACACTGAGAGATTTTGATTCCCGTGAGACCTATGATAAAATCATATACATTTCTTAATCAGATAATGGTGCGAAATGCAATATACTTAAATCCCTTGTGCTGCTTCGTTTAAAGAACTGTTCGCTGATTTCAATCTGGTTCAAAACACTTCGAGAAACGTATTTGGTTTCTTTTTCAATCTTTTTTCTCTTAATTTTTCAAGCAGTGTGCAGATTTGAATTCTCATTTGAGATTACAATTGAATTGTCCGTTCAGGAACCATTCTTTTTAAATTTAGCGATTCATTTTTGGTATTCAATTATTGAATTATCAAATGTTGGATCTTCAAGTTATCCTCATTATTTGATGAAATCCATTTGTTTAAAATTCGATTAAAAATAATGTTATTAAAACGGAATAGTATTCTGAATCCTATTACCATGATAATAATTATCAGATTCGACTAGTTAAGTGATAATTGAAATTTTTTGAATTATAATAGTAATTTGATTTTTTTATTTTGATTTTTATTCCTGTTTGAACAACAAAATCGAGAGATGATTAAAAATATCAGGATTGTTAGCAAGTTATAATATTTCATAGATATTATATACCCAGCATTATTGAAAGCGACCTTTAACCAGGGCGCGACCCTTCAGTTTGCCCATCCCGTTTCTTTCCCACGGTGGTAATTCTACTAAAAATTAACTAAAAAATTGCGAATACTCACGCTGACTCCTGTAATCAGGATATCATTCCTGCAATTTTCCGGCGTGTCGTGCGTGCAACGGTGCCCATCGACGCACCAGTCGCAAGGAAAGCTGGAGGATACGCATTGCGTGCAGGAACTGTGAGTACTGCAGTCAAAGAATGTAAAGTTGGTTGCCACTAAGTCTGGTCCGTTGGTCATTCTAACTGACAATTTAGCCGTAAAGTGATGTTGTCCATCCGGAATGGAGGGTAACAAATCGGTTCTGGGCGTGGTGCAATTAACACCTGTTGGATATAATTAAGTAAATTTTTATTGTCACATAATTAAATTGTATATGTGCATTGTAAGACACTTAATTCGTGTTTTCTTTTTTCTCAGTTAGATTCAATGTAGAAATTATGATAGTAAAAACAAATGACTGCAAGGGTTTATGAAATTCAATTTCTCTAAAAGCAAAATCACCTTGAAATAAAGCATAATAAGATACTATCCTGAAATTGAAAATCTTCCTATTAGGAATGTTCTTTCGTTGAAAATATATTTCATACTGTGTATAGAATCTCGTTATCATGAGTAGAAAATCTCAAAGAACAGTATATACATTAGGTTCGGTTGGAATAGTCGTTGAACATGCACCGTTCTATCATTGATAATCGTGCCTATTGGAATTTGTTCAAAAAATGAAAGAAACAACAAATGAGAAAAATGCTATATCTACGTTGGAACGACGACGAAACCCTAAACGGTCATAGAGAATATATATATACTGTACGAACCGTAAGATTTTTTTGTTGCATTGGTGATTAGAGTCTTTTCGAGTGCGGAGAACGCGCAGAGAAATTGTCCCTGCAAGTTCGGAAGATTGTCAATGACGAGTTCGAGAGTCCGGGCGGTGGTTCTTTGAAGTTGATTAGGCGCGACACTTGTGATGCTGGTGCAGCGACCACTCTTGTACGGTATCCAGTATAGAGGGTCCTTGGCGGCGTCTTGACAATCGCTTCGCAAATTGCACTTGTTCTCGAGCGAGCACCATCCGCAATAGGGGTCCTGGGCCTTGAGACATTCAAGACAAGTCTTGTAGACCGAGCACTCTTGGACCTTCACCTTTGACACCCTCTTTTCGGTCATAACATAGAGATGCAACAGCTGCGTGTCGAAGAGCAGATCGGAATTCACTGGCGAACCGGGGTCGATTGCCAGATCGCCATACTCCAAGGCCACTGAGGGACTCTCCACAACGACCTGAAACACACCGAGCACGCACAATTATTTTAATGTCAGTTTAACTGCAGACAAACATTTGCGACTGGAATTCGCTATTTAATTTGATTTTGCGGTTGGACAAGTAATGAGCATCAGTTCACGGGTAAGGACCCGTCCCTTTTCGGCCGGTGCCGGTCATTGTAGCTTAACGTTTTATTATGGAAAGAAGTTCAAAAGAAAGTTCGTCACTATCAGTTCAATCAACATTGATAGGTATTATTTTATTTCTCTATTTTATTTTTTCATATTTAATTTTGTTTGCTGATAATACAATTAAAACAAGGAGTCTAATTTGCAGGATTATTTTAGTTGACTACTTTATTCACAGTAATGTTTAGAAGCAGTTGTTTGTAAAATAAGTTAACAATTGAAAAAAATATTATATCACGATTAATAGAGCTGCGGACCTCCTGTTGTTACAGTTCTGCGAGAATTTGCTCGTCCATTAGATTAAAAATTAACAACAGCGTGCATGGTTCGCGCGATAGCCGACCTGGTCTATTGAGTTGTTGAAAAATAGTATGCAGAACTTTGGCCTTATTATTCCGTGCACGAAACGTTGCTGGGCGGGAGTAAAAACCTTAATGACTAGCATTTTTTTGTTCGTCTGCAAATCGATCGAACGTGGCACGATGCTGGAAATGCCGATCGTTCCTGCAGGACTTTTTCTTAATAATCACAAGTTAACATCTCATTCACCCAGGCATTGTGCCCAACAAAGAGGTATTCATAATCACATACGATAATTATAACATACAAAACAATGAGCACTGCTAACCTCTCGTCGATTACGCAAACGCCATGAATATTTGCTCGAAAAACGATTTCAGAACATGCTTCGGCAAAAAGTTACACGTTCAAACGTTCGGGGCAATCTGAGAACGAAATAGAATACGAGTTGCTTTACGGCATTAAATATCAAATTGCAAATAACATTTTTCAATCCGCCCGGATCACTTCATTGTTGATTTATAGCAATTGATGTTAAATAACAGTACCTCAATATTTGAAATTGAGCAATTAAATATTTATTACTGTAAATATGTTATAGAAACTTGATATTATACAAATCTTTCTTTACGTTGTTTTTATGTTTTTTTAATTACGTTCTTAATTTAAACTTTCTACACGTGTCATTTATCCATGAGATACATTTATACGCGGTTGACGACGGATCAGAGATGCAAAAATTGTTGTCCTACAGTGTCGTATCACCCGTGAAAGTACTATTACGTTCAACGAAGAAAATCAACTATTTTTCGTTCACTCGATCCAATATCAATTTTTTCCCAAAGAGGTTTAGACGTGTATATGCGTTACAAATTCAGGTGACACTCATAGAAGCGAACTAGAGTCGAACGCTTAATTTCCGTCTCATATTCTGTCGTAAATGCTTGAGCGAGCGCGTTCCTGTGCTACTTTTCAACAATCGTGCCATCCATTATAAGGTTTTTTGTCGGTCGTATGGAAAATAATATCCTTCATTCAATTTTTTCCTGCCCCGCAGCTCTTGCTATGTCATATTCATTTGTAATAATGGTCAATCATTATGCCTATATTTATTATGGTCTCCAAATAAGGCGTCGAGCACCTCTCGGCCTGGACTCGTAGATAAAAATCAATGGCATTAAAAACACATTCATATTTATAATAACTTCGAAAATTCGCTGTTTGACGAGGATGTTTGAGTTGTAATTATGTGGACATGCGATCATAGCTTTGCACATTGTTTTATCTGCAAAATGTCATCTCGTGTCTCGTGTCATCAATTATTCAGAGCTTTATTTTAGCACTAGAAAAAAGAACAAAATGACTGGTTTATTTGAAGTTATTTTTAATTTTCAACATTTTCAACGATTTCGATCATAATTTGCATTTAATAATTAAAAGTGTCATTGCTTTTTATTTACTAAATTATTTATTAGCGAATTGCTTAAATTCTTGCGGAGAGCAGATATTTTAGAGTGGTTTGTAAAGCAGAGTCTATATTGCATGAAAACTAAGCAAGGTTCGGGCAAGTTTCGAATAGTCACGGTTTACTTATAAGCCTCTTTCAAGGGTCTGCCGAGTTTCGTCTATACAAGTATCTATCATTGAATGTCTTTACAATCTCATATAAACAATACAAAATATTACAATGTGTTTCCACTGTTTCGAATCGAGAAGTAGATATGAATTACAAAAAATAATTGTTACTGAGTAGTGATTTACAAATCGAGCGAGTGTTTTGATAGGATAATGATAGTTGCGAACATATATTTAATTTTGAATATTCACTAGTGAATAATTCTTGAGTTGAGAAAGGATTAAAATTATGTTCCTGTTTGAATTTTAATTAATTTTAATGATTAAACGAACAAAGTGCGATCAACAAATGAAAAACGTTATTTGAAAATTGAGCTTAAAAATATTAATATATATATAAAAATACTGAGTGCTTTTAATTCTTCTTGTTCGTGTTTCAGTATCGAAATTACTTTTTAATCTTCACCTACCATTTTAAAATTAATAACTTAATTAACAATTCAATTAAAAAGCAATATTTAATATTTAACGATAAAACATTTTATCATTAAATACTTTAACTGAACGGAATTTAACGAAACTGAGCTGTACATCTTGATGATGATATTCGATTTGTACTTTCAGTTATTCAGTTAACAACATTCCTTTTAGCATACTAAAACCTGCAATTTTATTCACCACTGAAGGCATAGAAATTGTGTTAGCGCACGAATTTTCATTTCTCGCGTGTACACTTACATGTTTATATTCAATATTGTAGGGGCCAGAGAACGGGGATCGCATGTATCTATTATATCGGATGCAGAGGCGCGGTTCGCATTGCACTGGATCCCACGAGAGAACCGGCTCTTCGTCACTTGCGCGAGCTGTCCTCGCCCTCAGCGGTGTACACCAGGTGTACCTGTCTCTCGTTGGGGGAGTCGGTAAAAGTCGACGCCGATTGTGAGCAAGTTCCCATGCAACTTACAAGAGGGGAAATAATCGAAAAAAATCCAAATACGCCGTTGGCAATCGGCGAAGCGCACCGACGCGTGCCGCGAACCCGAAACGTCAAATCGAGATGCTGCCGGCACAGTTACGCGAGCTCTACTCTGCTTTGTCAATCAACTACAAATGCGTATTCTCTGTTACACGAGTGATTCTTTTGTTGATCGTCTAATTAATCTGGCAGTAGTTTACAACGAAGTTTTGTTGTTGCGAATGATAAATGAATTGTTTCGTTGAAATCAGGAGGGACTTTTGTTTTGCAATGCTGAAACTAAGTTTAAGAACATGAGAAATTGGTTAACCATTATGCATACGAGATTGGCTCAGTTGAGTGATCCGTGAAGAGATAATTTATTTAAAGTATTTGTTCACAGGACTAATTAGAAAGTGACAGTCAAATTAAACGTAATAAGATTTTCATCGCTTAAACATTCATTTGATTATGAAACATGCCTAAACATTTTTTTTTTGATTGTGGAAAAAAGAAAATGAAATGAAAATTTTCTTTTTTATTCAAGTTATTAGTAAATTGAATAATTATTGCTATTTTAATAATTTTTAATGTTTTATGCACTACTTTTATTGGCATTAACAAATGATAAATGTTTGTAACTGTATGTACCACTGACTCATAAACAGTAATTAATGCTCGATATAGACTTCATTAATCAATTATTATATAGAATCCCTAAAAACTTTTTAGTGATCAAACTATACACAATGTCTGTGTTGCTGAAGACGGTCTTACTAATGCACTCCATAAATAAGTATTTATCACATGCAAAGTGCGCCGTTAATTTATCATAATAACATTTTATGACGAGGCGTAACATTGCACTGTGTAATAAAATTTACATATGATGTATTTATCATCTAGTAAATGCATTTAACAATGGTTAATTTTCAGAAGATATTCATGTCATTCATGCGTTTCAGAAAATTTTTTTTTTTTACCGTCAAACAGTGAAATTAGAAAAAGGCGGTGTTTTTAATTGATGTAAGCGGTGTTTTTTAAACCTTTGACAATATACGACATGAGACCGCGTGCACGTCACTTCAATGTAAGTACAAAATTGACAACCTGTGCTTTTACGACGGAAGTTGTTGAACTAATGATACATCATCTTAGGTGTACAATATATAAATACATATAAGTACAGGTATAAAACAAATCAGATTAAATTGAATTTGAATATATCATCGTTTTTTTCAATCAATTTCATTTTGAGAAAATTTAATTTAATTACGCAATCTGAAAATCATTATTTTTAAGATTCTGCCAATTGTGCGGTATTTTTTTTAATTTTGCTTTGACGATGGGAAGTAAGTTTTTGCCGAATGAAAGTTGAAAAATAACTATGATGGGGAATAATGTGGGAGAAGCTGAAGAATAAAAAAAAATTGATTATCAACGCTTTAAGTTACGAGACGTAAAACCGAACTGAAGTGGAAATAAAGAATAATATAAAGTAAGTGTCGTAAAAACAAGTCAACGAGAAATAAAAATTTCTTGCACGATCCCGTTGTCACGAGAAGCGTTAGTTCAGCGTAGTAGAATATTTTGAAATAGCGAGTTTGTTAAATGAGCAAAGAGCGCGTAATAGAAACAGCATGAAAGTCAATGCAATAAGTTGCGACGCGACTGAGTGTCTGCGAAGGAAACACATTGTGACAGAAGAACGTCACGTTCGAATGCCTCGAAGTCGAAGAGGGATGTCCGAGGTCTGTCGAACAACGTAAAATATTATTTTCAGCGCGGCAATGTTGTTGGGTTGAAGTCAAATGGATGGGAATCTTAAATTATAGTGCGCACTTTACCCTCGTTATTATCGACAGTTTCATCCAGAAATGTGGTGTAATTAGTATTAACAGAGCGGTATTGTTTCAGGTTTTAACCTCAATTTTTTTCAATCTCGTAAATTTTAGTAACAAATTTTGAACAAAAATACAATTTAACGTTAAAACGAAAATGCGTTCAGTCGCGACAAATATAAAGTGAGTGAGAGGCAAAGTCTTTTCTGAAGACGTGGCACACAATAAAAATGCAATCTTTAAGGGAAAATTATTTCAAGAGAGAAAGCAGTTCGGAACATAGCGATTGGATGTTAATTAATTTACATTCATGAATTAATTTGTGCGCTACTCGAGGCACAAAATCCAATGAAATTCAACGTAACGAATCATGTTGACGTCTGACGGAACGTTGACTGTCACTACTCGCAAAAAATTGTTTACAAAAAGAAAAAAAAGAGATGTTCAAGACTGAAAGTTACAAAAAGAGATGAACAGTTAATTAAAATTTTAAAATTAAATCAATTTCCTGCACGCTGAGCTTATCGTAGCTGGTGTGTTCATGAATTTTTCATGCGACAGTTCTTAGCATAAATTTTTAAGATGCACTCTCTCCTCTTTTTACGCTATTTTAGTGTTGACACAAAAAATACGGAACAATAGACAGAAAACAAGGTCCCTCATAAAATTCACTACTGATTACACATTCTGAACACACATGCGATTCAGCACATTTTAATACGACGCTGTCTAGCGACGCGCATCAACAGCCAAGGGTGAATATTCAAATTATTTTTATAATTGTTCATTGTTTACGCAGATACTTGATTAAATGTTATGTGAGCCATACATAATGGGCTGTAATGAAATGTATGTTTGAATATCATTGAAAATGATAATATAATTCTCCACATTGCATTGTCATTATGGTTATTATTATATATAGAAAACTTGCATAATATTGGGTATAAATGTTTTTTATAAGAGTTCTAGATTGCAAAACAAGTATATTGTTAAGATACAATTTTTCAACAAGTAAAGTCTATCAGAGTAAAAATTCACAGACCATGTGACCAAATTGTTTATTTTTTGCTTTATACACTATTTCGACAATCATATTCTGATGAGGGAATAATTACTTGTTTATTTTCAGGGGTGACGCCACGTAAACATATCCGTTGCGTGTTTTTCTTTATGCTAATTCTGTGAATATATTTCCTCGTGTTGGTTCACTTGCATATCGTAATGTGACAAACAATCAAATGTTCCATGTCAACTTTGCGTAATGACAACAGTTTTTGCGCGATGCTGAGAAAACTTTCTATATAAGAGAAAAGAGAAATGTTTAATCATTTTTGTATGAAAAATATTTAATAAGTACATGATTCGACATAAATTGTTTCCCGATTTGCTGTCCGTTGAGCATTATCGTGGGAATAGCAATAGGATTTATTTAAGATTCATGCACGAGGAGTATTGGCGATGACAAATGTTGAGAAACGACCTATGACGTCCAGTGCGTTCGACAATATTGCGATTTGAATGTCATTTGTTATCCTGTCAGTTTCATCACATTCAAGGCATGTAATCTGTAACGAAAGTGTGTGTACATTGTGAAAGTTATTTTTTTTTCGTTGAACATGTTAAATTTCAAAAAAATAAATTTTGAAAACATAGAGAGTGGATATGATTGAAAAAAAATATTTTCATTTTAAGCAGATTGCTTGGTGAGGTGATTATGCCTTGCAGCACAAAACCTGTCCATAATTCTAGCCACAATATTCTTTTTTCGCTTGGAATTTTACATTTCATTGACTTTCAATTAGAGCAAAAAATGTCGGTATTGTTCATTGAATATTCAAAGAATCAGAATGTCAAGTAAATTTAATTTTTTTATGAGATTAAATCATCTGATTATGAGGGTAAAAAAATAATAAATGCATGAATGATGAAAAAAATATTCTGATTATCGAGAGGTGCAATCGCAACGCGCCGCTGAAAGCATTGAAGTTGACCGCAGGTCAAAAAGTTGACGTTAATTTTAATGTAGATAAAAGTTTATTAATTATCCGCTGCGAACGAAGCAAACTGCTTCCACATTAATAATCGATAAATCTTATAGAAAGTACGATCCGCTGATTATGCTCGGCTGCCAATCGTATTATGTACCGTTGTGTATCTGCGTAGTATCATTTATTAATGCGTAATGGTACAGTTGGAGGCGAAAATGTGAAATAAAATTATACTCTTCATTGGCTGTGTGTTGAAGCAGCCATAACCTGGACTTTCGTGTTTGGTCACGGTCGTGTTTAGCTCGTTGGCAACTGAGAAAAACATTTTTGTTACATCACACGGCGCTCGTATATCTTCGCCAAATGCCACAAAAATGGCAGATGAGATCCAGATTAAAGTATCAAATTCCGACTTGAGCAGTCCATTATCGAAATAACACGAACGCGATCGCATCGTGCGCTCGTTGTCAGAAACAGATCGGGACACCGTTTCTCTCGCTATTTTGTACTGACTTTTATAGATACTTTGCCTCGCATAATCTTGTCGTAAATTTATATAAATGCGAGAATCTCCGGGGCGCCTTCAAGTAAGTCATTTCACCAATGACACAGCCAGCCGGTCGTTTAATTTTTACGATATCCCTCTTTGCGTACGGCCAACGTAATTGATTTTTATTTTTTTTTGTATCTCGATTTATTTATTCGATGTAAAACAATGTACAGATCATTTCAAGCCCCTTTCGAAAACCTGTTTTTTTTTTCATAACAAAAATTTTTTTACACGTTTTCAAGTATCTAACGATTACCATCCCTGCAATTATGGGATAAAAACGTGATAAAGTTGCAATTCTTTCAATTGAGATTCATAACTATCATTGGCAGCAAAATTTATGTTACGCATGTACTTTTGAAGGGATGTTTTCGAATAAACGAAACACATCCACTTGGTTTTGAAATTTACAGCAAAAATTATATGAAGTTAAAAGTTGAACGCTTAAATATAAAAGGAATAACTGATGATCATGTTCTCTCGAAGAGCATGTATAAAATTTCAAAGTACCTCTTGGCATTAAAACATTAAATGATCTTGGTTTTCAGCGTCACGACCACGTACCGACCAAATAGCAAGT
Source organism: Trissolcus japonicus (assembly GCA_030522925.1). NCBI lineage: Eukaryota > Metazoa > Arthropoda > Insecta > Hymenoptera > Scelionidae > Trissolcus > Trissolcus japonicus. Next base: position 913 of record JAPYZS010000159.1, on the reverse strand, counting down.
ATTCTGATGTGCTATCACGACGATCACGTTCAAGATTAGCGAGATTTCCGTCAGTAAACGCACAAAAAGAGCATAACAAGAGCGTTCCATAAAGTGCTTCATCTTTATTCGTTGTCTCTGAGTCGTCTGCTTTATCTTTGGGCAGAATCGAACAGCATTCCTCGGTATCTATGGCACGATCTGTCGGTGGCGGCAGAAATCGGATTTTGGGCCAATTGTGTATACGGGGATGTCCAGTTTCTTCATTTTGCGCGTTCCTTTGGCGTTCTGCATTTTTCAAATACGTGAGCCGTCGCGAAAGAATTATTGACGGGGTATGCATCGTTGAACGGGCCACGGATGTACATACAAAAAGTTAAGACGAACGACGGAAAACGGACCACCCTTGGGAAATTGCGAATGAAATTTATATCCACAGTTGTTCCGTGAAAATACGTGCAAAAAGTTGACACCCTTAATTAACATTGTGCCCACATAAATCAAAGTTCCAATTCCATCAACTTTTCTGTCATCACTGAATGGAATTAAATTTAGTAAAAATTTTATACACTTTACAATATTCGTTGCGCCGTCTGCAAAGTAATCAGGTTGATCAATCAATTACTTAGCTAAAAATTTCGATGTTGATAGATTGAAATCAAGTGATTAAGTTAATTTACTTTCGGTTTAATCGAGTTTTCACAGATTTAGACATTTTCATTTTGGTAATTGTCAACAACATTTACGGTTTTTTTACTTTGTTAAGGTACACGGAGAGAAATATATTGTAAAATTTGAAATTTTATATTATAAAATAGACACAGACTCGAATCATGATCGATTATTATGACTTTTTATGTAAATTTTATAACATATTATGACGAAATTTGAAATATGATGAGACAAATATTCGAAATATAAAAATTGTAATATT
>JAPYZS010000158.1:0-154999 GCA_030522925.1 Trissolcus japonicus | reverse complement strand
CAGCCAAAAAATAGTTATATCAATTTCAATTTTCTAGATTTGAAATTTTCATAACCTTAAAAAATTGAAATAGAGATAACTATTTTTTGGCTGATCTAATTAAATTTATTTTGACTTTCAAACTATTCAAACTATAATCGAACCATTTTTTCTATAATGAAAAAACCAGATTTGATTTTAGAGGATTCGAACCCAGGCCTTGCCTTCGCGGTGATAGAACACTGTCTTATCCACTGGTATATGAGTACATTCCAGCCTATGCTTCTTATTGGGAAACTCACTCATACGATGGATGTGTATCAAAAATATAGAAAAATATGTTATTATTGATCAATTTTGTTTTATAAATTGTTAAATGCAAAATGATTCATTAATTAATGTACCAACTCACGTAATTTAAATAAACTAAAAAAATCATTATTTAATTTAATTAAATTTAAAAAATGAAAATGGAATCCCGGTCAAGGCCTTAGGAATGCCCGGCGTGACGTACTGTACCAATGCCCGGTCAGAAATACTGACTGGAATCTGATAAGGGCCCAGTCAGTATTCATAAAGAATTCCCGACTTAAACCAGACCGGGCCCTGGTTTTTTGCATGGCATGCCCGATTGGATTTCTACTTGGGATCCTTTGTACTCCCCAGGCAGAAACAGCCAACGTTTAGTCGACTTTGCTATGGAAGGGCCTGATGTAATTAAGGGCACTATCGCTCGAACGGCTATTCAAATTAAAAAAGCATCGCGAAAATGATTGATTTCGATATGCTTTAAATAGCCAAATTGTTTTTCATGATTTAAACATAATAACGATAAACATCGTTGTAATTATATTATATGATGCACAAAATTGAATTCATACACTGAAGAATAGTTTTTGGTCGATGTTTTAAAATAAAACAAGAACCACACACTTATAGTTTTTAAATGGCTTTTCTATTTTATTTCAGAAATGTTTTATAGGAAACGTTTTGAAATAAAACGTTTATATATACGTTTAGTTATGCATTTTGAGGTTAGGCATTTAAAAATAAAACACCCTTATAGATTAAAACGTTTGGATAAAACGTTTGGCAAGTGTTTTATAACAGTACCCTGAAATGTTTTGATTTAAAACACATTTTTTGCAGTGATACGAATTCGGTTATTAAGTGTAGTTTCGCAAAACTTTCGCACATTCTATACATTATGGATCACAGATCTGTTTTAGAAACTATCTTAGAGACAATTATCCTGAGCGTGGGTTACAAATCAACTAGTGTAACCGCAGAATGCGTTCATATGCAAAGGTTACTTCTTGCCCCTGCGAACTGATACGAAACATGAATTCGCCAGCCGATTGTATATGAAATTCTTGGCATATGATTCATATTGCCTATATTTCCTAATATCGTAGATTGAATTTCGTTATGCATTGCAGTTTTATGCAAATTTGTTGAAGTAACAATAAAAGTTCTTAAATAATGCTTTTCAAACAAAATTTACATATCATTAAAATTAGCCAAAATTTTAGAACATATTCGAGTCGTTTTCAGTTGAATAATTTTAATATAATGCTAATGATGAATTGAAAAGTCTACGTTACGTTAATCTGCATAAGTAAACTTCATATTGGAGATATATAGATTATATCGTAATAAATGGAGATGCAAATGGTCAAAGTCAAATCCAGTAGTGGAACCAAATATATGTCTATGTATCATAATGTTTCTATTTGTCTTCATAATCTATAGCCCGTAACGTTAACAGAATCAGTGTAATTAATGTCTCTCTTACATGCACAATGATTTGCTTCTATCGATTTGCGATCTATCATTTCAAATTTTTCGCTAGTTTGTCATGATATTGGTGGTCTTGTAATAAAACCCAGGCTGCACAATTAATAATGTTAATATTTAAGCACATCGTCTAAACTCAAAAATAAAAGTCACTAAACTTTTTTGTCCAATTTATAAATATGAAAAATTAATTCATTTTTGATAAAACAACATCAAATCCATCATTGGGACTTTTTTTTTGGTCTATAAAATATATATTCTGGCAATAAGAGTAATATTTATGATAAATTTCTTTTATAAATTTCAATATAAAAAATTTATTTATTAGAAATCATTTTGAACTTCATCAATTAAAACCGCGTCCACAATATGAAAAGTTTTTTTTCTGCCAGAAACTCAATTTGTTTTCGTTCCATACACTGAGAAACCGAATTCGTACGAATTCAATTTTTTGCAACATATAACGTAATTATAACGATGTTCATCGTAATTTCTGCAAATTGTTCGTAGATTTTGCTAATAAATCGTAAATTTTATGATGTACATTGTTAAAAATTACAATTCTCGCGAATTCGGTTTCTCTGTGTAGTTAATTGATTGAAAGTAAAATCACAGCAAAAATAATGTTTCAAATGAAACATTTTTGTAGTCACTTTTTAAACATTTTAAAATGTTTTCCTATTTCATTAGTATTGTGAAGATTTTGTAATGTTCAAAAAGTGACTACAAAAACGTTTCATATAAAACATTATTTTTTGCAGTGATAGTGTATCAATTTGTAACTAAGTGAAGGAGTACCACTCAACGAATAATCAGACAGAAATAAACTCGAATATAAAATCAGAATTTCGTTAACTTGATATTCGAATTGCCCTTAGTTCTGATTGGGATTAAAAAACTACGTATATAATAAAAGGCTTCACAAAGGTGAAATAAAAAAAAGTGAATTGAAAAGCTGGAAAAAGCAAAAAAATAGAAAAAGTATAATTATCACCCCTATGCGATGATAAAGCTTTATTTTTTGCAGCTATTTCGAAATGTATGTACGATAAAATTCATCACAAGCCATTAAAACAAAAGTTTTATTGAAAAATTTGTTTGGAATGCAATCTATACATATTTTTTATGAACAAATGAAAATTCATATATGCATTCTCGTTGTCAGCAGCATGAATGTAAGCTTAGATAGGAACAAAATGTTGATTACTTTTCGTATAAATATTGTCCATTAATGTATTGTCCGAACGCACATGAACATTTATGCGAATCATCACGAACCAAATTTTCAGCATATTAATTCCAGTATGCCAGACGGACATACTATATTATTGACTGTTATTGTATCGACAGTGATATCATTTTCGACGAGACAATTACTGCTGTATGTCAAGAAACAATTTGTAACTAATGCATAATTTATTCATGCTTACGAATCACAATGATCAGTTTCACCATCATATCAAAGAGAAAATTAAATAGGTATGAAAATTTTTGCAAAAGTCCGTCTGGATTATATGAATCAAAATGAGAATAATCATCAGTTCTTCAACTGAAATTAATTATTTCAGTCATAAAATTCATGAGCTATGAAAATGTATGAAAATTTTAATGAAATAGAAAAAAAATTCAATCCTTCAAAGTCATTATAGTAACGGAATATAGTAACGGAAACATAGTAACAACTTGTACGAGTTATAAAAGCTGCAGTTTCTGGTGTGTAATTTCATCAGTCGAAACAATATGTGTAACTCCAAGCACAATCAAGTTCAGTTTTCAGTTTCATAACTTAACAGGATGTTCACAGTTTCAAAAATACGCAAGCATTTCGTCTTTCAAATTCAATATAATTAATGAATTCAAATAATGTTGTATAATTATTAATGCATCTCGAAAATTGCTTTCCCACTTGAAATTAAACAGTGAATCACAATTCAGCCGGACACGTAACTATGATGAGAACTATAAGGTTGTTCTTGAAACTTTTAAATAATCTAATTTTGCGCTGAGTTAACCTGGGCGAATAACATGAGACTTTTGAAAATGTTACATTAATAGTAGAATAATGAAACAGTTCAGGAAACTAACAAAGCATTTCATTTGAAAATGAAGTCAGACAAGTTTCATACTTGCACTTGTTTTCTTCTCTGTCTAGTGTTTACGTTTTTTTGACATTCTTCCAACACGTTTCATTAATATTTGATGTCGACGTGGAAATGACTTTTTGCAACACGAATTTTTGCGCACTAACTTTCCTTACACCTACATTACACGCAAAATGTTTGAGTATTCAAATTTGATGTTTCTTAGATAAAATTTTTTATTCACCCTTCACGATTCTCTCATTTAATTTCAGTGGTTTCTCGACTTGTCTTCCTGCCACAGTTTTTGCTGTGACTTCCAAATAAGTAGGAGTTAATTGCTTCAGCGGGATAATCTAAATCCTTGGTTTACGAGAGGAAGATAAGACCACAGTACACACGACGTGATGTTCCATTTGTTACAAATACTTGTATTTACCATTTCTCGGCATTTCGTTTTTCGTTACCCTTTTCTTGTCTCAGTTTCGAATGATTTTAATACCACAGACACTCAGATTGGCAAAAACAATGAACAGAATTTGTGTCAATGTAGGTGTCTTATAATTTCAATCGAGTCTCGTTTTTTATTCATAATTTAAGCCTGTTGCTAGATGAATGTAAAATATATATATATGTAAAATCAATTCAAATCGAATATAAATAAATGCATCCAAAATTGTATCTCACGGAAAATAATTAATCCAAGCGCGAATCAAGATTAACCCAAATCACAATCGCCTCCGATTTCGTGTTGTTTCAGATTATTACACTAATTAATAAGCGACTATTCCACGATAAGATCGCAGACTTATATAATAGTTTCGCGCTACATAAGTATAATTTTAATTGGCACTGCTAAGTACGCCGCGCTATCGCTCCGATCGCGGCGAACACTTACAATTTACAACATTTGAGGTCAGTCGAACATTCGTGCAAGATGATGGTGATGCATCATGCGTAGATTCTACATCACACATTAATGCTGTTCCCTAAATCTTATGAATCTTCGATGAGTGATACTTAGAGATCTAAAAAAGCGATCAACAAAAACGTTGTGCGATTGCGGTTTCAACGGCTGACCATGATTGCAACTTTTTTCAGCGTTTATTTGGAAATTCAACGAATGAAAATTTAATAACAAATTCTTTTGATAAATTTTCTTTTTAAAAACGTGCTATTCAGCAGTCAATAATCTTTTTCCAACGTATATTTCATTTCTCTCTCTTTTTTTTTTCAATAGTGATTATTATTTTAACTCAAAATCTGTCCGACTGCGTACAGTTTGACACGTGAAAACTTTTTTAATATCATATGTTAAGTCTGCATATTTCCGGCTGGATCAATCGATTGTGTATCTGGAGAAACGCCTCCCGTATGCAAATTTTAATGCGCAAACGACCGGAGAAATTGCAATGTCACGAAAACACTTAGCTTTTACAAATGCGTGCGAATGCCTACGCTATCATGCGAATGAATAAAAATTTAATTGGTTAATAACTTCGCCACTTTTCAACACGTACAGTATACCTTGCACCAAAAATGATTGTATCAAAACATAATTATAAATCTCTCCGCGACCGGGATGAAATTATATCGATCAACTTGTAAACGAGGTATAATTTAACGTCAAAATACATGACACTGAGTCAATAACCTTTCAACCTATCATACTTGATAAAGTTTCATCTTAAATTTCATTTGAGAAAAAAAATTCTTTGAATGAAATACGTACTCAATAGTTTTTTTTATATTTGGTTCTTTAAAAGTCGAAAAATCTCATAGGAATTAGAGGGAACCGGTCAGGATGAATCTCATCAAGTATATTAGTTCTTGGAGAGAGGGAGAGAGAGAGAGAAGGAGAAAAAACTTTATCTCAAACATCACTGTGATAGCAGACGACGTACGATCAAAAATGCATCACTGTTCGGATATTGCTTGAATTTATTACTCTCAACTTTGCAAAATTGCACCTTGACCCTTTTTCCCAAGAATCTAACCGTTTATGCAAAGAAAAAGCCATCAACTAACGACATACGATATTTGAAATCTAATGTGATGCAGTTTCATTTTTCTACAACAATGCTATTAATTTGCAATGGACAGAGATGGATTCAAGTTTGTTGTACTTCCAGTCCTAAAATGAAAACGATAACGCAGATATTCTTCAAAAATAAAAAGACTTTAAGTGAACAGTGCCATTAGTTGTGACAGTGATACATCACTCCACACAACTTACAGAAAACCCTACAATATTAAAATTCGGATACATGATATGTTTCCAAACTGCCGCGTCGAACTGAACGTTCAACTTTTATGAAATATAAATATCAAACAACAAAAAGTCGTGCTATTTTTACAACTGAGAAGGCTTTAATTTTGTGTTAGTATTTTTTTTATCTGCGATTGGTAAATTGTTGAAAAATTGACTAATTGATTAAATGATTGATTGGCACGATATAACTGATGAGATTTTTGACTGATATTATTTAACCAACGATCACTGTTTCGAATTGGGATGTATGATATATATGTGATGTTTTGAATATTATGCTATTGTGATGATTTTCCAAATGATTATAGAAATTAATATTCGTTTAGGAAATTTGATAGATGGTCATAGTCAAAACCGAAACGTTGCTGATCATTTTGCACCGAATACTCATCAATAACAAACATCATTTCAAAAAGGTCGGAAGTTTGAATTAATAATAGCTTTTCAAATGTTACTCTGGCTTTCATTTTTAAACCGAGTTTTTTTATAAATGAGTTTCCATTTCGTTTGCAAAATGTAAATAAACGAGAAAAAATTATTGATCTTGACCGAATAAATCTTGCTCCCATTACAAAGTGGTGTGATAAAAAAAGGCCATTGGTTCTTTTTCTGATAGCACAATTAAAAATTTAATGACCACAAACACTGAAGTTTCGTCTCATTGGGTTGAATTTAGGACATTGAATCAATAACGAATACAGCCAAAAATAAAAAAATCCAATTATTGTAAATGATTTTAATTTAAAACCGATAACTTTTGTTATGTTTTAAAACTTGTGTTATAGCAGTGATTAGATTTTTACAAAGAAAAATCCAATTTTGATCTCTCTGCTACTATAAAAATCATTCTCCGAATTAGCAAATTGTTGTAGCGAGTTGTATTATAAATTTATCTTCGCTATTTAATTATCATTTGGTCTGTGCTAGAGATGTAATTTAGTTCAATAATGAATATGTTTCGTTTCATTTAATACGTTGTACATTTATCGACAATGAGCCGTTACGTCCAATACCCGAAGGATTTTCGACCATTATGTGTTGGTCTGCAAAATTTTCCCCGACTAGATAATTGTACATTATGTAAATGACTCTATCCGACCGTTCCACATGTACCGCGTAAGAATCATCCCCGTGTAAACTGGCACTTCAAGTTCTTCCTGGTTAACCCTCGTCGTTTGCGCACCCTTTCAACTATCACTTAATGACTATTCCAATAATCGCAAATAATCAATCAACGAATTATCCTATAATCTAAATTAAATTCTGACCAAATCATAATGCCTCGGGTGCGTTAATTAATTTTTGCCCTAATCCAGTAACAGGAGCCAAATTACAGAACGATTACAGCTTAACGAAAAAGGGCTTTGAAGGCATTGCCGAAACCCCTTTGATGGAACCTCTGATTCGCTTTGATGTAAAGCAACTTGCATCTGAAGGAATTTAAGGATACGCGACCAAAGACTCGGCTATTCAAATGTCAATTTGCAAAGTCGACCTGCAGCACATCACCAACAAGCACGCTTTATTCGAATCCGATCCAAGTAAACAGACGACTCTGCTTGAATCAACCTTAAATTACGGTCATTAATGGATCCGCTATGCTTCTGTTGCAAATTTAGATCACCGACCGTTGACCTAAACTTGAACCACCACCACCCCCTTCTTCTCCCCGGAAACTAATGAGCACTCTGAAGATCACTCACCTAGGGCCACATCCGTTTCTATTGTGATTAAGAAGCCGACGACCAATGACAAAAGCATCATTTTTACACAACTCTCACTGCACCACTGAATCATCGAACATCCTCACATCGACAGTTTGACTGTCTTGACCACTTGGCTCTCAACCGAACGACTCGGAAATGAGAACAACACGAAATTTCAAACGAGATTAGGTTTAGGACCGTGCGGAAACACTCGCGAACATCCATCCATCAGACGCTCGCATCGTCTTGTAACTTGTTGGACACGTGTTTTGTCGTAGCACGAAATAACCGCGGTTGGAAATTAATTTCACGAACCTCTTGCCACATCATTGGTCGGGGACCCGAGCGCGGATTCCGCGAGAGCGGATCAACCGCGCGAACCGTTGATCATCTGGGGGAACCGTTCGACAGGCGCGAGCAAACAAACGCTGAGCCACAGCGATCGCGGCTGCAGAGCACAGCCGTATCGGTGTCGCGGCGCGAAGTGATTCTGCGAGGCGCCCTTTTCGATCAGGCGCCTGCGCCTTTAGCGCATTGCGTGAAAACACTCGTCGCACACTCCCAACTGAATTTGGGCGCAGAATCCTCCATCCGTCGTGCTATAGACTTGTGCGTCAAATCCAATCCTGTATTTCTGCGTATGTTTTCCTCTCTCTCTCTCTCCATTTTGGCACGCAGTTTTACGCTCGCAACTTGATGGCTCCATTCAGTCACCCAGTCAAACAATTGTCCTGTGGGCTTAGCGCAAGACATATCTTGTTTACGTTTCCAGATTATGGTCCGCAACTCGAGGCCGTGAGATATACATCTGCAAATGATAAGAACAAAAAAGTATGAATAATGTATAATATTATGCTGCGAGATTTGTGCAGGCTTTGTAAAGGTGTCTTTTATGTGGGTCACACGAGTGCCGGCAAGTCGAGTACTTGCTTTGAAGAAAAACAAAGCATTTACGATGATCAAGCAACTTTTACGTACCATCCGCCTGTGAAATTTTACTTTCTCGTCCCCCTTGGTCTCAACGACCCAGTTCGTTACACCTTGTTCATTCAATCATGTTGGACCACGAATTGTAAATTGAATTGCACCTGAAAACGGTAAATGGCGGTTATTATTTAATTAAATACTGTTTGAAAACGTATTTCATTCAATGAAATATTATCTGATTTTCAAGCACTATCGTTTCAAGTACTGCAAGTGATACACAATGGAATGAAACTGTATTCACGTATACGTCTATGTCGTTCCGTTAGACGGAAATACAAGTGAATGTACATTATTTCAAATTAATTTAACATTAATTCTTGCGGTGAAATATGCCAAGATTTATTAGAAAATATGAAACAATTTCTGGGCATTCCTGAATATCAAGATTTGTTTCAAACTGAAAGGCAAACCAGATTCATCGACTCCAGACTTTGTTTAGCGACATATATGTATTCAAATAAACGCGTTTATTTAAAGTTGCCGAGGTATAATTACATCTGGCTCCTACCAATGTAACATACAGACCATATGTGACCGTGCAATAAATCAATTTAAATTGTGTATAATATAATCACTAAAGACATAAATTTTCACCCTGAAAATGCGATCAGTTCCGACGTTTTTGAAACATACAGTTTAATCAATTTCCTTTTTAAGCTTTTCAGCTTAATTCAGCAATTGTTAATGCGACGTTTGAAGTGTATGACAAATTAAGGATTACCTGGTACGATAATTTTTTTCAAAATTAATTATTGAATGTTGAAAACATTCTTGCACTTTGTCTTAAAAGCGTACGTCGTCCATAACTTCTAATTAAATCATTAACGAGGTATGGAAACGATGGTGTGTCTCATAATATTTTAACACTTTGGAAATACCTTCTCCGTCAAAGTAAATGAACGAAATTAGATGCTGTATAAACACGGCTCATTGAAACTGATCTTCTTAGGTTGATGAGGCAATAAAGTTAGTCACATAATCACACTACCAAGTATCAAATTATTGAAAGCAAAGCAGTGAGATGAACCCTTTTTTCATCAAATATAATAATTTAGCCTTCACGAGTACAATATTAGATCCATTTTTTATCTCGCCATTTTGACATTTTTCCTAACCGAATAAATAAACATTTCCAAAATGTTATTTTAAAGATAAAAACGCAAAGAAAAACCACAAAAGATAGACATCCTTATCATTTATTTGCATCAACAAACCCAGGAAGTCTGTTTTCGTTTATCTCGTCCGATCTAGCATACTTTTATCAACATACAAAATTTACACAATGTATTTTCTATTTCTGGTATTATGAGATCTTATATTCATGTGGATTGTGTCCTTCACAATACCTTCTTAGATATCAAGACGTAAAAGTCAAACATTACCTCAAAGTCATAAGAAGTTTTTTCAAAGTAAATAACTCCAGTCCTCACATTTCGCGTGACTGTCGCCTTGAGCGCATTATTTTGTGCGTAATCTTCGCCATGGAAAGAAATCTGCACCATGAATTTGAAAAAATAACTGAATCCAACTCAGAGTTATAGCGACAATTTGCATAAATAGAACGGTTCTGGGAAATTGAACAAGACCACAATTATCAAAACTTAAAGTTCGTGATAAATTTTCATTATAGAATAGACAGTATAAATAAAAGAGATTACCTACGTGGCGTCCTGGTTGTTTTTGATTGTATTGGTGAATGGTGTTGGATGAATATGGATTTTCCTTATGTTATCTTAGAACGTGACCCCTTTGATATATCGAACGTTCCGTCGAGAACTCTGACACTTTACAGCAGTGACAAGGAGACGATGTGGATTGGCTTTCATATAATAGAATTGCAACAAAAGTTGCATGTTCTAGCATCGGGATATCCAGGTTTGACAAATCAATTTGAAATGAAACTATATCTGACCTTAGTTCTGTGAACTTCTGAATCGATGTTTCGCAGACCAATTGCTGAAGGTAACCTGATCTTTGGTGATTTGAGTAACTTGGTTTGTTAAATGTCTGCCGATTTTATTGTGCGAGTGCTCCACCATTTAGTGTATATAAAAGTTTGCACGAACGAAAGAAACTTTGTATATTCCGTACAATATATCTTGATTTTGTAGATAAAAAAGTCGTAAAGAGAACAACTATAAATCGTAGACATTTTGCTTAATGATGCAATATTTGCCCTGAAGGATGTTGATGATGGCGTACTAATTTTGATTAATCTCTTTCGTTTGTTTTCGTGCAATGGAGAACGAATTATTTTTTTCATATTGAGATACTAAAATCCAGTTTAACGACTACTACCTGATTGTGTATTTGTATTCAAAGTTGTAAAAGCTCTATCAAAATATCCCTTTAGTAAAAGTTGGTGACAAAACGTATAATGCTTATTGCTTTGTGATAATGGGTGCACTGGCATCATAAGATCGTATTGTAGTTAATAATATTTTAGTGACGATAAACCAGACAATATAAATGTGATTAAGAACATTTGGTTACAAACAAATTATCTACGCTGAGTAAAGGAAAGTTTAACGAAAATTTAAGGTCGTTTCAATTTTTAAGTAGTTTAATTTCAATAATGTTTTGTAGTTTCACCAATTACCTCCTAAAAATTGTACAATTTTTTTTATATTCCTCCATATTTAGCCTAGTTTTTTTTTATTATAATTTAAAAGTTATTGAGTATAGGGTAAATGAACCAATGAATGACCGATTAAAATTCGGTACCAATGAATGACCGCCCATTATTTAAAGTGCATTGTCTATCTTTGTCACTAAAATGCAATGGTCGTTCACTGGTGCCCGGTCAAATATTGGTGCAGTCACCCTACAAAAGTATGTGGTTGCACTCGCCATCTCGTTCGTGTTTTGCATTTCATCTCCTGCGTCGGTAATCATAGACTGTTTCATTTTGCTATACTAGGGTCGTGAAAACTAGTACTTTGCCGACTGAGACTAAAAATTGTCGGTAACTTGTATGTCACCGATAACTTATCGACAGTTATATCTTACGATGATATTTTATTCATTATTTATTCCAATAAGGCTTCCTGATTTCACTTATTCTTATATTTTTAAAATATTTTTTGAAACTTCAAGTTAAGTTTTAAAATTCAATTCAATTTCACCAAATATTCCTTGGCCACCGTTTTTGGTTTCTAAACATAGATGTCTATAGTTGTACCATCAGACAGTGCTGCACTCTATGCCATGACTGCTTTTTAAGTTCTTACACAACTTTTGTTGTTTCTTACATGATAATGTGGAAAAGATTTTAAATTTACATATATATTCAATTAAATCTCTAAAAGATACATTTGAACTACGGAGCAAATTCTGTATTCAGTGAATAAATAATTGCAGGGATAATATTTCTGACGTTCTGTATTATGTTAGAAGAAATTTCATTAATAATTGTGCACAGTTAAACGAGTTAAACTAACCAGATTTCAAGTTTAACCATCCGTTATGATGTTCCGAGAGCAAATTATACTCAAATCTCACGGTCTTCACCAAAGACCCTGTTCCGCCCTTGTCTCATAAACTGAAAAAGAACAACTCTTCTTCAATCTTATTATCTTACTTCAGCGTATTTGAGAAGCGTTGCGAAATATACTAATCCGAACAACTGTCATTCATTTTTGAATTATGAATAGTTTTTAATTTACATCTTCCGAAGATGTTCTATTTAAGTAAAATATTGCAAAAAAATGAAAATTTCACGATTTAACAATAAATTAAAAAAAATGTTCCGTCCAGGTGAATACACGAGTTGTTGAAATGCCGCAAAGAAAACATGTGTTCGAAGGCAGGAATGGGCGGCAACGATGTTTAACAAGAGGAGAACTAGCAGGGGCCGGTGCAGTGGAAAATTGAAGCGCCGTGTCTACTGAGGCGCGAGTGTCATGATGAGCATGATGGTTGTCGTATTTAGTTCTCCATCAATCCGTCTGTGAGATGCCATGTTGGCATACTTCTAAGGCAAAACACCAACTTGACTCATCAGTAATTGCAAATTTTTAATTTTCCACTAAACAATTTTTATATTTCAGAATTAATTTGAAAAACATTTTATTTATTTATTTATTGACACATTATTTCATTCATCATCAATTGTACAAATTAAAACTCCTTAATGTTTCTCATTTTAACGATATTTGATTTCATACGATATTTTACATGTTTTTCCATATTAGAGTTTTTATATTTACTAGAATCCAAAATATTATATATAATTATATACATAATATTTTCCTATGACAAACAAATGAAGCTCAATTTTTCCCCTATTCACAAAAAATTTGTTTCATTAACTTCATTATAATTGTGAAAAATCTTCGATTAATGCTCACTATTGTAATAGAAATGATTGATTTGATGGAACACACGAATCGTTTAAGATTATTAATTCATATCACGGAGTTGCGTGGCGATTCGTGCCTAAGCGTAATTGAACGCGGTTCAAAGTTTATTCTACTGAAAGGTTTAAATCAAACGATGAACCCAAGTTATGCCAAACACTAAGAATCTGTGTTTACATCGCTGATATATATATGAGACACGATCTGCCAACAAGGTGGAAGTTGTGTCCCCCAGTATGTTTTAATGAATAGACGCAAAATGTGTACACGAACGAAAATTTAAAATCAACATGATACCTCTCTCCTAACAACTGTTGATGAATGACATTATCAGAACATGTAATTTCTTTTTCTTGATCCAAAAACATCGTACAAAAACATGAATCAGAAAATCAACCATCGTGGAAAATTTTGCATGAAATGAAATTAAAGAGCCCGAACATTATCGGGCGAATCAAAAAAGGTTCCCATAATGTACTCTCTCACGCGATCAGTTACTATCATGATATAAAATCGAAGTCATGCAAAGATTTAATTAGTTCATAGTACGCCGCGTCCGACACTTGAAAGTTTATTTTGTATTTATGCAGCGTAACAGCGCGTCCGTGTGCGTTCGTATTAGACGCAACACGCCATCTTCAAATCATGACGCGACTATCAGAAAAATCAGATGCAAGGTGCAACGTTGACTTGTGGTGCTAATGTAACAAGCTGTGTTTGATGCAGATATGCATGTGTTTATGCCACGAATGCGATCGTCCATGCACGCTGAATTGCCTCACCACGGGGGTCGCACCGGTCCGTGTTGTAATTTAAAAGTCAAAAAAATCTTTTATCGTAATTACTCCGCGAAGACGACGTGAATGTAATCATTTTGCTGTGTTCGAGCAAGTCTCCAACCCTCTGGCAAAAGTATACACTTTTTCAGTTACCACGTGTATTGAAAAAATAAATCCGTTTCTGAATTTTCTTCGATCAAATTCAAAATGCTTATTTCTTAAAAGCAAAAAAATATACAAATCTAAATTTAAATCGCTCAATAACTTTCGCGAATTCAAATAATTGCAAATAACTTGCGAGACATTTTGCAAATAGAAATGACTAAAGTTGTAATCTGTAAATATGTAAAGTTGCACATTTAGAAAAAGCAAAATTTTGAAACGCGCGATTAATATTTTTATATATCCTATAATTCATAAACGGACTTTTATTACCAACTTTGCACGGTTTTTATGGGATTCTTTAATCTGTATAGACTTTTTTTCCAAATCACACAAAATAAATCGTTTGCTGAAGAATAAAAATAATTCGTTTTCTTATTTTATAAGTCTTACCCCAAGTAAAAATTCATTCTGATTTTGTCCAGTTCTAAAGTGACAATAGTCAGACATTGAGTAGGATCATTGGTCCCGGTAATTTCGGTTAGATACTTGCTAAATATTAACCAATAATTATAATAGGGCAAATATATTAAGCGAATAATTATTAACACGATGCTGACCAGTCAATTTTAATTATTTTTAATGACTATATATGGAGCATTTAAGGTCCATATATGCTGCCGTTTATGTTCCATATATGTTGACATATATGGATCATAAATGCTTGGCATATAAAGCCCATATATGGTATTCATTTATGGTTCATAAATGTTGCCATACATAATTTTTTACTTGGGCACTACTGAAGTTTGATAAAAATTGAACTTTAAAAATTTTATATACCCTTTTTAAAGTAACAATGTTATGGTTTTTGAAATTATTATATTCGAAACAACAATCAATAAATATCTAGAATAACTATAATAGCAGATATTCACGAATAAATTAAAACTAGAAGAACTAAACTTTTACCATGGTAGTTTTTACAATGGTAGTTTTGCCAATTGTTTTTGGCAAAATACTAGAATCTGCTTGGTTCGCCTGGTTAACCATCAGGTTAACAATCAAATCTGGCCAGTTTCTTTCGCAAATCAATAGGCCAAATTTTTCCTTGGAACATGAAAAACAATGTGATTCTAAAATGATCAGAAAATGAGCAATTCTGAGGATTAACATATT
Organism: Trissolcus japonicus; assembly: GCA_030522925.1. Lineage (NCBI taxonomy): Eukaryota > Metazoa > Arthropoda > Insecta > Hymenoptera > Scelionidae > Trissolcus > Trissolcus japonicus. The sequence goes on along the minus strand of JAPYZS010000158.1, from coordinate 139,762 downwards.
AGGAAACGACTGGATTTCAAACGAAGACATACCAATGTCACTGTAAACGTCCTTAACCCCCTACATGAATCGGTTGAAATCGTTATCAAAACACTTTTCCTTCGAGTAAAAGTCAAATCGTTACAAGGAGAGGTCACTTGAACGTACGTAATAATTTATATAGAAGACGAAGGTGAATCGCTGTAATACGTTTAACCGCATGACTAGTCGTATACGTTCGCGGAATGCGTGATTTGCATATACGGGAAAAACAAACAAGAGCATCGTTCCATTGAGCGACGAGCATTATTCAAAATGGTTGAACGGCGCATACATTTTCGATTCGCTTCTGAGAAATAGAGAAATTTCAAGGATATGAATCGAAGCGGAGGGGAAACATTATTTGTTCCGCGTTTGACTTCTTTGTAATAATTGTGGTGAGGTGCCTATAAGAGATTGAACAATCTCCCAGTCCTCTGGCAGGTCAAGAGCGGATCTGCAGGGGGTGATTCAGACGAACGAACCGAAAAAATGGTCGACTAAGACTATGGCGCGCAAACGCGTTTTGCGATAACAAAATATATGAAACATCAAATTTCTTCCGAATTTCATATGGTCTGACGAAATGACGCCGAGAGTTGGGAGACTATCAATCATGATGAACACAAAGTTGATGCTCGCTTTCTATTTATAGAAACATGAATCACAATAAACGGCGTGATTAAGTCAGAATAAACATTCATGATTTTTGAGAATCATGATTAAGATCTTAAATGTAGAATGTTGGTGATTGATCATTTTTTAATACTGTTAGCAATAACGATTTGCCCTTTCACACTCTCTCTCTGGCGGGTCAGTTTCTTGAGCGCCAAATAGGAATAAGTTAAGATTCAAATTGGCACTAATTGTATGCGTTGGAATTAAAGATCTCGTGTCATCTGTGCATGAGAAAGTGGACGAATTTTAGTCGTGTCGGAGTCAAAAAGCCTTATAAATAATCCAAGCAACGTAATAAAAAGAGAAGACTCGATAGGAAGGATGAAAGTTGGATGCTGGGGAGAGGTAGAAAATACACCGACGGGAAAGGGGAAAGATCGCGCACGCCGAGAACAATTAATCAAAAAGACTGGCAGGAGGAGCGTGCGTGAGAAATACGAGACAAGACTGTCGCTTCCAATGCTGGGACTTTGATTCCAACAGGGCCTCTGGTAACCGCCGCCGGCAGCGCGCTCCCGAAATCTAAGTCAAATACTGAATTTGCATTTTGTTAGGAATAACGAACTTTGTCGAGTATAATTAACTTTGGCGATATTTAGACAGACGACAGCAGAACACAAAGTTGGTAAGATTTCTGCCTTCTGCACTTATGTCGCTGCATCTCGCGGGTGACTGAACTGAAATATCGTCAGACCGTTTCAAATAGGTTCTGACCAATTAATTCTGATGGATTTATGTGAACAGACAATTTTCATTTGTCAATTCGTTGTTTGATTTAATTATTTGAAATCAATAAAAAATTAATTCCACAGAAAGGTATTATAATTCCAGAGAATCATAAAAATGGGAGATTTTCATAAAAATGGGAGGCCAAGTTTGATTGTTGTACATTTTGTATTTTATATCCCGGGCATCTCATACAACTTATAGAAAACTCAGATGATTTGTCTTCGTAAGGGTGCAATCGAACACGACCCTTCGTAAATCCATCTGACGAGAGATAAGTGATTCGAAAACTGCGTGGGTCGACTCTGGTCCAAGAATCAGCGATCACACATGTTGCTGCATGTAAAAGAGCAACGAACATTATCATCTTGTTTGAACTCGAAAGTGAAATCCGTGGGTTCAAAAATTCAAGTCGCGTGCAATAACTATACATTTTGCATAAAAATATTGTTTGACTCTACAGTGTTTAAAGATATGGATGATTTCAATCCTATAACTTGCCGACTTGTTTTGGGGCGATGTTTTATGTGCTAATTTTATTTGGGAGCATCAATTCAAAAAATTATAGGAATTTCATTAGGATTATTTTATAGGTACTTCGTGAGTGGTCACTCCTTTGAAAGCAGGGTTGTTAACACGACAGAGAACTCTTTGTGAGAAATTGTGGCAGTTAAATTTTATTGCACTCCCCGGTGGCCAGGTACCGTTTTTACAAGATCTGCCCTCAACACAATGTTCGCGTACGCAATTTGTCACAAGAGTCACGACTTCATAAATTATCGAACACAATGTGCCGTAGCAGCTAATCAACCAATCATACATTCGCGGTCTAGTTGCAGATAAAAGTAGGCTAATAACCTCTCTGGCAATTTTCATTTACAAATTGCTACAGCACGCTCTAACATTGATGCTCTAATTCACACATCAACTGTAAATTATATCATTCTGAAACAAAAACTCAAAAATAGTAATACTATGTCGTTTAAATTGATCATCAAATTTTTTATCTCAACCGAATCATAATTTCACGATAAATCATACATTCCGGCGCGAAACAAAAACGAATCATATAGCCGATGTTAATTTATGACTGGGTGTCAAAAAGCCACACGAAATCTCCTAGAAAATTTTAAATTATGCAGAAAAGAAAGGCAACTCCCAAAGTGCACAAAAGTTGTGAACAACATGAAAATTGTATAGGTTGGGACAATAGGGTGGGCCAATACCAGGCAAAGGTGGAGAACGCCAGGATTGCATGCTCGAGTCTCGACAAACCCAGCGGGTGGTAGACATTTTTTCCCTCTCTCGACCCTTAGCGGGTCCTCCCCTGCTCCCCCATCCCCTGCCGCGTATAAGGCCCTCGCTCGCCTTTAATTCAGCTTCTCTCTTGATCTTGCACCCAGCCCATCTCGTCTCGTCTTCATTCCTTCCTGTTTCTCGTCTAATGCCAGTCAGGAGAAGTTGATTCGTTTTGTTCATCGCTGCGCGTTCGTTTAGCTTCGGATTTCGGCTTCTTTTAAATGATTGCCCGGTCCTCGGTGGATAAAAAGAAATTGTTCCAAGTTGAAACTGAGAGCGCAGAAAGAGAAAACACGATGACCACTGTAATCGAGAAACATATTGCTGCATCGGTAACGCATATGTTTATCCTTCCAAGAAATAATCTTTTTTTTTTTTTTTCTTAAACTCGCGACACGGCAGAAGAAACAAAAATATGCATATGAGATGGAGGCAAATTTCATTAAACACCAAAAAAAAAATGAAAATTGACAAATGTTTATTGATTTTCAAATCTTTTCAAAATATATGACAAAATTTAATTCCAGAAAATAATTTTTTTTCGAGCAAAAAAACTGTAATCCTTGGTGTTTTATAAATTTGGTTCGAAAATAATATTTGTTAACTAAGGAAATAGTGTTTTGATGAATATATGTAGGATATTTTTTTCTTAGAAGTTATTCAAGATGGGACGAAGGTATTGAACCAAGAAAATTTTTTGCTTGCCAATCGGTCATTTTAGATAGTGTATTTCAGATACTTTTAAACTTGTTTTGTAGTTTAAAAAATAACTGTTGACTTGAATCGTGAATTACAAAATTTGTTGAAGTTGATAATGAGTGCGTCGCGCATTTACTCATAAAATGGTTTTTAACACGGCGTTCGCTTTTAAGAACCGTAATTCATGCGGACAGTTTTACCGCTTGTTGTAAAACAAACCTAATCTTTTGACGAGCTACCGTATCACTATCTGCTTTCATTTATTTGCATACATGTGTAACGATTACTTAAAGATACACACCGGTGTTAAGCGATCTCGAGCAAGAATAAAACAAAATAATAATATACCATAGAAAAATACGTCATCAGTTTGAACAAAACTGAGCCTTGTAGGGATAAAGTCAAATAACTTATTTCTTGTCAGGAAATAATTCCAATTTTGAATTAGAATCAGAACGATTATATGACTATGATCGTATTTTTCCAACCGTTAATTTAATATCGTCTCTTTTGTCTCCCGAGGTGTACAACCGTCAATACAATTAAAATTCCAACGGTGGCAACTTGATTTTACAAATGCTGACTAATCATTTATTCCCCGAAATAGAGAGTGTGCGGCTTTTTTGCTGGCTGCGTTTTGGGTCAGAGATAAACAATACCCTCAAACGCGATCGCGAAAATGATAGTGATCAATTCGCACATGCTACAGGATACTGTATAAAAAATTTTTAATTAAAAAATCTATCTCTTATAAAAAATCCAAATCGAACTTGATAATTTTAAAACAGAGCCTATATGTACATCAAAATGAAGGATAAATTTTTGAATTTTGTTTCACTTACTTTCAATGGCTTTGTTTTTTGTTTTATTTTCTTAGGCAGCAAGAGGTGAAGTGTGAAAGCCAGACAGGGCTGTGGAAACGTCAGCAAACTAGAGCTCGCTGAGCTTCATCTGCATAAACATCTCGGTAGCCGGTAAGCGTGCAATCTTGTGCAGTGGACAAAATCTATTATGCATTGCCAATCTGCCTGGCTCGGGCTGATACCAAGCGTTATTCGAAAAGAATCACATTCTTCATTGGGACGCGCAAAGGTCGTTAAGACGCGGCGTCCTTTTCCACTTGTTTCTTAGCTCGTCCTTTTCTCTTCGTCTTTCAATCTGTTTCTTCGGTTCGCAGAGACTCTCAATATCCAATCCACCATCTATTTTGCGTCTATACTTGCGCTCTATTCTTCTCCTCCGAGACGTCACTTGTTAAACGCTTCCATCTTAGCCGATTGCCACCGCATAAATTCCCATTAGGTCTTTGAGATACGTGGAAACAATAGAGGAGTGGTCGCGCGACCACGGGATAACGATGAATTTATGGTGACTACTCCAGATACTTCTCCGACGCATGCTGCAGATCCGTTCGCTGCAGCCGATTGTTTTCAGATACTGATATCTTTTCGCTTCGAGGGAGCTCTTTTTTCGTCTACGCCATTTATCAATGTTTCGGTAAATTGTTCGCAGGATAATTGGAAAATAGACAGCAGTTGAAGGTATATGTATGAAAGTTTTCAAAATTGTTGAAAAAAATAGCGATACAAATAATTGTCAAGGATAAATAAAATAAACTGATATTTTCGGTTTTCATTTTCAAGTCACAATATAGAGAAAATATAGTGGATGTATATATGTACTACACTAATAGACTGATAGCCTTTGTTGACGTAGCGCGTCTGATGGCATGATTAGCATTCCTATTTGCATATTGACGGGTTTTCGAAAAGTTATGAATATTTTACCATCTTGCGTCGATGAGACCTATTTGCCTCATTACTGAGCAACCAAGTATCGAGGACTCAAAATTCAAACTCGTCCCACCTCTCAACACGAGTCTAGCGATTCCTAATTATTCGCGACAATGGCAACGAGCTCAATAATACTCGGCTCTTGATTTATGACGCAATAAATATCATTATCGCAAATCCGAAATGGTGGCTTATTTTTTTCCTCTCTTTTATTTTATTGTTTAATTTGTTACTTTACAACTCGAACGTGCGCGATGCAAGCCTGTACAATATTTCATGGAACAATGCATTTCATCTGCGCGAAATGATATGAAATTTAATTTTCAACATCTCATTACAAACTACAATTGATTTTTTGACATGTACTTTAAAAGCAAAAAATGGCTAAAGCTTGCAATTTATTTAAATTAAGTGATATTGATATCTTACTTCGATGGAAACAATGATTGGTATTTGATAAATGGTATTTTGAATTTTTGCAAAATACGAAAAAAAAATCTCTTATTCTGACTGATAATATACATATGCTAATTTTACAATATACACTCATTGAATTATAGTTAAATTTCTTGGTGTTTAAATTTTTCATTAATTTTTCCTATTGATTTTCATTCCTTGATTGGTGCATGATAAGTATGATCCCTATAGAGGACGGTTGTAATATCCAACATTATTCGTCAGGTGGCGCCAGAATGCAGACTTGAAGAGTTGAATTGTTCTGAATATAAAAGATGTTCAAGTATTTTCATGTAGATATTTAGTATTTAAAAAAATCAAAACTTATTTCAACAAAATGTGAAAAAATAGTTATATAAATTGAATAAATAAAATTGCAATAAAAATACCTTTTTAAGCTTTTAATTAAAATAGTAGAACATTTACTTTGATAATCATTCAGCATTTTTATAAAAATATATTTTTTCTTGTAAATAAAGTTAATTAATTATATAAAAATATAAGAAATTAATTTTAGACTTGAATTTGTTAAGTTTGAAAAATGGTAGTATATAAGTCATACGTTGAAACAAACGTTCATATAATTATTAAAGAAAAATAAAGATTACCAATATTATAAAACGTTATGAAACGGAATTCAGAGCATTCGGAAATGCAGTAGACATTAGACTGTTAGCTACAACGTAAACCGCAATACAACCATGACGCCACCAATCAATGTCCCAATTATCGATAGTTTCGGAATTTCATTATCACAGCAGTAAAGTGGTTATACTTTGAAAATTTCTTGATTTCCTATATTGTTCAAAATTCTTACTAAACCGATAATTTTATATATATTACTTTTACATATTTACATAAAGATATTTTAGCTAATAACTTTTATTATTATTAAAAAAACATTTTTTTCTGAAAACTAAAAGTTAATATTTCATACGTGATGTCTAAAAATTGTCATAATTTCTTTTTGCAGGGTCATTTTGAGATTCAGAGGTGGATTCGATTCGTCGGAACGATTTAGGCCAGTTCAAAACAAGCAATTTATCTTTTCTGCACCATCGGTCGACTTGGCGTCGGTTCTCGCAGTCAAGAAAGAAAACCATACTGCATTTATAAAAAAATATACTAGTCGTTGTTGAATAAAATTCACGTAAGTAAAAACAATATAATTCATTGATAAGAAATAATTTTAAAAAGCACTCGAAAAAATACAATAAAAACTGTGCAAATCGAATCAATCAATTTAACAATTTGAAAATCGTTTACTAAAAATTTGATTTGAGAAAAAAATGTTTATAGAAAAAGTCATTCGGAATTATCAATTTATTTTTAATTTAGGCACATAAACGCATCTTCGGTATATTTTAAAATCGGATCAGTTTATCCGATCTCAAGAGTGACGACAAGTCTGCGCAGTATCATCAATTTGCTATAGTCTGTGCGTGCGACGTTCGACCTCAACATTTTTTAATACTTTTTTGTCGTCCTCAATTTTTTTTTAAAGTCCACGACCTTTATCGACTTGCATTTTTCTTTCGCTATAGGTGTACCTCAGACGGAACCGCTTCTTTCTGAAGCCTCAAAGAACGACGAGGCAATGGACGTTAATCCGACGCGATGCAAATCGCGCCCCGAAGACATGCCTCGTAACCGGTCGTTCCTTGTGCTGAAAAAAATCGCGATATACCCGACCAACGTGTCCTTCCGTTCAGACGTGAAATCCACGGATGCGGCAGAGATTTTCGATTTAAAATCGTCACATCGGTATTCCACTGCAGATACTAAAGAATTAAACTTATTAAAGAAACCGTTTTTTTTTTCATTACAATTTCTTTTTAATTTCTCTTCTCTTTATTACAGAAATTTAATTGAAAAAATGTAATTTATAAAAATTTCATTTCGTATTCAAAAGCTTACAGTTGACCAAGAGAATAACATAATTGAAAATGTTTGGTACCGAGAGTAGAGTTGACTATATTGTGCATCTGCTCGAATATGTATATCAGCAACCATAGATTCTATTTGATTGTCGTAAACGCGCTTGTTTAAAACGACAGAAGCCCTTTAGCATGGATTTGGTTATGGTGACCACGATTGCAGTCTGCATCGATGCCGTCTGCTGGTCCTTTCTCTTTCCAACAAACTACCCTATCTCATTCGGAGCTGATTCTTCTACCTGAATACGACGACCAACGCATTCTAATAATAATCTATGGGGATCTTTGCCGTCAGGATAGCAGGAGTAGGCACGCCGAAAGAGTCGCAAACAGAGAAAAAAAAGGCATTTTGAAAAGATGGCAGCATTCAAAGAGCCCAAACTTGGAGCTTATTATTATTATTATGTGTGTGTGTGTGTGTGTGGGTGAAATGCAAAAGGGCAGTCTGATTCCTAAACATTATTCTTCCGATTTTTGACGCAGCTCGCGCTGAAGCCTCCTGTCGATATTTAATGCGATAATGTCGAACCGCGTGTGACCAAATGTCTAGATGCCTGACTGACTGTTGGTCCGTTTTCTCGCACACCCTGCTTGACTGACTGACTGATGCCGATCTGACGTCCGGCGTGCCCCGATTCTTCGCTCTCAGAATTTTTTATTCAAGTTTTTGTCCAATCTGGGAAAAATAATTCTTCAAATATGAAGATGAAAAAAAAACACTTTTAACCAGTTTCTATAAATTTACTAGTGGTAATAAACGAATAATTTATCTTGTTTTAATAAAAAGAAAAGAACCCGATTATGATTAAAAGAAAATGATTATATTAGTTTATGCAAATAAAACTGAGTAGTAATAGAAATTTTTTTGACAATTTTTTGATTGATGCCACAGTAAAATGGTCGTTACATTAAATTAATGGATTCGGTAATCTTTGGACATTAGCAAACTCCTTTAATGTTGATTAAATTTTCTTTATAAAATAATTTTCTGGTTGGATCTGTAAATGATCGAGATCACCGGGTCCCTATCCGGAGAATAGGTCGAAAAAGGCCGACAAAAGAGTTTTCAGAAAATCTGCTTTAAATTCAAATCTAAAAAACTTTCCACGAATGTTAGAATAATAGTCAAATATTTCAATACAACTTGACTTTTTACGAAAGAGTCAGCTGGTGTACGGGATGTTTTAGCTTGCAAGGTCAACTTTTTTTCCGCCGAACGGAATCGTTTCTTTTGTACCCATATAATCATTACGTCATGAGCATGATCTCTCAGAATCGGAAACACACACGTTCGTGATTCGCTTTTGTAAACCAAATTTTGATTATCAAAAAATAGACACTATAAAAGCCTTAACTAAAAAAAAAAAGAATCAACCATCAGCATGAAATTAACATTCAAACATATTTTGCGATACGTTTTTGTTTTTCTTGAATCTCTTTTTTTTGACAGTTTAATTTTTTCAAAGCAGTTTTTTGAACTCTGTTTTTATTGGTTTTATTAAGGTTCTTTTAAACGTGAATTTCTTTAACACTCTGCAATGTTTGATTTTTCATCGCCATAGAAGTGTATGTAAATTGCATGCTAAAATAAAGTACATGCTATATATGCATGCTATAAATGCAACTTGATAAGATCTCATCCACGTGTTTCAGATAAATTAATATTTAATAAGTGGATGTTCTAATAATTGCCTGTACACAGCGCCGAGGACTTATTTGTCATTAGCAGACACTAATTAAGTCGAAATTTTAATTTCAGCGCAACATCGACGATTTTCACTGTCATGACGTAATTAAGGTCAAGGGACAACGGAACCGCCACATGCGGGTATATCATTACTATCGATATGAAAATACGAAGCCATTCCGGAACACTCCCAGGACGAGCCAGATGGAGAGTGAATCAGACGTTCCTGTTCCTCACAAGATCAGCAAAAATGTTGCAAAATAATTGCAAGGGCCTCAGGATCACGATCAGATCGGTAGTCGGAGATATTCTCCTATGCAAATCTATAGATTGCAGTGACGCGATACAACCATCTATTTTTCATAATTAATTGTCAGACTTGCCAAGGTAAGAAATAAACAGTTATCTTTGTTATTTAAAAGAAAAAAAAAGAAGAATTCAATCACTGAGATTTTTGTCATCTTAAAATTAAAAACTAAAAAAAATTAGTTACCGAGTGTAAACTTCGAACTTGGGTCATTAAAAAAATGCTCATACCTTTTTTTTGTCTATTCAAATCTCAGAGATGTAGAAGATGAAATAGACTTGGGACACATCTATTGAAATCTTCGACTAATGATCTTTATCACTATCGACCATTACTTCTGTTTCCTGACCTCGCTTCATCCGCCACTTAAGCCCCATCAAAAAAGATCAGAGGATTCAGAAGATGCGGAGTCATTTCCAGCACTTACTTTGAATCTATTCGATCAAACCGTGGGTCGGTACGATCGTATGGCGCAGGTGAAAGCGAAACGACTCTTATACGTTTCTATCCAGCCCGATCGCTCGTTACGTACCGTTATTGATTATTCTCTCGATTTGATGTCTTGTCAAACGCGCCGGTCAATATTTCTGAATTAATGTCTCAACGACAATGAAGACGTTAATACAATTATGAACTCTTGCCTCGGCGTGTATTATTATTTCACTGATTTTTTTTAATGAGTGAAATGAAAATAAAGATCAAAAAAGATTAATACACGTCAAGATCACCAGCGATGGCTGGTTGATGTCCCAAACTATTTAGACATTGTACAAAAGGTAAAAAGTAAAAGTGAAAAAAAAAAGAAAAAAAAGTAAAAGTGTATACAATCGGATGATTGTACACGGTACCCTCAAAATCGTAACAGAGTACCCCCAAATGCAGCTGCATTCTAGTCAGATTGGAATGTTTTTAGGAACTTTTCGATCCATCCCCATTGTTATCTGGAATACAGATGAGAAACATTTTCAGAATTGTTTCTTCCCAATTCTGAAGGAAGGAATGTTGCTCTCAAACTTGCAAAATTTCAAGCGCGTGTGAATTTGAATGAATATTTATTTGGGAGAGATTTCGTACGAAAAAACTATATAAATAAGTGCGCCTACGTCATCTCCAAAGGCGAATCGGCTGTTTAATGAAGCGCGGATGTGCGCCAGTAGGGGTGTTGCATTCAGTATAAAATGATCGATCATGCCGGGTTATCCACCCTTGGTCTGTTGTGATACCTCGTGCCGTATATATGCGAGCTTGTCTTACCTACACACTAGCATCACTCGTGCAAATGATGATGATGATTCAATTTCATACAGCGTGACAACTGTAAAAAAACATGCTAGTAACGTTGATCAATAAAGTCAAACTCCTTTCCCCTTGTCACAGTTTAAAAAGTGCACTTAGCTCTTATATTCATTATGTATTGATTTATACAATTTTTGTTTCAGACCTTTGAACTAAATATTTTTTTTTTTGTATAGAAAAATAATTGATAAATATATTTCCATAATACACAATTTTGAGTTTTTCCTTACAATCAATTTCAAAAACTGACTACTAGACGAGCTGTATTTTATGTATTGGCATCGACAAAATCTTTCACTGACGACTATTCGTTCACTATTATGCAATTATGCATATACGATTGGACAAATGTGCTTCCCCGCGGAAAACGATAACGCATGTACAATACATTCATGGCTCTGACAAAATGGCATGGCATCTCGTATAACTTTTGATTCATCACCCGCTTTGAGGGAGAGGGAGGGGGGTTTTCGAAATTTATAATACAAACTTGTTGCAGACAATTTGATAGTACAACTAAAATAATTTGGAGGGTATCATTTTTTTAATCATCCCGTTGCAATTTCATGTTCTTTTCATGTTCGTGCTGTACGAGTGTTGTTGAAAAAGAAGTACTGGGTTTCGGAAATTAGACTCTCATAAGCGGATCGGTGTTAGGTTACAGCAGATTGACAAATTACCTTCAAGCTACGGGGATACGTGTGCACAAAAATGATGCGGTAATCTAAGGTCCGTTATTCTGCATTCTATGTAGGTCAAAATTACAAAAAAAAAGTTCACAGTTTTAAAGGAAAACAAAAACAGATGTTTCTTTATCCTTGCAAAATTTGAAACTTGAACTTGATTGGTTTTCATACATTTATTAAAGTTTAGAATTACGTCGAAATGTGTTTAGTTTAGGTATTCCTTTTTTGGACTTTTTTATTTTTTTTTCACCATTCATAGGTAAATAAATAATAAAAGTTTTGGAAGATATTTTGTTCCGCGTATCAAAATAATGTCGACATAAAAGCAGTTCGGAACTGCATGTTCGGAACTGCCCGATGTTGAACATGTGACAAACATTCATGGGTTTAGAAATTTGACTCGGCTTGTAATTTTAAAACTGAGCGGAACTTTTTTTTCATTTTTTATGTTTTTATATAACAGAAATGATGGAAATATTTCAGAGACCTTATAAATACTACAATGTTTAGAGAATATTTTACCAAAAGTGCGACGAAAGTTCCAATGGACGATGCGTTGAAAAGAAAAGAGTCGAATATTTTCTGGTTTTAACATGCAAACAAGCTTTTTTTTAAAACAAGGCAAGGGTGAAAAAATTTTCACTGTCGAGTTATTCTACCTGTTCTTCAAAAACAAAGGATTATTATTGTACAAACTGCCTCTCTCATTGTAGCCAGATTACATTCACCAAATCCCATTTGATTTTTAATACTTTCGGTAAGACATGAAAGCTATTGTGTTTAAAAATTGCTAGCCTACTTTTCGTAACTCGAAAGTATTGAAAAAAAGTGGAAAAGTATTTTACGGTCAAATTTAGCTCGGTCACTCAGCACTTTTGTGGACATCTCCAAGTTTGACTTGTCAAAACACGGCGTGATAAATAACGAGTTACCCTGAAAAAAATCAATTTATAAAATTAAAAAAAAAACTTTTCAACCAAAACTTTTCAATTAACATTTTTTTATATTGATTTATTGTTAGTTTTGCAATTTTGAGATTTTTTAAATTGGTACATTGTATTTCTTTTAACTTGTATCGTCTGGTATAGGCAAACAAAGCTTGAAAAATTCGCTCCGACGAAGGCGCCATTCATCATGTACAAAATGTATGTCCAAACATACGGTGACACCTATTAAACATCAATTAATTAGGATCATGACTCTTTATTTTTCGTTTGCTCCCTCATTCATCGCGAATATGTGACGACAAATATATAATTAAATGTGTATCTAATTTTCGAGCTGGTGTGCAAAGTAAAATATAATTTAAAAAATGTTTAGTTTTTCATTCAACAAACGAATCTATCAAAAAGATATCACTGGTTCAAGGTCTGCAGAATGGTTAAACTTTTATTCGTACTGGATTTGTAGTCTCATCTGACGTCAAACCTCGCGTCAAACTAATGTTGTTTGTTTGATAATAAATCACGTGGCACGATGTAACTTGCTATAGGTTATTTACAAAGATCATCGATAAGATCGTATTAAATGCTTATCCACTGGCACCACAAAAATGTCAAAACATTAGAACATTTTTTAGACGGTTTTACATTTTAAACTAAAAATGTCGTTGTTCAGTTAACAGTTATACAATTCAAGATGAATGCCGCCGAATGCTATGGAAAGTTTTATTCACACAGTTTATTGTTGAAATGATAGAGAAATTTACATTTCATACCTGAGTGAAAGAAGGAGATGGTATAATTTCCAATGCGTCGAATTTCAAACGTTTGATTATAATGGCAGCTAATAAAACTCAGGTATCTTATATTGTTGTCTTTTAAATTTAACAAGAGCGCTCTTTTAATTTCATGACTTTGTCTTGTTAACCAGATAGGAGATAGATAACAATTTCCTTACCCTTTAGATAAACTAATTTTGTATTACAGAAAATAATACAAACTATGAAATTAAAACAAGAAAATAAGGCGTAAAAAAATTTCAGTTATTTCATTTTCAATCATCATTATAATCGAAGATATGAAATTAAAGGGGAAAAAAAAAGAAATCCCGTTATAGAATTTGTTGATCGACTAATTAGCGATAATTTGATTTTACTTTTCTAAGCAACAATTTTAGAAAGTCCATTTGAATAATGATTTTCCTATAAAGTGCATATGTTTTGCGGACACATACACGTCTCAGTAAATCTGCGCAGTCAATGTAACGAGCTTTGAAAAATTTTACCGCAGCTCTTTGAGTCTTTGCCGCGCCATAGAAAGGAAACATTGCGTGGTCCTAATGATTCCGGCTTATGTGCAGCGCGCGACAAATTAGCAAGCTAATGAATTCTATTCTCTGATTCCTATAGATGTACCTGCGACCTGCGTACACGCCGACGCACGAATAAGCCGTTGCACTTCGACTTTTTGTCGCGACTTCAAGTCGAATACAAACATCTCAAAAACAGTGGCCCAATTGTGTTTTTTTTTTAAACCGCAAAGCCATAGTAATTTCATTTTCTCTCCTCGACCTTTTAATCAATATTTGTCTTTGATTTTGTTGATCTACGCCCTGACTAGAATTATTGGTTGGATGCTGCCGAGATAACATCAGCCAAAATCTGACGCTTTAAAAATCTTACGAACCATTCGTTTACACAATGCTACTTTTTCTACAGAATCCTAAACCATAACCATAAACCTGTAGTAACCGTAACAAAAAGCCGTTCGACTTTGTAAAGACAGTTTCGACCTTAATGTTCTCCCTGAAAAAAGTTAATTTCGCCAATTAGCTTTTCTGACGTTTCTACATCTTTGATTTAAGGAGGACCGTATATATTAAGTCTCTCTCAGTGATACAGTATACTTTTTTTGTGATGTTTTATCGTTAGATTATGGTACTCAATGTTTGTTTAGGAACTGTTCCTGTCACTTTTAATTGAACATCAATGATGACCAGTGGTTTTCCACAAACACCATTTTTTTGAGTGTCAACAATCAGCCTTATTTTATTGTCAATCATTTTGACTCGTTCAACATCAAATTTTATTGCACTGTCCAATCCGACACAAAATGTCATCATCATGAGATAATTATTTTATTACTATTTCTCATTTATCCGATGGAGAAGATTTCCAAACCGTGAAAAAAAATTTAATCTCCAGCATACAATTCAGAATATCACAAATAAAACAGTCACTTGAACACATCCTGGCTGAAAAAATTTAAACATTACGATCACATAGTTATTCGAACTCACAAACATGGGACCGATGAAGGAACAGATATCGCCTGCGAGCAACAAGGTGGTTGTGAAAATCGGCAGTTATGACACTCAGGGACGTGTGGAAGAATTTGAAACCTGCGTATTTGAGGGTAAACTAGAAAACGAAACAAAAGAAGAAGAAACAGGCGAGGGAAAAAAGACGAGAGGAAACCTGGGAAAAGATGCGATGAAAAAAAAGAGCAAAATCGAAAGAGAAAAGAAAACGAAAAGTAAATAAATAAAAGGGGGAAAAAGAAAGAAAGAAAGAGAGAGAAAAAAAAAGACTCATAATTCTTAGTGTACCTCCAGCGGCAGGCGCTGGGAGTCGACTGAGTCGCACCGAGTAAGGGCGACTGAACGCCCGTGGAGGCCACCAACTGGCTGCGAGCATTGGCCGGGTGGTGGGGGGAGACCGTGGAGACCGCCGCCTCGTGGTCAGCGTGCACTCACACATCGACGCGGCTCTCACGCACGGGCTCGGCCGTGTGCGAGAGATGCGCGCGCGAGCTTTGCGATGGCGGAGGGTCGTGATTCGCAGGCCCGCCGTCGCGGCGCTGCGGGTCGGGGGGCGTGGCGTGCGAGCATTGGCCGGCAGGCAGGGGCCGTGCCTGTGCATTTCCCCTCTCCCCACCACGACGGAGAAAAGCACGCTGATTGACAGTTAGCGAACGACTGCGAACAGCGCAGCAACTGATCGCGACGCTCGTTCGTCTCAACTGGGCCCCCGAACCGTTGTGCGATCTTGGAGAAAAGACCCGAGGAGACAGCTATCGCGCCCCGGGCCAATGAAAGAGCGGTCGCGCTCGTTTTGACGTTGCGATCGTCAAGCCGGTTTTTGGGATCGCGCGTTTTTTCACACGCACGAGAGGGCACCGCGGTTCGCTCACCGTCGGCGTGTGACGTTTGTGACGGGTCGCCGTGATTTTCGTCTTGGTAACGTTGTTGTGTTGTCAAATTCAGTGAACAGTGTGCTTTGCGCATCCGGCGCTACGTGATTTGGTACCCCGCCGTGGGGTGGCGCGTTCGTACCCTGTGTTTCTCGCGACCGACAAAAGCACGTGCTCGCCCGAGATGCGACGCCGTGGCTGCTGAGCGAACCAGGATGAGGAGCCGAGGGATCGTCGTCGGTCTGACCTTCTGCTGACGCCAGTGGCGCCCCCCGTCAAATTTTTCGTTCGTTGCAGTGGAGTATCAGTGCGCGGCTTTCGGAGAGCGTCGTCCTGGCGACGTCGCACAACTCGTTCGCGGTTCAGTCACCGGGTTTTTTGGGGGTGCCATCAACCATCAGACGCACAACGGACAAGAGGCTGCGGTCGAAAAGTGTCGGCGAAACATAGATCAAGTGCGCGGAGTGTGAAGTGCCATCGGTTGTCACTCTACTGTGGGAAAACATAGCCGCTACGGTGGCTCAGCACGCAGAGTTCCCCGGCGCGGCCAGGGCGTTCATGGCTCAGCCAAGGGTACGTCCCCTGCCGTTGCCCACACTTCTTCTTTCTCATCACAACACAATTTTCATCCAACGTCCCATCAACCAATCGACACAAATTATACAATTATCAATGGGCTGCTTATATACTGTCCCGGCTCAGAGTCACAACTTGAGTGCAACAATGTTGTCTAACCTGGCAGCTTGCATTATGCACTGATACGATTCTTATCGCGCAGTGGATATACTTTATAAACGTTATCAATCTATTGCTATTGCTGATTAATGCTCGATAAGTACACGGACATTTTATCGCCCATTGATGATCAATTGGCAATGTTTCTAAACTGATTTTACGACCGCTTTTTATGAACCAAATGGTAACCCGATCATAATGCCAATAAAATTACATGTGTCACAATAGATTATTATCAAGTTCCAAACGATCCAGCAATAAAATAGACGTTACCGCGCATAGGTCGGATCTAATTGAAACACACGTGAACAACGTCAGGCATTTTTCTTTCATTTTTTCGCTCCGGCTTAATGATACGGCTTCAAATCTTTGCGATAAACGCACCGGACAATGAGATGTACTTAAGACGAAATGACCAGTCTTGGAGGCAAAATTTTCCTCGGTATAACCACACGCTTCATTCCTGAAACCACAAAATAACAGATGTACCGCGGCGGAAAGCCGTATCGTGTTTGTGTTTGTCATTCTCGTATGAAATTACATCGTGGCGCCGTTTGTGCTTCAAAGACTTGCACTTTTTAATTGACATGAGTTTTCTTTTTCTGAATCCGTGATGATCATGAGTGTGTAATGTAAAGATTGAATCCAAAAAGTTTGGACAAACTTTTGGCTGTTGCATCGCGCTCGCTCTCGCAGTTGATTCATTTGAAACGGTTCAGTTAAACATTTCAAAGCTCCAAAATCAAATCAAACATCAAATGATGATTTGTGTTTTCACTTTGTTATAAAAGTTTGAAACTTTAATTGACAATTGAAATAAACAGCGCTCGACTATTAACTTCGAGTGAAAAATTGTAATTGTTGCAAAATTACTATAATTATATTTATTGTTGGTTGTAACAATGATGTTGCAACGTTTTGTTTTGTAAACGAAAAGTTAAAAGCAAAATTAGGTTGAGTTTGCCGTTTGAAAACAATCTGTAAAATGTTAAGGTTGAAAAATTATTCAGTTTGTATACGCTGGAAGTTCAAAAATCTGATTTGAAATTGAGCCCGACAGTCTGACAGCTTGAACAATACAATTTTTGTAATTTGCACAAAAAGCAGCATGCACTTGCGTTAAACATGCAATCGACCAGTTTCATTACAAAATCAATGTTTAAACAAATAATTGAATAAGTTCACGCAGCCGTCTTAGCTGAGAGATATTAAACTGTCACAACTTCTATAACCTCTGACGTGAATTCAACGAAGTATATCTTCAAGTTTTCTATATTCAGTGTAAAATAAAGAAATCACAAACTTCGTCACTTTGAAGTTACCGGCTGTATTAACAAATGAAATTATTTCTACGAGTTTCACACCGAACGATTAGTCTGACGTGAAAAGTGCAAATTGGTTCATAAAAACGTGATTCGTAATTAGTTGCAAATAGTTGATCCCACGAATGATAAAATAAATTGAATTAATTTTTATAAATAAGAAACGTTCAGAAAATGTGTTACATTGTAATCAACCGGGGGGACTCTGAATAGCATGTTATTATATTGTGGATACTTTGGTCGGACCATTGGCTCCGCGAGGTTTCACCCATCCGACGGGCACCGAACTACCGCGTTCGTTCAGCTTAATTTAGAAACATTTGTCGACAATTCATGAAAGTTTAGAACTATGACTCAAACATCTTACGCAGTTATTTTTGTGAGCCGTAATTTTGACTTATTTAATTTAATTTTTGTTTTTTCTTCTCTCGTTTAGAATTAAAACTTGAAACCGAATTTGACATTCCCTATTTATTTTAAGGATTACACAGTCGACGGCGAGACACTATTTCAGAAAACTTGATAACTCCCTGAATTGATTATCATAATAAAAACGAGCGAATTTATGCGAGCGTGTGGTAATGAATGGATTCATAATTTTATTGACTACATCAAATCTTAACATAACGTGTGCATAAATAATAAAATAATATTACAAGTTGGAAATCTGACGGTATTCTTTAATTCATGATTTTTGTTACAAGCTGTTTTTTATATACATTTCAATTCGTTCTCATGCCGAGTGTATAAAAATGAAACGTTATTTCCGTCGGATCGCTCAAGTGATTTTTGAATTGTGTATTTATCCAGGCAGTGTTGATCTGAAACAAAATTAAAATCTGTCAATTTGATTGGAACATACAGTGACATTTTTTCGAGTGAGTTACATAATTTATGTTGTCAATTTTATATAATCAAATGAAAAATGACAGAAACGAGTGTTACACATTTCTTCGGGGGACACGTACTTTGCAATTAATCAATTCATCTAAAAGTCACTGTATTATGTATCAACCGAACAGTTATAAATATTTCATCCCGTTTGTTTGTTTTTGCCAAACTTCAATATTGGTATCGGATCAAACATTCAAAATTGTCATTGCTAAATAACTTATTTTAATTTTAATTTAACACATACCAGGATATCGAGTATTGTCAATTTGTAACTTATTTGAGAGATTTGTTTTTCTGATTTGTAACTTCAGTGGTCTTTGACATTAACATTTTTCTTTTTTTCTTTTTTTTTTTCATGTTGAACTTTTTCACTGAACTAATAACACTTTATCTGAGTGGAAAAATGTATTTCATTTATATGTAGAATTCTCATTGGCGGCAAATTTGTCTAAAAATAATATAATAAACTTATTTCAGTTGATTAAAAAAACAACACTTTTTCTTCTCGAGCTTGATGATATCTTCCGGTTGAAATCTGAATTCTCGATAAACACGAAAAGATAAAACTCTTATAAAAATAGATGCCACATGTTTTCACGGCGAATGTTTATTTTTAAGATTCAATTTTTATCATGCACTCAAATTGAGCTCAGTGGAAACAAAACAACAATTATGAAAACTTGATGCAAATTGCAAATCAACAAATTTTACAAGATTTTTACAAACAATCAGTCAACGGAAATCAGTGTCCCCAGCGCAAAATTTTGTTTTTTTTTCTTTAATTTTTTCATGGTCTTCAAAATGCACGAAAATGCGGCTTATTGCGAACACTGTTTTTGGATTATTTTGCATACGCACATTTCAGGGCACTGGAGTGTGTTCGGGATATACGATCGAGTTCGGAGAAAGAGTGGCGGTCCGCGCCGGAGTTCACGCGATCCGCGTCAATGACAAGAGTTTCAAGAATCATTTAACCCTTCGTGTTAAAGCGAGCGCTGCGATGAATTGACCGAGTCCGCGTTCACAAGTGAACGGCAAAAATAGTATCCGTGATTTGTTCTGATGACAGAGAGAGAGAGAGAAAGGGCCGTGAATTTTGACAGCGAGAAACTCTTCGTATTGGCAAATAAGTAATCGGCCGATCGATCAATTAAACGTTGCGGCAAAGCTTTTTCTCAAAGTCACTTGTTGTATCAATTATCAGCTAATTGAACCTTGCACGCCGTTTATTTACAATTCAATTATTTATTTATTCCAACCTGATTGTAACACGAAATGTAAATCCAATTTCAAATCATTCATGATTGTTTTAGTTTCGATTTTTTGTTTTGTTTTTCTTGTTTTGTTTACGTTTGATTCTCGTTTATGTTTTGATTTTTAAAAAATTATTTTGTTTACGTTTGATTTTTTTATGCTTTGATTTCGGTTTGTTTTTGTTTTTCGTTTCTTTTTTAGTTTTGTTTTGTTGTTTCAAAGTTAAACAACCCCATCCGTCTAGTGTGTTAAAAATTGCACTCCCTCACAAGCGCATCGCATTAATCGAATCGATGACTGGTCGTAAATAAGTAATCAATCGAATCGGACGGATTTTTACGTTTCAGCTAAATATTAAATTAGTTTGGGATCGCGTGTACCACTGAATTCTCAATACCCGATTGACAGTAACGAACCCTTTGATTTATAAGCGATACAGTTGATTTCATTACGAGAATGTAAAAATAGTTATCGCTATGCATAATGCATCAACGTTTATACAAATTTCATTAACCATTCGAGTTCCATCCGAATCTGACTCCGGGTCATTTTTGTATCATCGTCAAATGAAACGCACAAACAGACGTCGATCGTTTTTGCTTATCGATGACAGCGTTTGCCTTTTTCATAACGCGATAAAACCGCGCCCAGTGCTTCCTTTTTTTATTCACCAAACAAAACATTCGACGATTATTTTTGTTTATTCATCCCCTCGAGAGGCTTTTATTTTTGTTGCATTTAAATATTTATAAACGACCGATCTTGGTTGCCACTCAGGCCTGATTGCCGGTTATTTCGGTCTAATAAATCTCGGCCATCAAATCACGCTAATCCGGACGCTCTTTCGCACTCGTTAAATAATTATGAACAAGCGCGGCCAAATAATATGCTTGCACATTCCCTCGCATCTTAATCGTCCCAACTTGTACCCCATCACGTACAACTCGATGCACCGGTGATGCCATGCCTCTCAATTCCTGTTTCCTTTCGCAAAATTACTCGCAACGTGTGCGTGCGACTAACAATTTTTCGTCTTCGCGTGCTCGTGACCTGTTCGAGAAAATCTCACGAAGATTCCCGAAAAAAAAAATATATAACCGCGATTTAAACTGTGTATTAAATCGCCTCCTTTTGATTTTATTACTTTGCTAACAAAAACAGTTTTTTATGTATATTTGTCTGTTCAGTTCGAACGATCCGATGTCATTTGTTTCACTGATAAAATCGACACGATAGCTTGGGGAACTACAAAAAAAATACAAAATGAAACAAGAAAAAACCAAAAAAAAAAAAAAAAGAAAATCATGCGGGTGGTAAATAAAGAGTACCAAAAGAGATTGACGTGGCGAGTAATAAAATGTGCGATGTGATATTGAGATTAATATAATAAAGACATTGGAACAAGCCCTGAGACAGGTACAAGTCATGATGTTATTATCTGAATTATAATTGCACTTGAAAACTGTTCAATTTGTGTGCATCGCAACCAGTCTTGAAAATCTGTGCGGTTGCCCCTTTTTCTCTTTTTCAAAAAAAAAAAAAAAAAAAAATATCAAATTTGAGACTTGATTTGACCTGCAAACAAGATTAGTGTTGAATAAGATTTGCAATTGAACAAATGTACAACAACAAAAATTACAGAAATAAGACGATCAGTGTCGTTGCTGATGTGACACAAAACGACAATCAACGTCACGAAAATGTTCGATTCTTCAATTGTGCCGAACATGTATTGGAGAGTCAATCTAGTGATTGCATTACTACAAAATAATGAAGCTCGTGTAATGTCAACGACCAGCGAGAGACATTATCGTTCGATTGTTTTCATAACAAAATTATCGGACTTGTCATGACATTAGAGAAGGATAAATAATCGCAGTGACAGTGTGTCCGATTAGTCATGGGAAGAGGTTAATTTGAGCACAGATTTCGAAGTGCGAACGAAAATTTATGAGTCTCTCAATTAATATTTAAACGTCTCGGTTTGATTCATTAGCCGCGATTAGACAAACATAATCATATTTACACGCTTTTAATTGATTCAAATTCGTTTGTTGTTTGCATCAAATGCACGGCGTTATCGCAAAACAAGCGCACTTTTAGCTCGTCCAACTTGTAATCGAAAACAAAAGATCCATCCACACTTGCGACATGCTACAATCATAACAAAACTAAATGTGTTTTAAAACAATTTCCTTTTCTAATCTTCACCTACTCTGTTCGATTTTTTGTTTACACACTTGTTTGTTGTTTTCATTTCCCACTACCTTTTTTCTTTAGCTTTGTTTACAGTTTTGATTTCAATGTCTCGTTGTGACTTTCAATTTTTCTTTTGTTTATCAAGTTTTGTTGACATTTTTTAATATGTTGTTTTTTTTGCAGTATGACGATGGTGGGCTGCACGGGGGCTATATTGAGAGCGGCGGCGGAGGAGGAGGAGGTGCCGGACTATACGATCCACATGGAGCGGCCCGAGGAGTACCAGGTCTGCATCACAGTCCGCACCTTGGGCCCATGGCTCCGGCGCACCCGCAATACCCACCACCTCCGCCCCAACCACCTCAGCACGTTTTAGCAGCTGTGGCCGCAGCAGCTGCGGTCCCCGACGTACATAAACGTGACAAGGACGCCATCTACGGGTGAGTCTCGTCTTCAAATTAGATCTGTCTAATCTGAATTCATTAGATCAGTGTAAGTAGAAAAAAGAAAGATTCAAAAACACCTGTCTAATAAAGCGAAGGAAGACAATGACGAAAAATTAATGACAAATTGACCTTATAGTGGAAAGTTAACGTGATAACTTTCTTTCTTTTGTTTTGCAGATAGGAATTCGTTTAATTGGGTTTATCAGTCATTGACCGACATTAATAGAACCGAAGTGATTAATAAATCAAGCAAATGAAAATGCCTGATTGAAAAAGTCATAATGTATCTATTTCACAGGCTCGGTTACCTAAAAGGAAAATAAAAATAAAAAAGTCTTCGGCGGTTGTTTTTAACGCCGCCTCGGCTGTAACGGATGATTTATGATCGCGATGTACTGGTCTCGATTTTCGGAATCTCGGCAACGGGAGCTAATTATTATTTACCAGCTAACCCGTAATTTGTCCACCGAATTCGTCCTGTTTTCAACCAAAAGCATCGTATTCTTAGAAAAAATATCACACTTCAACGCCATAAAAACTCGATTTTATATACACGTTGAAAAACGTGCGAAATTACTTATGTCGAGCTTCAATTTTCATTTTCAAGTCTTACAAATCGAATAAGGTGTAATACAATTTTCCTGCATCTTTTAGAGCTTTATTATTATATTTTTATTTATAAATTTTTTTACAAAATAGAATTGTCTTCAATTTATCAATTATTTCATAATCAACATTAAATATTTGTTTGTATTATTATTTGAATTTTTGTTTTTACTTATTTAGTTGCCATCAAAACCGAGAAAAGGGACGAAAATTTGCGAGCTCGTTTAATCTCATAGTAGAAATCAGGAGCATGTTTGTCAATTTGTCCAAATCAGATCGGGGTCTGTCATTTGGCCATAGTCGTTGCGTTAATCACTGTAATATGTTTGGGAACTCTTTTCACGTTACGAGTTTCTAAGGCTGTTTGTACGATTCTTGTTGTTGTTTTTTTCTGCTAGCCCCAATGAGCATCACGAAAACCACAAAACCGCAGGTTCTCTGAACATTGTTCAACGGGCCATCGTATATCATATAATTACCTTTGCGGTCCGCTCATTCCGACACTTAGACCATTCACCAGTCGTTTGTCACCAGTCACGTGCAATTTTAACGACTCTTTGTGTATTCATATCGCCTCGTGCGTTCTATTTTATTTTTAACATTTTTCCTCTCATCATTTGTATCACTTCGAAAAATTACAATCATCAATTAAAACATAATTGCACTTGCTCCTTTTTTTTTGGCAGCGATACAAAAATGATAATTCTGATGTGTCAACAAATTTCGGTTCAGAAATATTTTGGTTTTTTCTGTTTCTCTCTCGAGCGGATCACAAAATGCCAGAGAATGGTCTGAGCTATCTTAGAACGAGAATGCAAGTAATGTGTGCGAGTAAAAGGGCGCGTTGCGAAGCGGAGAAAAGGTGGCAAGAATGCTTTTTGCGGCTCCTTTTGCCCGGTCTCGAACGTCAATTTGTCGAAATTCGTTCCGAATCGTTTTATGTGCGCTACGCCGCGCTTTCGAGACGCTACCATGCGTACACACGCGGCACATCCGCAAAGGTTATGTTTATCGCAGACCGTGCTAGGTTCCTCACCTTCAACCTCTCAGGAAGCTACTGTTCCCTTTCAATTATTATCTAAATAAACTTCGACCTCAAACGAAAAGTCAGCTCGAAATTTTATCATCACAGCCGGTGCTTTCGTATGCGCTCCGCTGATAACATTCAAAGCGCATGATGAAAGTCATTAGTGACTGATAATTATGTTAATGCTGGGCCGCAGGGAAAAATAAGTTTCCGACTTTCATTCGATTCCGGCGTTGCGCAACAAAATATACGAAAATAATATGTAAAGAAGAAATATATAAAAGTGCATTTCAATATTTACAAAATTAAAGAATATTTGTTGATTTTCAATTTGAAATTGTTGTTCACAGTGTAACACCAATGTCGACACACATGCTGTTGTATCAATATGTTAGTAAATATTATTACACTAAGGGAGTGTTTGCTTCGGTCTGTGTTTTCGCTTTTAACAAATGACTATTGATTCTGTTCCAATCCTATGTAGGTTACCTTCCGTTTGTCGTTCTTAAACTCTCGTATCATTTCGTCGAGAATTTCTGAAAGCCGAAAAACCAGTAACACGGTAGTGTTCGTGTCGTGTAAATACATGTCTTATTTGCCGTACAAATAACGTGACATTTTGTGTGCTCGAGCGCACCAAGTAGTTCAATGACTGTTAACCATAAACGAAACTCAGATTGAGTGCAAAAAAGAAAGAAACAATTTGAAATAACTACTTTTTCAGGATGGTTTGTAAAGGTGATTTTTAATAGACAAAGATAATCATTCGAGTTTTGTGTTTTCAGACATCCGCTGTTCCCATTGCTCGCTCTGATTTTTGAAAAGTGCGAGTTGGCGACGTGCACACCACGTGAACCAGGAGTAGCGGGTGGTGACGTGTGTTCGTCGGAGAGTTTTAACGAGGATATCGCAGTCTTCTCAAAACAGGTGAGTGATCTTAATGATATGGATTATGTCTTGAATAAAAAAAAAATATTCCGTTGACAATTGGAGCACGAATCCAGACATACAGATAAATTTATCAAACCAACAAGATAATTTCTGTCTCGTTAAATTTTGGAGCCAGTATCTTATTATCTTGTTATAATGAGAAGAAATTAAAAAATAAACAGACCAAATTGCATTGCGAGAATTGTGAAAGTTCAAAACGAAAATAATTGAAGTTCAGAAAAAAAAAGAATGAGAATTGTGATCAGATAAAAATTATAAGAAATTAATGAATGAGGATATATGAATGTGATTATTATTGTATTATATAATCTTTATAGCGACTCCTTAATGAATGCAAAGTGTCTGAAAGAATCCGATCGAAAAGGATGGCAAGAGTGCGATTGATTGCAGCGCGGTCATTTGCGCTGTCGTAATGATGTCAATTTGTCATGCGCCGTTCATTCGACATCAAAGATACGCGTAGCGCGAATTATCGACTCGGTATAAGCATATCTAAATATGGCATTAAATGTGACAGCTCTAGCCCGCCTTATGATTCATGCACTTTTATATAAAATTTCTTACAGAAAAAAAAAAAAAAAACAAGGCGTAATAAGAATCAAAAAGGCAGCATAACTTTTATATCTACGAACTTGTATATGAATTATTCATTTATAATTGTCTGTGTATCTTAATTTTCTATTTCATTTCCCATTCGTAATTTTTCGAACCAATGGAACAACGCGAATTCGACATAAACTCGGATTAAATTCGACGTTTTAATCGGCTGATCTTTTTTTTTTTACTCATAGTGCGAAACGATTTTGGCCGTAAGGATTTGAAAAAAGTCAGATATATTTTTCGGAGACCTTTCGGTTCATCTAATCAACGTGAACGGTGAATGGAAAAAAAGGACTGAAAAAAAATTGAAAAAGAGAAAAAAAATAAAACAAAAAATTTAACGACGTGTGTGTAAAAGCCTTACTATAATTAAATCCGCTTGACTGGTTGGCCCCTCGACATGATCTCTCAGATTCATCGAAATTCTTAGACATTCCATGCTTCCTCTGATGACCTGTCACGTGAGTTTCAAGAAGGAATGTATCCACTACCAAAACACCAAACCAACCGTTGAGATCGACTATAATATAACCCAGTGTCCGGCACATATGAGTTACAGAGACAAATGATAATTTTATTATTATTATTTTGTTTGAAAAAATTATTAGCTCTCTGTATTTGAAATAATCGAAAGGAATACGAAAAAGTGAAAGTTGCTTGTTTACTCTTATTTGAGTGAATTTCCGGGCCTGAATGAAAGCAGTCATATGTTTTTCGGACCAAACGCAACAGACGTTGGGAAGATGAATTTTAAGAGCAAACGATTGTTGGACTTGCTTGGGACGACACAGTTGTGGGCACAAGTTTTGAAAAGATCCCGTAAAGAATCGATGCCCGTTAGTACGGTGCGCCGTTCAACGAGGCAGAAGACTTAGGAGGCCCCGTTGTCGGCTTTCGGTCCCAACTCAAGGACACGCCAGTAATACGAGACAAGGACCCATGCCGCGAAACTATTCGGAACTCGAAATCGCGCTGGCTTTTTTATGCGTAAACAATTTTAAATAAATACACTTTTCTTTCTAATACCCATTATTCTAATAAAAAAAAAAAAAAAAAAAAAAAAAAAAAAAAAAAAAAAAAAAAAAAAAAAAAAAAAAAAAAAAAAAAAAAAAAAAAAAAAAAAAAAAAAAAAACAACAGACGAATAAGAAAACAAGAATTACAATTTTGGAGAGAAAAGTTGAAAAAAGGAAGAAAATTGAGAAAAAAAGAAAACAGTTTTTGTTGGAAGGGGGGGGGACGCAATTGTGACAATTACAATTTGAATATAAAAAGTGAAGTTGAGGTTACATGTAAATGAATAATGTCAATTGCTGTGCCACGTGAAACAAGAGTTTACTGGCTCTTTGTCCTGCTCGGTCACTCTCGCTCTCTCGTTCACTCTCGTTGGATGGCATCACCTTTCGAGAAAGCATTAACGTTGTCCTTGTTGATTTTTAACAAAATCGAAACCGGTCGCTTGATATGCGCAAGCGATATCGCAAAGTTTATCTGCGTCATGCAGCTGCGCTTGACGTTTAAGCTTGCTGCGGTTGAATGAACAGACGAGGCAAAAAGCTAATATAAAAAGACTACGACGAAAGCCTAAAAAACCTCCGAGGACCGAATTGAAACAAAAGAACGAGAGCAAACAAAAAGGCCGCGCGAAAATTAATGTTTCGGCTGACGATCTAAGTCGGGAGAGATTCAACTATGCACAAATTGTTGATTGCAATACAATTTCCAACAGCTTCATTCGTCTTATATTCTTAGCCCATTCAAATATCTCGACTAATCACGCATCTATTATCAAATTTTATTTCATAAATAAAATTTGCGAGTGATTTGAAAGAATTTGCTACATTTGTTTCTCCTTTCGTTGTTGCCTCAGATTGAAAGAAATACACAAAGTTGACTCATCTTGAAAATAATGTTTTGAGTTTTTGTATGTACAACGCAATTAGTCGGTGTGTGTTTCTGAGAATCCTCTAGTCAGGTTTTTTTTTGGTTTGTTTGGCGCCACACACGTGGCCAAATATTTCAATTCATAACAGCGGGCCTTATCGGGCCGATCGAAGATGTCAGATAACAGAGTTTTGAAAACCACGCTTGTTTCCCGACCGAAATATATTCTCGCGACGAAAAAAGAGATCATGAAACACACCGAACCACGAAATTACAGTAGCTGTGCGATTGCAGGCTACGGTTTGCAACGAGATAACGATAAGCTCCGTGTTGAGCGGCAATTTCTGCGTGTGCGAATTAATCAGTCGAAATGTCGTCATGAACATGCGCAATTACGTCACTAAATTATTTGAAGCTACGATGCATATTAACGACGGGCACACTCTTTCGTTATTCCGTTGAGGATAAAAACCCACGTGATGATAACACTTGGAATGTTGTCTACCTTCCCATACCAAACAACATTTTTTAATTCAATTTAATATGACTGACTTAATATGACTATTTTTTAAGAAAAAATTATTTGAAAAAAAAAACATGTTTTTGAAAAAAAAAAAAAAATAGCTTAGAAAAGAAATTATTATGAAAAAAATAAGTTTGAATAAAATGTTTCATTTTTCTTTTCTTAGTGGGAGAAAAAAATTAGGTCGCACGATGCATCGGTGATAATGACACGTCTCATTCGCTAATTAGATTGACGAGCTTTTGCCAAGTCATTGTATACAAATGGTATCGCGGACATTTTTTGTAATTCGCACGATTGCATCGCCTCTTGAGTTACAACGGCTCGGCTGATGTTATCGGCGCCGGTACCGTCGATGGATCATTGAATATTCCCGATTTATACAGCGATAATTATTATTTTCATAACTCACGTCACGACGCCCGCTCTGCTTGTCAACGCATCGTTGTCCGGCCATCGCGATGCACACATCGTCTGGCAATCGACATTTGATTATTCGTAACATCTCTTTTATTCGGCATTTTATAATTGCTTGATGAACGAACGTGTTATTTCAGTCGTCCGTGATCATTGCTTTTTGCGCTTCATTAAGAGTGGTAATGACATATTGCAACGCACTCAAGACGATCATGACCTATCCAAATAAAAAAAAACTAATTTCGAAAATAGTCAAAACATTTAGAAACTTAAAAACATTCAAAACATTTTTTCTTATATATTCAGTCATTTTTCACCAGGTTTCACGTGTTTATGATAAAAAAAATATCAAATACAAAATACAAAAAAAATTCATTCAAATAATACAATTGAAGCGTCGGATTCTATAACCGGACTTACGCTCGGAGGTTATGTATTCAAAACGAAAAAGTTAGAGAAAATTTTGGATTTTAATATACTTGAAGTGGCAAAGTTGTTTGTTATGATCCAAAGAACAACTTTGCTACTTGTACATTGTACATTGAAATCCAAAATTTTCTCGATACTTTTTTGTCTTGAAAACAAGGCCTCCGAGCGCAAGTCCGGTTACAGAATCCGACGCTTCAATTGTAAACAATTACACTATTTTAGGACTATCTTTGATATGAAGTTATTAAATGTGATTGAAAAATTAAGCTGAATTTAATATATCTAAACTGTACACAATGGATTCATAGTCAGGACTACCTCAGTCCTGGCTTACATGAATTTGCAATAAATTTCATATTAAGGCATAAACATTTTATTTCCGGGGAAGATTTGTCGTATTTATAAAACTAATAAATCACGTAGGTACGAGCTTGTTGCATTTAGCGTTGCAAACGGGTTAGATAAGCAAGTGACAATCCGCTTTATGGTCGCAGATGAGGCGTTAAGCCCCCCCACAGGCTTGGTATAAAGACGCCACGTGGGTACGAAAGGGGCTGCACGCTGGGCCACGGTATTATTCTGCATTACACATTTCGTAGCGATCTGCGCATGCGTCGCCGCGAAATCCCGCCGCAACGGGCATGCTCATTCGCAGCACGTGACGTCTTGGTGCTTTTTCGCCGGGACGTGTCTCGAAATCAAATCCCGCGAAATTATCATAAAAACCTTCTGTAAAAAAGAAAACAAAATAAATAAAACAAATAAAAGTTCGTTTGCTCCGTGGAATCATCCGATTCGACGAGTTTGAATTTCTCATTTCAATTTTGCAACGCAGAACGGAATACGAAATATTTGTTTACTTTCAGTCAAAGGAGAAGGAAAAACAGAAATAAACGAAAAAATGATATCGTTTCAGTTACGTAGAATGCAAACAAATGAAAGCGAGAGAGAGAGAGAGAAAAAAATGTTTGCCTCTGGCGCTGCTCTTTTTGGCGGGGCAAGTGGAGTTGAATGCAAAGCGAAAAGTGGGACGCGTTTCAGTTAGAGAAAAAAAGGGGAGGGATCGCCGGGACAATGAAAAGCGTTAAGACACAGCGGGGTATCACGTGTGCCACGTTGCATTGAGACACTTGGGTACCACGGCAGTTTCATGATGCCCCGTCGAGAGTGGTCCGACTGCTTACGGCGGAATAAATGGTGGATCCATTGAACGGATCAATTTACAATGGCACAAAATGAGCAACGTTTCCTCTTGGCTCCGCTGCCGCCTTCTCTCTTTTTCCGCACGCCACTTGAGTCATGAGAAAACGTCTGTGTCGCTTCGGGAAAAAATTCGATACTTCTTTCACGGAATTTCGAGCGTCGCGCGCGCGCCTATACTTTTTTTAAACAAATAATACGCAGACTTTGTTTGATTTATATGCTCCCGAGGAATTTTATCGACGAAAAAATAGTACGCTGAAATGGAATGTTCCATAATTACGATTCCGTTTGTTTTCTTTTTTTTTTCCATCAGATGAATTTAAATCAGGTATTTTGTACGACTCAGTTCTTTTTTTTTTATATTTCATTCTCTACTTTTTTTTCTCCCCCATTATTCGTAGAATCTTTTTTTTCTATTAATTCAGTGCCTATTTTTTAAGTTCTCTGAATGCATGCGACACGTGAGAAGAAATGCGGCGGAAAAAAAAAAAAATAAAAACGTTCAAACTTTCGTGATTCGAAAAAACCTTCGGGAATGATTAGTGCGTGAAATATCGTCGGCTGAGAAAAAAAATGTAATAATCAAGTTTGATTTATCCTCGCAATTCGCGAGTCCAATTTATTCCCTCTAAAACAAATCAGCGTGGTTTTTAAAAAGCTCGTTCCGGTGTGTGTCGGGTGAGAGCGCCCGTCACTTTTCTGGCTTGATGTAATCTGTCGAAAATGTGAGCGCTATTAACGCAAAACTGTCATTGTAACGAAACAGGAGAGGAAAAAAAAAGAGGGAACAGAGCGTGGGCGACTCGGTTGTTCTCTGTCTGTCGCGAGGCCACGGACAAAGGTTGAAGAGAAAAAGGCTCGTACCCCTTAGGTGGCTCGTTGGGATTTATTGGTGCAATTAGAATGCACCTCGGGGGCATTAAACCCTCGTAAAATGCTGGACCGCACTGACGGGCTGACTAATGCCCACGACAGTGCGCACGCGCGCTACCTGCCTTTTTCTTTTGAGAGGCCACGTCTCTCCTGCGGGACGGACCGTGACTTCACAATATTTCCGAAATGCCATACGCACAGCTCCGAATGACTCGGGACAAAAAATTTATACGAGCTTGCTCGTAGCTGTGGGATAATATCCTTGGAATTTTGAGCCAAAGCATTGTCTCTCTTAAACATTTCCATCGACCCCGTGGAGAGAGAGGGAGAGAGACACTTTTGATTTACTTCCCAACAAATTTCGTGTTTGCCAGAAACAGATACTTGGAGAGCAAAGAAACAATGATATCGTAATAGAACGTGATCAGTGCAAAACAAACTCGTTGCCAGGTCGCCCTGCCGATCAAATCGGCAGATAGCGTTACGATCCGCGACGTTGCGAGTTCATAAGGGGGAGCTGCAGGTCCCTCTTATACTCAGACATAAACAAACATAAGTCCGGATTATCATAATCCCGCGATAACGCCGCGGGGAATATCTTTCTTTGGCGCGGACCTCTTTAATCCGGCCGAAGGAAAGTCGAAAATTTTGAGATTCCCACAGGCAATGATTTTCCTTCATTAAAATCGATTGCATCGGTCCCACGGCTCGCTATTAAGCCGATTTCTACGGAAAAGGATTGGCGACCCTCCGAGTCATTATGGAAACCGGATGCAATCGGCTTTTAATTGTGATCCAAAGTCAATTAACGAATGGGCGATGCGTAGGCGACTGAAACAGCCGAGAGAAAGAGACCGCGGATGTTTAATCACGACGCGGAAGCTCATAACGTGACGCCGCAAGACCGGTTTTGCGATGCCGATCAAAGTGTCACGCTAACATCTTGTGTCAAGTATTGCACTTAAGCTCCGCCTGTCAAAGGTAATATAAAACCTGGCGTCTGCGGAAAAATTGGATCAACGAAATTTACGTTTTTCTTTCTACTTTTTTTTTTGCTTGCGACCACTCAGGACCGCTCGTAATCTTGTAATTAAATTGAATGGGCGATTACTCGAGAGCATTCTTCTTTTTTTTTTCCAATGTTGTTATTCCAAACTATTACTCAAGTTTTTATTCACTTTTGAAGTTAAAATTATCTCCACATTTTATATATTTATTTCAAATAAAATTGATGTAAAAGTCAGGAAAATTCCAGGAGAATCCTTCTGATTAGAGAAATTCTGCTAGGTACGTTCAGTCTGTCAATTGAATAGTAAATAAGAAAAGCATATCAAAAGAAAACAGCCTTTTTTCTCACACTTGAAGCCGTGGTAAACAATAGGACTTGGGAAAATAAACTAATGAATCTGCAGCTTGTAATTTGGGTAGTCGAAAAAAGGCAATCTAGTTGTGTTGTGAAAGTCAACGTTTATGACAGTTGGCCCTAGAAAGCTACGAGGGAAAAGCGAAAGTTTTTGTCAGTGTCATAAAGTTGGCACCATCCAGGTGCAGAGCAGACCTTCCAGGTTTAGACATTATCATCACCTGAAGTTCGCAGATTCCGGAACTTCGGCCGACCAAAAGTCTCCAGCGTCGCATTGTTAAAAAAAGCTCATAACGTACGTTCAACCGAGATAAACACAGATTAGAGTTTTAAGACGAGCATCAAAGAATGCGTAGTGCGCCATCAAACTGTTACCATCTAGGTAGCGGCAGTGTCTGCGGTCGCTGTGTATATCTCTCGACAGGATCGTTCGCACCGCGAAACCGTAACCCACGTCATACGTTACATTTCACGGGCGGTTTAGAAATAATAAAAGTTTTTTCCTTTTTTTATAACGATTTTATTTCCTTTGGAAATTGTAACTTGAAGTATCAAAAAAATTGAAAAACAAAATTTTTACTTTTTTTTAAATTGACAAAGTTATGAGTATTTCAAAATTGTTTATTTTTTTCTGTCCCATATTTTTTTATACAGAGTGGATGAAATCTGATAAAAAAAATGTCGTTACATTCAACAGAAAACTTGTTATAAACATAGTCATCTGAATGTTGCGTTTATCCATCAGAAAAACAATAATCTGCTCAAACAGATACTCATCGTAGCAACATGTATTTTGACTCTGAAATAACCAGTTATTTGTGAAACCGAATGAATTGTTTTGACTCCTAAGCCGGCATCTATCGAACAAGGCCTCGAAATTGCATACGTTTCAACTCAATTAAGAACCGATCTTCTCAACTCCTGACAATATTGCATTAAAATTCATTGCCATTCGTGGCGCAGTACATGATCGTGTACTTTTTACACGAAAAATCTTTATGAAACGATGCTCGTTTCAATATTAATTTAGCGGCCAATTATATCAGCCACTGATGCTGTAGTTTTTTAAAACACAAATTTATTGTTACCAGTACCATAGAGCTGTCAAATTATCTGCTATCAAATATAATTTTAAATATTAAAACTTTTTTCGGTGTTAATAATGGTCGTTGATATTAATTTAAACTGTCATGTTTGTAGTTCGATTTATCTCTCCCGATTAAACATTTTTTTGTAGAAAGTCTTGTGTTTTCAAGACACTTAAAAGATACCGAAAAATATTATTTCAACTCGCTACTTTAACGCACTGATTTTTATGATGGAATTATGAGCGACTAAATTACTAGCAGTATCAGCTTTTTTTTCTTCTGTGCTAGTGCCTACTCCACAGTTATGGTTGCGATAGCAAAATCATTATGACCCTCTTATCAGTAAGAAACCAACCTTTCAACTGCTTTTACATGCTCGCAACAATTAGCATCGGTAAATTTTGTAAACTCAAACATCACCTACCTTGTTATTTTTTATTTAAAAACATCTATTAAAATTTGTTCCCTGACGAAAAATAAAACAGGTGAAGATAAAAAGTTGAACGTCAGTCCATGACCCAGTGAACGTGGTATCATTTTCATGAAGATCCTAACGTGTTCTTCATTAACAAAACTTGTAACCTTCTCAGAACGTTCTGCGATTCTCGCGTAATGAATGAACGCAGAAACGTGTGTAAAATTCGCGGAAAAGAGCGTGGGAAATGTTGGACAATGCAGTTTTGCAACAGTCACGCTAGACATGCGATATATGAAAATCTAATGGCCATACCAAAGACCCGTATTGAAATCAAAGATTGATCTACAGTTCAAAACGTTATAATCAACAACCAACACGGCTGGTACATAAGAGATCCTGATAAAAAAAAAACTTCTTGAAAGTTCAACTGGATTCGTGTTCGACAATTTTGTCTTGGAAAAAAGAATGCAAACTGACTGCCCGTAGCTCGTTGGAATTTTAACGGAAATATTGTGAAACGCATTTGTTTCGATTCAAGATTTTATTTCCACACGTATAACATAAGGATTATAATGGGGGGAAGGAGGCTGCTCCAATTAAAAGGGAGCACGTGAAGGAAATCGCTTAGCGAAAGAGGGGTCGGTCGGCGATAACATCACGCATTGCATATACCTTTAATACTGCAATTACTGGTGCTTCTAATTATTAAAGTGTCTCGTTCACTTGTGTTGCAGATCAGACAAGAGAAGCCTTACTACATTGCGGATCCGGAGGTGGACTCTTTGGTAAGTAAATGCCCTTATTTGTATCCTAATGAGCGTTTCCAACCACTTTCGGCAGAGTCGCTATTTGATTTATTGTTCGTCCATCACGAGCTTTTTTTCATTCCAGTGCCTTTTAGTGTTAAGAAGGCAGATAATATACAATTAATGTAACGAGTTATGACGTACTGTGATTTCTCCTTCCTCTCTCTCTGTTATCAATCATTTATACGCGCTTGATTCTTGATGTTAATTTCAAGCTTGATATACATACAACAATGTTCAACAAACGTATACGGAACTCTGTAACGAACTTACTTCTAATTTCCTTTTGTTTTGTTTAAATTTTTTTTTTTTTCATTCCTGAACAAAATTTTGCAACGATCCGTGGGAATATGCGAGTTCTCATATAACACGTCTGTCATACGCTTTTCATTTCATCCTTGCCGAGAGATCTCCGGCTGCTGCACTCTTTTGAGCGCGGCAGTCATAACTTTTCAAATTCACGACGATTAGTCTCGCGCATGACGAAATTGACAATGATTTCGAAACCACCGCTAACGGCATAACTTGAGTAAAATTACCGACTACAAAATTGTGACGCTCGTCGAATCAACGCGGTTGCGCAACTCTGTCGTTAGTTTTGGATTTTAAGGCACATAAATTATACTATGCTCTTATACTATTGAGATTTTGTGCCAAAAATCGCACTACGGTTTCGAAAAAAAAAAAAGGTCAAATTCTATTTGCAAAGATAAGAACAATTTTGTTGGGGGGTACGTGACATGGTATCGCTGTCGCACTTATTGTTACAAATGTCGCATCGGATTTAGATGTAAAAAAACGAGGGATAAACATGTGATCACGAAGGAGTACTCGCGCTGGCTGAAGTTGCATTATGCATCGCGCGGTATAAATGCTCGGATTGCGCAGAAAAACGATACGATCTAAATTGCAGAAAGCCGCGCGGAAAAATGTTGGGAAATGCGCCAAATGAAATTAAGTTCGAATAACGATCCGGCATCACGCATAAACAATCGATTTGCAATTGAAATCGTATACATTGTCGCATACGCGAATCTCGCTGGGATCTCTCGGCAGGATGGCTTTGCGGCTCGATCGTAAAAAGGTTCTGGGGTACATTTTCAAAGTGCTCTCTCGCGCGCACGGTCTTGCGAAATTACGACACGAACTGTAAAACGTTAATTGTTTACAGAGAAAACAGTCTTCTATTTATATCCAAAGTCATTTTCCGAGCACCAGCTGAAAGTTAAGAAAAGTAACACCGCTCCCGATAGGTCTTTTTTTTTGCGCGCGCGCAATTTGAGAAACGACAGCTGGTCGATTTCTATTCAGACACGTTCATCAGGAACTAACGAATCTTGCGAATACTCACGAGTAACACATTCTCTTCTTATTTCTCGCTCAAGTGCACCTCGCGTCCTCCCCTTCCCAAAAATACGGAATCAATTCTCTGTACCGTACAAAAGTCAATGGGTCTTATATTCTTGTAAGACCTTTTTTTTGTTCGGAGCAAAAACGCCCAGGCATTCTGAAATGTTTAATAGGAGACGCCAAGGTGATTACGTTCGCGCTGGATTTTTCTGTTCCGCAAAAATGTTGTCAAAAAAGAGTAGCTGATTTGCCGGCTGGGTAGAAAAGAGAAGAGAAAAAAAGAGAGCCACCGGGAGGGGAGGCGGGAGACGCGGCTGAGTGCGAGCGCAAAAACCGGCGACGTTACGTGCCTCGTGTTTCTTTACGATAGAAACTGATTGCTCGTAGATTTCGATTTGCCACGGGTGTAATGAAGTCGCCCCGATAGTGCCAGCGGCCAAGGTTCGCAAAACGCGCGCCATAGTTTTGTTCCCTTGATGACGAGTGGCGATGCAAAAATGAGCAACCAAGTAGGCGAATTTTGTCGTACATTAATTTGCACGAGTTGAGACCAGTCGCCCACGTGGTGCGCGTCCTTATAGCGCCGCAAAGTGTCCTGACACACCTTTCTGTTGATACATCAGCTGTGTCTGTGTTCGCGCCCATTGTGTGTCCGCAAACAAGGCTCTTGAAATATTTTCAACGCGCGTGTAAACAAACCTTGAAGAGGTTTGATTGCCGATGATATATATGTGGCTATTTAGACTGCGGAATATATCGTCCTTTTTACCATATGAAAATAATAAATCAAACAAAAAATGTATTTGAAAAAAATTTGAATCGTTTTAGAACCAGATTATTTATATAATAAAATAAAAATCATGTCCAATGTCATAATTTTGGTGCATCAGAATTTCAATGATGCAATTTTAAGAATTAAAAATTGCGATAAAAGTTTAATGCGTGCTTTTCGGTGTTGGCACACACCGGTGTCAGTTTGACGGTGCAGGTTTATTGAAACAGGCGCATTGATAGGGACATTAAAAACTTTTGAAGTTGCAGACGATTTAGCAGCGATCTCTTGTCGTGGTTTACAAAATAGACCACCCGAGTCGCGTTCGGCAACCCCTCTGTTACATTATACTTTACACATTCGCCTTGACTCTCGCCTCTGTGCCTTGGTCTCCGTTTCGGTTTACCCATTGATGGAGGTGGACAACTACCCGCGGCCAACCTTTATTTCTAATTCAAAAGGCAAATCGGTACGCCAACGGCAGAGGATACTGTTTCACCTGCACGAAAAGTGGGTGTACGGAAATTGAAAACCGACAGGAAACGATTTTTCTCAATCAGAAAAAGTGTGTCTTCAGAGGGCGAGACAAATCCCTGAAATCTCTACCAGTAGAGATGTGAAAAGCTCCAAATGAATTTCAATCCAGCGGGGTTAATAAAAATCGATGATGTCATTGTACTTGGCTCATCGCCTCATCTATAAATAGTACCATCGGCCGGTGTAAAACAATTCTAAAAGTGAGCCCTGTCCGTCACGGAGTCACCGTTTTCTGTCAGATTATCGATTTGTCGGCGTGGCAAATCGATTCGGCGCTCACAATAACTCATCGACCGTCGTGCACACGACACACAGCATCGCGCATTTTCGTCTATCTCACCTTGAAATCTTATTTATCTGAGAAGTTACAAGCTCACACGTGATAAGATTGACATTCAAAAAAAGGTGTCTTCGCGTGAGGGCCCTTGTTAAATTCGATTCAACTCTGATGCCTCTCGTGAAACGAGAAAGGCTGAGAAAGTGACGGAAGAACAACAAGGGCAAAAACAAACGAAAAAATGCGCGCAACTTTGCGTCTCCGTGAAGGCCCTCTTTTTGGGCTTGTTACCGGAGTCTCGTTGGGACGTTAATGTCACTGCGAATGTAATGCAAAAATGCAGGTGCACGCCTTTTTTTAGCCCGCCATTTTCCCTCATGATATAACATTCACTCTTGACCTCTCTTTCGCTCTCTCTCTCTCTCTCTTGTTTTTTTGCCTTACGAAAATTTTATATGCGCGAGGGTCCGTTTTGTTTTCTCGGGTGGGATTAACTGCACGAGCTCTCACGTGCGCGCTTCGTTTCGGTTCAGAATTCTTCAAATTTAGTCTAAGATTTACTAGTCGTCGTACGCGTGTTCCGTCTTCCGAATTGGAGGCCATAAATCTGCGGCTATTAAGGCGATGGATAGTCTTTAGATGGTCCGTGTTACGAGACAGCGTTCTCTTAATAAAGGCTCACACAGCGGCCGAATTACAACAAACGCACATGAAGAATGTCCTCTCGTGCGGACGCATTATATATGTATTCATATAGCAACCACGTGAGCGATGTTTCTTTTCGCACTTCGCTGCCAGTCGGATTTATGGCGCGCCGCTTTTGCCTTCTTTTTCGACCTTTTCCCTTCTTTTGCCCTCTCGAAACGCTCGTTGACTAGATAATTGGTTTCTAATCTTAGATTAATTGCATGTCTGCTAATTTTCTTTATTTTTTTTCTAATTTAGTTTTCGATGACGATTATTACCAAACGTTCACGAATTTGATAATCAAGAATTTAAAAAGATCTACAAAAATGATTCTCCGAATTCCAACTCTTTTCTTTTTAAAATTAATTTGTTTTTATTTTTAATGACCAAATGAAAATTGAATTTAATAACCAGATTTATGTAAAGATCTAAGAAATAATTTTTCCAATTTAACAAATATGAAAAAAAAAAAAAAAAAAATAGAAATTTTTTAACGGTAGGTAAAAAGGTAGCATAAAATAATGCAGTAAAGAATTCGGTATCTCTTTTACGCGGGGGCGTTCGTGAGCGCGGAAACAGTCGCATTTAAGAGGGGTACATTTTTGTAGCTCTTGAATGAGTTTGCCGCGTGTTTGCCAGAGGCGAACATAACGCTGTTTAACATTATTTAAATATTGCCTTTAAAATGTCTCTGGAGTGACTGTATAGTGACGCAGATAAGACGGTGTGTGTTTGCTTGCTCAGTCCCTCTGGACTTGGCATCCTCGTTCATGGCAAACACGGATGTTAAAAGGCTCGAGATATTTCTTATTGCGGTGTTTAAAGTCTCACGAGTCTTATGAGAACCAATTACGCGCCGGGCGGGTATGAACTAAATCACCCTGTCGATGCCGGAAGAGAGAAAAGAGAGGTCGACGCGAATCTCGTTGTTCGAAATGGTTGCGCGTTAATTGGCGAGTATAAAAATAATCGGCGGGGCCTTATCGCCGTCGATGCTGATAAACGCGCGTCTTACTCTACGCCTAAACTGAGTCATGCATCTTCTGATAGACGGCTAATGAACGTACAACTTAATTGTCCGGGCGATGACGAAAGCAAACGAGAGATAGGCCTCGCTGTATCGTTCATTTCGTGCCCTATTTCCAGCATGGGGTCACGAACAATGTGTGCAAAAATTTTCCGACAAAAATACATGAACGTTCGTTCGTGCTTTATCATTATTATCCGAGCCTCGACGCCAAAGACATCGTTTGCCGTCGATCAATTTTTTATTGCTGCGTGCGTGATCGTTGCACTCCGATGTCGATCGTTGCCGCATATTGACATTTCATTTGTCAAATAAGTTTATCGTTGAGGCATTTCTAAGGTGTGACTCCAGAACTGATCATTAATCTTTTTCTTTGTTTTGTTTTTGTTTTTTTTTTTTCATTTTTTATTAGGGTTTAATTTTCAAAATCATGCAGTCGGAGAGAAAGAGAGAATTCCAGGACAACGATTTGAAGAGCGATGAAAATTATACATGGCGGTTTTTTACCGGCGCCGCGACTAATTAAGACGGACAGCTTAGCAGCCGCGCGATTTTCCCTCACTGCACAAATGGCGACCGAGAGCGTGCGTCGTGGTAATTTGTTTAATTATAAAATTGCGCTCAGTTTTTTTTTGCAGCCGAGAAATCGAATGAACGCGAAGCGTCTCGCGCGACAGGAGGTGGAATTACAAAGGCGTCCGGGGGAGGATGGTTCGAGCAAATTAACGAGGGCTAAGATAACGATCCGAATCTACAACAAAGTAGCGTGGCGGTGCCCGACAAGAGTATATGACTCGTAACACCGTTGCGAGAGGCTCCCGGTTATTTTTTGCAATACCTCTAACCCCTTATCTCTATGCGCACTCGACGCCTTTTTCTTTTCTCTGCACTGCACAAGAAACTGACAAATTTCTGTCAATAGTTCTTTTCTCTTCTATCGAATCAGGTGTACATAGCTAGAAATAATGTTTCAGGCAAAATATTGTTGTGGTCACATTTTCGAACATTTCTAAATGTTTTCCAATTGATTCCTAGAAAAACAATTGTTTCCGGGCTCTTGGAGGAAATGAACTGGACTTTTTAAAGGCAATTAATAAAATGTTTCAATTAATAAAAACTTGAATAATTGTTTAATTAAAAAATAAAAAAATAAAATTAGATTAAAAGTGGAAGAAATTTTGGAATGTTCATAGTGACTACAAAAACGTTTTTTTTTTTGAAACGTTACTTCTTCAAATGTTTCTTTTTTTTTGAGGGTTAGAGAAATAAAATGAAAAAAAGTGCTCACCATAGTTATCAGTTAGAGTGTGCCATCCAATTCATCAAACAATTTCAGTAAATCGAAACGCTAAGACACACTTGGCCGAAATATCATATCATATTTACACACGATGTAATGTATATCTCTTACATAAATCACACGAGTTAAGCCAAAGGTACTCTCATATAAATAAAGGCCGCACACTCAAAAACTCGCACATACTCTCACTTCTCACGCACACATTGACGCGTACTCGTCGCATTTATACGGACACATCTCGCATTCTCTTATAAATAACACGATCTGTGCGTTCCTTCCGCGCTTCTTCGGTTTTTTATGCGACTGCAGCTTATAATCCGATGCGCTTAATTAATATCACGTGATGAGTTGTCGCAAAAAAGGTGCCGGGTGCGGAAAAAAAAGAGAGGGGGGGAGGGTAAAAAGAGTCGGCAAAGTTTTACTTTTCGAATTAACAGAGCATGCTTTTTCGTGTACCCACTACCAATGAAGAAGCGTTAAATTACAAATCTGTTAGTGCGTCTTAATGTCAGATCGAAAATTAATGGCGCAATTATACATTGGCGGGTGTTTTTGCGCGCACCCGCACGGTTCATGGGACGCAGCCGCAGAATATAGAGAACACATTGTGCCGTTTCGCTCGTGCGCTCGTCTCGCGCATCGCGCCAGATATCATCTTTTCTGTTCGCGCGAAGTGAGCCCTGAAATGCAAAGAGTCCCTCTTCGCACGTCACTTAGTATAATGTGATCGACTGTTCGACTCCAGCTCCAACCACTCCAGATGTTATTATAAAGACCCGCTCTCTCTCTCTCTCTCACTTTCAACGACGAAAAAAAATTACTTTCAGTCAAAAACACCAGGCGATGACAAATGGCGAACACAAAATTTCACAACGAAAAAATTGGTAGTCTCTCCATTCTCGTTTTTGTAATTATTGTTAACACTTTTTGTTACTTCTGGTTACAATTTTGAGTATTTTCGTTTCGATGGTAGAATAATTTGTTTCAACTAAGAATTTTCGTCTTTCATTCAAGACATTTAATCTTTTTGCAAGAATAATTTTCATAGATGAAGAATATTTATTCTTCGCTATGTTATCCTAAGATGGAATCGGGGTTGATCGAAGAATACTTTTCTTGCTCCAATCGATCATTTTTTAGAGTGACTTTGTTGTTCATGCTTTTTGTGGTTGTGAATTTTTATGTTCTCTGTCCCCTCGCACATTTGATTATGTGGAAACTGTTTTGCTCGTTAAAAATAAATTCAATATTTTTATGATATGTGTACATCGTTCGAGCATTGCGAATTTGCATTAAACATCGATTACCATGCAAAGCGAAAAAGGCAAAAATGTGCTAAAATGTTAATTCAATTAGGTTGCGGGTCGATTCGCGTAGTTAATTAACGCAATGTTCGTACAATTAAACTTAATAACGATGGTGCATAAAAGATACCGAGATGTGCTTTCGGTTCTAAAATACGAGAAATTATGATTGGCCGGGGTCGATCAAACTCGATAGCGGTGTGCGCGCGTCTACAAAATTGCCGAGTGATTTCGTGCAATTACGATAATTGCATTGGCCGTTGGATCGACATCATTGGCTGATGTCTTCGAGGGCTACCGATGTTGTAAGACGAGCCATTCCGGGCAGATTTCATTGGTCTGACATTTTGCGCAAAAAGTAATCGTCACCCGTGGATGGGCCATTTTTTTAATTACCATCGAGGTGCACAATTGCGACCTGCGACGCGCCGATTAACATAAACATGCTCTCGCGTGTGCGCTCTAGAAAAATCATCAACCGGGGCGATATAAAAATCTTTCGCTGTGCGTCAACTCGATTGGTCGCGGAAAGAACCAGTTTCAAAAAGTGCGCGTTTTTTGTTGGTTTTATTTTTTGCTACTATAAGTTTTTTTTCTCCCCTCTTCTTTTTGAACAGTTGAGATACTAATGAAGTGATTCGAAGTTGGGATCAAGAAATTAATCGACGATGAAGTACGAAGTGACTATCTATCGGTTACACCAAGCGAGAGAGAAAGGAAATTTATCTGGCGCTTTGAAGAATTTGTTATAATTACATAAATCTCGACGGAGCGGGTAATTAAGTTGAGTAAACCTGATTAGCTCGTGTCGATGTCGACGCATCGTACGTATAAAATATTGATTGTTGATCGACACGCAATTAGTCGCGCGGGCTATAAATCATTTGTTCTAAGCGACGTAATTGAATAAGTTTCCCTCTGTCATTATAGCGAAAGAAAAAAAAAGAATCGAATCGCATATTTATAGCACTTTCAGTTTTTAGCTCATTATTTAATTTATTCCACTCGAGAATTTGCGGTTTCGTGCATGATGATAATCAAATCTTATTTTAATTCGTTATTTCTTTCTTTTTTCAGATGGTCCAAGCAATCCAAGTCCTCCGATTTCACTTACTCGAACTCGAAAAGGTATTTATAACGTGACCAAAATTTCGCACCTTGTGCATGCTCAATATCATATGACAACAGATTGATTTTGTTTCCTGGTTTTTAATTTCAATTGATCAAATTTGATAAACAGGAACAACTTTTAAAAAAATTGTGTAACAACAAAATGACCAGGAATATGAAAAAGGAGATAATATGCCATCGGCTCAGAAAGTTGGCTTTTTTTAGAAAATATCTTGTGGTACGATGCCAAAGACTTTACACCTGGGAACAACTGTTATGACTGAAAGTGCAATTTCCTGCAATTGTAGTGAAAGCTCGATACCACTGGAGTGCTATGGTGGCCGGCCATATACGGATTGTATGATGCATTTACATCTAAGTGTTCTAAGTAGAGTGATTTAGCTGTCGGATGAGTAGAGCGAAGGAAATTGCCTCGTTTTCTAGACGTTGCTTTGGAAGTCAACACATTCTCAGGTCCAAACGCTTGAAAAGAAAAGTAATTTTTCGCGAGCCGTCATCAAGTTAATTCACGCGCCTTAATTCAACTACAACTTTTTTCCCTCCGTTGAAAATAAAAAAAGCTTAACGAAACCTTTTGTAAACTTTGTTTTTTATATCAGAAACAAAATATCGCCATTTCCATCAAAACGCGGCAGCTGACGATGTCGGCGGCCATGTTTGTTATCAGCGCTCCACCTCTTGCACCCAGCCAGCAATTTTATAGCAATTTTCCTCGTTTGCCGCGATTAAATTATTACGCCCCGATAATGCGTCACTTGAAGCAAAAATGAACGGTTCCGATTGAACCGGCATGGCCGCCGCGTTTAGGCACGCCAGAGGGCTCTGCTCTCCGCAGATTAATGCCGCATAATTCGTCGCCTGCAATTTCACAGGAATGCATAATTCTTTGAGCCCGCGTTTGCTAAACTGCCTCCTCTATTTCCGGCATTTCGGAGTCGATAATAGAAAAGTGGCACGAGTTGCTTGCGCTCCACTAACCCGAAATCACGGCCGAAATATATATCGTATCAGCCAGAGAACTGGATTTACAGTTTCGTACGGGCCATTTTATCCCACGTTGGAACTCAATCAAACAGGAAGTCGTTAAATCGCTCATCTAATTCCATCTTAAATTTCGCATTGCAATATTTAATCGCCTCATTTATTCGGGTCATGTGAAACTCTGATTTCAATGTAGCTGAAAAAAAGTGCTTGTCCCCCCTCCCCTTCCTCCAATCATTTCAGGTAATCAGTTCTCAAATTCAGTTATCAGGAGAGAATTCAGAATCTATTGATGCAAAAAGTTTTATTTTCATTTTGATTGTGATCGGCGTCGAAATAAATAATATTGCAAGAAGCACACACACGTCTTCCCATGTGCGCTGCGGATGACTTGAAATCGTTGAAACTGCGGTAGACAAACAGAGACAAGCGGGGAGATAAAGATGGAAGAGACTGGAAGGCTTAGAACCAGTTTGCGAGCACGAAAGAAGGGACGGCGGCGTGCGTTG
The DNA here is from genome assembly GCA_030522925.1 of Trissolcus japonicus. Lineage (NCBI taxonomy): Eukaryota > Metazoa > Arthropoda > Insecta > Hymenoptera > Scelionidae > Trissolcus > Trissolcus japonicus. Next base: position 95,135 of record JAPYZS010000158.1, on the reverse strand, counting down.
TATAAGTACGAATCCCGTTGGTATGTACTCCATACCATAATACCCCTAAGAAATTTACCGCTTTCAGACGGTGACGGTGTATGAACAAACTAGGCAGCAGTATGTGCCTGCACGCACAATGTTCTCAGATGCGTTTCTATCAGGGATCGGCGCGACACAGCCGAAACCGCATACTGTTGCGATGCTCAGAGCGCACACCTTTTGCTCTACCTGAAAACGTAATTATGCTAATACGCGATTGGTCGAATATTATGCCCGGCGCATGGTACGCTACTGCAGGCTATGCGCCGTCCAGATTGGCTTAAAAAAATGCTCCGGCCGAGGCGTGCAAAAACATTTATGGAATCCGCAAACATTTATGTCCCGGACCTCTCGAACTCCATCACACGTAAAACGTTTGAATCTCCATTAAGCCAATTATTGCATCGCCAATAGGATATTTATCATCGAGCCTTTTATATTGTCTCACGTTCAAAATTCCTGAGGGTGCATCTGTACAGGCTCAAGTTGAATTTGGAAAAAAAAGATCATATATTTTGAGAGCATCACTGGGAAACTTTTCAAACGTTGCTGCAACGACTTTTGAACGAGATGCTCTGTGAAAGGGTCGAACGCCAGTGACACAAACTGTACCTGTTCGCTGAATATATGAATCTTTAAAAAGCTGGCGGTATTGTTTAGTATAAAAATGTTTGTCTAATAATCATAAATTGCCATTGAATACGTAATTGTCCAATCTTTTATTCTTGAAAAGGCAAGCGCAGAACATAATCCTTTACCTAAAGCGGACTCTCGGTTGATCTAGGCAGAAATGGTTCAGCAATTGGTTTGACCCAAATCGCGCATTTCGTAATCGAAGAAACTATGCAACCGTCAGGTCGCAGATCCGACTGTGATAGGCGGACAGATTTATAGGCACTCTGAATGAAAAAATTGTTTTTTTTTTGTACAATCGTTAATATCTATGAAATTAATTTTTATTCTGACTTTGTGATTCCAGAGTCTCCCAACTAGGTAAACTATAGATCTCCGATACAAGTTGAATTCTACCACAGTTCCTTTGTTGGGGCCAAACATACATAAATGATGAAGCGGGCAAAGGTTCCTCGAAGATTTCGGTTGTCAGCCGAGTATCCGATTACTTAGTGGTCTGAAATGACTTTGTGGAGTCGTCGTTTGGTTCTCATAAAACGATATCTCTGATCAATCCACTTGTATTTGCTGGATTATTTACTGGGAATCGGATGACCAGATCACGTTGATCGCTATCCAGTTTTGTTCTTTTATTTTATCTTCTGCTACAAAATGAAAAAAAAAAAAAAAAGAAGAATTCGCTCAGTTCTTATCAACGAGATGAAAGTTATTTAATTCACACTCGCCTTCATACACGTCATCGACCGTGTTTGGCAAAAAAAAAACGAAAAAAAAATATCGAATATGAAAAATGACCAATCTTCTTTTTTCAATTTCCAAATTAGACCTAAGACCTTAGCTTAGTGCACTTTTTTTAGGAATTGTATTTCCGAACACGTTCTTTCTGATCTCGGTAACTTTATATACCGGCTCATCATAAGCGAGAATCCATGATACAAAGTTTACCGAATTCCCGGAAGTGTAATAGACACCACAGTTGGTGGGAGGTCTTCCTTAACGAGCCACCTTAAAATGCTGTCAGAAAATCAAGATACTGTCATAAAAAAAAGAAGAAAAAAAATGCGCTGTCGCAGGTACAAGAAAAATTGGACTCTTTTGCATCGTGACAATAAAAAGTAAACGACGAAACTGACGCTCACTTTTATACATTTTTTTGTCAAAAGTTCTACACAGCATCAGCTAAAAGTTACAGGAAAAATATGCATCCGTGAGTGTACCTGGTTGGGGTGGTTTTTTCTCTCTCTCCCTCCCTCCCTCCCTCTTTCTCTCTCTCTCGTTTCAAATGAATTAAGGCCCGTGTTTAACGACCAAGTAAACACGCAGCTGGACACCGAATTTACCGTGAATAACAGCGCAGGGCCTCGTAGAATCGCTCCTGGTCCGTGCAAGAACATCGTTGACGAATTGATGTCCTATTCTATCAAGAATCCCAACTCTTCTGTTTTTTTTTGCCTGAGATATAGATTTTTTTGAACATTGTAGGCTCGACTCCTGCAAAGCAGATCAAATTCTAACCAGTCCGACATTATAGCTCCACCGACCTTCGGATCTTTCGGTTCTTCCATCAAGAGCTCAGTCATTGGCAGGCATTGTGTTACGAGCCTTCGTTATAGTTATCAAAAGAAATTCCGAGGTGAGAAAGTGGGTTCAGACAAGCCATGATTGGCGTTAAAAGGATGCGTCAATCGCTTACAAAGATTGTAATTTCAGAAAATACCGCACTTTTATAAGAAATGTGGCCAGAAGAAACATAAGAAACGATGAAACAGAAAGTGTTGCCGAAGCCGCAGTAGTAAAAATTCAACAGTGTTAGTCAAACATAATATAGATGCAAATGAGACTCGAGAATCTTGCAGTGGATTCTTCTTGCTTCAATAATTCTAACGGTTTATGATCTAATGACATTTCATCCAGAGAAGGACGTCATTTTTTTCAACAGTACAACCCTGAGTGGAAAGTTTCTGCATCAAATCTTCAATAATTTCTTCAGCAAAGTTTTTTGCAAAGAGATTAAATTCTACATTTTCAGTTGTCAATGTGCTTTGTTTTTAATTACCAAGTATGGAAAACTAATGAATAATATTTTTGACAACATCTATATAAACTTGAAAGTTGACAAATCCAAACTGTAGATTTTGCGTGATAAATAAATTGAAACGTCATGTGATATTTTAGCTTTTAAATATAAGATTATAGAATGTGTAAACTAATGACATCTCTATGTTGAACAGGTTCACGAGCTGTGCGACAATTTCTGTCACCGATACATCAGCTGTCTGAAAGGAAAGATGCCGATTGATCTGGTGATCGACGACCGAGACAGCACAAAGCCACCGGAGCTGGGCAACGGTCTCGACGGTGGTCCGCGAAGTACCGCCGACAGTGCAAGTCACACCGACGGAGCGAGCACGCCGGACGTAGTGAGTACCTCACCTTCGTCAACATCTTTTTATCCGCACGACGCGATAACCCCCCACCACCACCACCAACACCACCATCAAAATCACGCCGTTCTCGGCAGTAGCGCAACCACCCCCTTGCAATTGAGCCAAAACCAAAGCCAAAATCACCCGCCGCCGCCGCCACCACCGCAATCGAGCAACACCACCACCACTGTTACTAGCCCGAGTAGCGCCGCCACAACTCCCAACTCCCTAAAGCGTACGCATCAGCAGATGATGGCAGCCGCGGCGGCATCCGCAATGGCAACATCGCCGCACGTTGTAGCCGCATCCGTGCCCCCTGCGCACGCGCATGTCGCCCTCGCCGCCTATCACCATAGCATCAGTTCGGCCATCTATCCGTGCTCGTAATCGCGTTAATCACAATACTCGATTTCGGAGCTCGGCCGCTCTTCGTCAACTTTCTTCATTCACGGCCGTCGTAACGCCCACTTTGTGGCACTCAACGATGCTTTTCTTCCACAATTTGTTGTTCCAATGGATTCTCAAACTGACAATGTCTTCTGCTGACAACCGCTGTGATCTTCTTTGTTACGTTTTGTGTTCCGATACTCGATACGATTGAACACTTTTCTCATTCTCGATCTCTCTTTGTCTCTCGTGGCTGAATTGTCTCACGAAAGTTTAGTTCCTCTCATCAATTTTCCAAGACTTCCGACGGTCCGTCCATCTCGCAGCACCTGTGACGACTAGATGGCCTCAGAGATGAGCCTCGCCAGCCCCCAAGGCTAGTGAAAACACCAGTGTCGATGCCCAAGCTAATAACCATCACGTAGATTAAAATCTCGCTTAATTTGATCGCCCGTGTGACAAGTTGATGCGCACTCGATGTTTTATTCAACGATACTCTTCTGGCTGACAATGTTGATGAATAACATGTTACTCTTGTTGTTTTTCTTCTTCTCACTTTTTGTTTCGATTTTTTTCATCTTTTTTTGGTCGAAAAAAAAGATGACTTTTCTATGCCGCACTATCCGCAATCGGCTTTTGATGTGGCGGTTTTGATGCAACGGTACCACACTCTGACACTGTGTTTGCGTGTATCGAGATTCCCTGTTCAGTCCTAGCCGATCCTTGTTGACAACAATATTCCTGCTTTTCTTGTTTTGCCGATCACTGTCTTAGCAGCGTCTTATACCGTGCACTTATCACACGGATAGTTTGCTGTTCAAAGTAAAATCGTACCGTGTTGACTACCTCCATAATCTAGCCTGTAGCGAGTCAGTTGTTCTTTTTTTTTTTGTTTTTTGTATTTGTTTTTATTATTATTATTATTATTTTTTTTTGATACTCTCTAACTATGCTTTGTCTTTGCACGTGCTAAAGAGAACCCAATTGTTGACAACTTTTTAAACATTCGATTCGGTCTTGAGTTCCTCAGATGTCCAGAAGATCGGTCGAGCACGGTCGCGTGACTTAACGGAACTATGTCAATGGGCGTGCGTGTTAGGGTGCACTCGATTGCCAGGCAGTTCGTATGTATGCTGACCAGACAAATGGTCTTCCACGTGCGCCTCTCGCTCGTGCATTTGTTTTTGTTTATTCTGACGGTTCTTGCATTGCCAATCACTTGAGCTCGACGAACGAACAAACGATATTCGCACTTGCTATTGTTGCTTCGGATCGATTTCACGCAGATACGTAAGATTCTCGGTGCAGGTTTCAGCTATATATAGACGCGTGTAATGTATTCCGTGCACGGTTGTACATAACTCATGTGATACAACAATATTATGCATATGATTTTTAAAAACACTCGTCGATGTATGATATTATATCATATATAATATCTCGGTAAATGAAGATACATATATAAATATATATATAGAATCTTTATATATAAATATGGATATAGAAGATATACGAGTAAAGATATATGAATTTATATATAGTTCAAACTGCATCTGACATTTACGATATTCCAATCGTGATCACAATATATACGTAATAGGTTAAGAGTAACAAACAAGTCACGCGATAAAAACGCGTTTTATTTTTAAACAAAGATATACACTTGTAAGGTCGGGGAGGGGGGAAGGAATGAAAAAAAAAACAAGCGTTCGTATACGTATATTCAAATCAATAGCTGGTAGAGTCGGCGTTTCAAAATGCGCGGGAATGCGAGAATGAGTGAATGCTTGACACTGATAGCGAGAGATTCGACGCAAAAACCGTTAGGTCGCCGTGTGCGATGAACAATATTGGTGAACCAACTTGTGTTTATGAAATCGCGCTCATCTGAATTGTTAACACCACTGGTCACTAGGTATCGGTACTCGTAACTAGGGAGTTGTGTGAGGTACAATGTCCTGGCCGGCAGGGCGCGCGAGGTCCATCCCCCCACTCCCCGTACTTGTCTCCTTGCCAGTTGCAAGGACTCTTTATCACTTCCGGTGCCCAATAATGCGGTTCTCCCATTCTCTTTCAAATAACTAACTTGACTGTTTATAAGAAACTATATTTGTTCTTGTCTTTCCACGGGTATTTCAATGTTGTGCTATTCTTTTTGGATATCACACTAACATCCATTCAGAAGATTATACATTTATTATTAAAAAATGAAACAATTTTGTTATTTTATTTGCCACTTATATTATACAATATTATAGATATTAATTTTAGTACATCAACATTTTTTCCTGTGGTTGCTGTTTTTTTATTTACTCTTTTTACAATTTTTTTACTTTTTTTTCTGTTATCACTTACAGACCATAAAGATGTAGAGTTGTGATTTTACGTGTGAAATTTACAATTGAGAGCACAACAAGGATGAAAAAAAAAGAGAATTAGTAGAAAAAAATAAGAAAAAAAAAAAAAAAACGTTCTGAAGGCACCGGAAGGACATATTTGATGACGAGCATTGACAAGGTCACAGGAATAAAGTACGGGAGGTTGGAAGGTGGATTTCGGGCCCTTGTAGGTCGGATCCCTAGTTACGAGTGCCGAACCTAGGGTCGAGAGAAACGGAGAACATTCGCAGCTGCCGATCTCTTGGCTTTTGTACGACTTTAACTTTGGTGAATTCAAGCTAGGTATTTTTTGTTACCTTCGTTTGTTTGATTGCTTTTTGTATCGCGTTTCCTGAATTGTTGAACGCGGACTACTTTTACGTTGAATTTTCTATATAATTTTTTTTTACAACGCGACGAAGAGCAATCCTTTATGGTGACGGCCATGAATATCGATTTATAATAATTATATTATTGTATTATTTTGTTTCTACTGAAAGAATAAAAAGAAGAAAAAGAAAGGTTACGTTGACTTTTGACAGTTAAGTTTGAATGGCGGCTCTTTTTTTGAAGCCGTATGAAAAGTTCTAAATACTCGGTGTGCCATATGTGTAGACTTCGCGAAGACTGTACTTAATTAATTCTTGTAAGGTATACAAAAAAAGGCGAAGTCTTTGTAGAGACGCTGGGCACGAAAGTACCTACTAAGCATAATCTATTTCAGCACTTTGTAATTCGATGTAGCTTTTTTCAATTGTCTAGAGATTTCAAAATCGATTAATTGTAATTTATAGTCAACGGCATGTACCGCTTAGTAATCGTGGTTTATCCAGTTTTGGTTTTTAAAGTATATAACTTTCGCGCCAAGAGTCCGTCAATCGACAAAATCCTGCGGGATGTTATTCATTGTAATTTGAACTGTTATTTTGTCTGATGATTTATCGCGGTAACAATTCTGATTTAGCCATAAAAAAACAACAAGCGAAAGAATACATTTTCATGTCGCTGACTTACGCCCACCAACTTAGTCAATCAATCGATCGATAGCCGAATCAAAGTATACGTGTCAATTGTTTTCGGGCGTGAGGGATCACACGAAAATGTATTCCGCGACGTGGCATAACGAGAACATTTTTGTTGTACAATTCAAATATCCCTGTAGATTATATAAGTTCATTCAAGTTCCTCTTGGAAACACATCAAATATTTTTATAAGACGCAATCATGCTATAACTGCAAGAAATGTCGTGGACACGTAAAAATGAAAAGAATAAAAATGTTCTCTCATTATGCTGCGAAATGAGCATCGTCACCGGAAAGAAAACATTTGTTGTTATTACGTTTTTGTTTCGCATTGTTTCTACTGCATTTGTTGATGAATCGCCGCGTGCATGTCACTCGATCATTAAAAAGCCAACGTGAGTTTTGTGCCAATCGAGCGTGATAATGATATTTCAATAATTTGTTATCGAACAGTTTTGTACACAATGTCGTCGCTTTTAGGATGAACAATTTTTTTTATTGGTTCAACTTTTTAATTTTTACCTCAACCTCGAGTATGCATGCAGCGATATAAGAATTTTTTACAGAACAAACATTGTAAATGTATGCGTGTTATTAATACGTACTAGAACGTAAGGAAAAAAAATGGGGACGAAAAACTTTTGGCGACAAACTTTTTTCATCCGCATGATGTATACGATTAGTGTTATAACGATATAATATATAAACGATACTGATATTGTTCAAACTATTATCTCAAATAACGTATTTTCAATATAAATAAATGTTAGCATTGTTGAGTTAAAACACACATGTCTCTCGCATTCATTCATAAGCATTCACTCTTACCGAAAATCCCAAGCATGATGACTTTATCTCATAAGGAAGATTAAAAAAAAAACAGTTCAGATAAATATTGCTTCAATTTTTTTTCTGCAAAAATGACATTTTGATAAAAAGTGGACACGAGGCTCTGGACAAGTCGATGAAAGTGCAACATTTGAGGATCAACGTTGGACATCAAAGAGGAAGATGAAAACAGAACCGAGAGTAACAATAAATCTCGGTTAACCCCCCTTTTCCTTCCACCCGCTAATAAATATTTAACCCTTTAAATTTGCAACAACCCTTAGCGTGTAGCCATTTGCATAAGACTTCTATTTCATTTACACATCGCATAATTGAATATTTAAATTCAATTGCCTGCCCGTTACGCGCTCGCAGTTTCGAGCCGCAAAACTGCAGTAAAACTTGTAACGGGGCCACTTCTTTGAGCCACCCTCAGCTGCGCGCTAGCCCGCCCCGTCACGATTTCGCCTCGAACCCTTGAAAATCGCTCCGAGAATACTTCGTCGCCTTTCAAAAGAGGGTCGCGGACTAAAATAAAAAACAGAAAAACATTATACGTCGAGAAAGTTTGCGCCACCTGGAATTAAAAGTTGGCAATCGGTAACAGGGCGGTATTTAATAAGCCGAACACTCTGATATATTTTTTGCGTCGGCCTACACACGACCTGAGAATGTATTCCGCAGCGAGGTGCTGATGATGACGAAGACAAAGAGTCGCTCGTCAAACTGAGATCAAGAGAGGATTACCATTGTCACGTTATTCATGTTAACGATGATTGGTTAAGATCGGCCGCGTGATAATAATTATCATGTCACAAAATCAAGGCGAAGGTCTTCGCGAACAACATATATTGACAGGATAATGAATCGTGCAACTTTTTAAAGGCCCATGCTGGTATCGGATTATCCGCATTCGTTCACGAAGAATCTCAACTATTCCACGTCGCATGGTTTTGTTAATTATTCTTTTTTGGCAAGTAGAGGAAAAACAAAAACTGTTGAACAATCTCATTGAAAAACGATCGTTTGAGGTTGTTCTTGTTTTTGCGCCCCCTCCTTTATTCTCGTTGCTATACTTTTCAGACCATAACCAATAGAACAAACGTCTGTGCCAGCGAGATACGTCGCGCTCGGTGTATTTAGATTACGCGCATCTTGCAAACAAATGCGATAAGTATAACAACTTCATCAACCAATTGGAGCCGTGGAATTCGCTGGCAGAGTCGCCGCCCATTCGAGTGCATCAATGCCGACAATGTGTAATGTCGGTGCGGCTCATGTACCACGCGTGAACGACTCGACCGAGAGCTCAAGAATAGTGCACTTTTGTTACGCACGCACGAACAACGATATCATATTTACGTGGGAGGCGGCCACGACCAGCCCGGTGGGAGGCTCGATAGCGCAATTCCACTTCACTCCGCTCGGATGGAAAATCACCGGTTCGCTGCAATCGAAATTCAGTCCCAGTTTTCATGATCTTATTTTTTTTTATTTTTTCTTGACTCAGCTCGGGGGCACCGAACAAAATTAATCGCAGGGAAAGAATTTTCAACGTTAGAAGAAAAAAGCCTATCATCCTCGGAAAGTAAACGGAATTCTATCTCCGCCATTCTTCGCCACAAGATGGATAACTTGAGCGCGAGCGTGAAGGACGTGGAGGGTGGGAAATTTCAGTGGAGGGTGTTTTGCTGGTAATTGGTGCCAATTTAATCTTGCCCTTCGTCGGCGCAGTATGCATTAACGCAAAAGGGGGAGGCCACGGGTCTGGTACGAGAGAAGGGTCCGTGCGGGCCACCCTTCCCACGTGGCAGAGCCAAACACGTATACCCGATTACGTGGCACTAAACCCCTCGAAAAACACACACAGACGCCCTGCGAAAATATAATTAACGGTAATAGCTCGCGTATATGGCTCGGATTAACTTTGGCGCTGGCGCACATTTTTCGGCATTACGTTGCAAACCACGTGTGAAATTTAGAGGATCCACCGTTACGACGCGTATGCAAATAATATCGCGTATAAAGTATACAATGTACAAACAAGCGGTCCGAGTGTTTGCTCCCGGTGATCCAATCGCGTCTGACGATGCGCGGATGAAAAACGACACAGACCCCGAAAGACTCGCGCATAATTATCGTCGACGGATTCAGTTCGAGTGCACTCGGCGAAACACGCTAGAACAAAAGCCGCGACGAGTCAGTGCCGGGTTTTTTTCGGTTTATTTGAATAGCGGAGGTGTTCAGGGCCCCGGCATTGTATTCATGGGACGTTTTTCGCATGACGTTTTTTTCGTTGCATTTATACACCGGTTACCAGAAAAGAGGAGTCGGGTCTCATCTCGGGTGGTAGCACCGGAGTTAACGAACAAATGAACAGTGACTTGGGCGCGGTTCATAAAAGGCGAGAGAGATGAAGACGCGAGGAAAAAAAATTGCAAAAAATAAGAGTGAGAGAGAGAGAGAGAGAGAGAATAGGAGGAAAGGTTATGGAGAAGAGAGGAAAGCTCAAGAAAGACAACACGAGCGAAACGGCACAGTGAGTGCATAAACGGGTCGATAGCGATGGCGTCGAGGTCGGAGGAGGAGTCCACCGGCCGAAGATGCCTGGAGATCTTGTATGCAAATTCTCTGGATGCATCGCCGTGGGATCCTGCCGAGATCTGCCGAGGATTAACGGGCCGGCGAGGCATGAAAGGCGAAAAAGCGAAGGGAAGGAATCGCGCTGGAAGGAGGTCCTCTGGTAGTCGCTCTTCTCTATTTCTCGCTCGGTCCCTTCTCTCGACACTGAAAGCCGCGCTTCCCAAATAAGAGAACCGATCTCGTTCGGACGCGCATCAAACAAAACAAGAATCGTCGCACTTGGTCGTCGTCTTTTTCGCCCCTCTTGCCTTCCCCCTCGGGTCGCTTTTTGCGCATTTCAAACTCCACTATATGACTCTTTGAATCCGATTATCTAGTTCTGAGTGTTCGATCAAATTCGCGACCGGGGGACAGGCCGTTTAAGGCAATGCCAAGTATTGCACAGACCAAGTGTGAAGAAAACTATCCGCCAGCCAGTTTGCCACCTTAGATATGCGATCGCTGAAAAAGTGACATTACGTGAGCTGCGTGCCAACCAGATTTAAATTTTTATTTTCTCACCTCACGAGAGAGAACTCGACAAGATAGACGATAATAGTTTCTTGAGTTATACACCTCTCGGGTCTTTTAAACTCATAACCCTGCTTCCACTGCGAGGTCTCAATTTTTGTTCCGAGTATGAGTTACGAAAGTTGTGATCAGACGTCTGTGGCGATGCTTGACTCGCCGGACGATGTAATTGCTGGTTTCACACTCACGACTGTTTTTGCGGATTTAAATTCTAAAGCGAGATCTGGATGATGGTGTGCTTGTTGTTTTACAAGCGTCACCCCTGAGTTAGTTTGCTCACTTCGTCTGTATGATTGTCGTCCAGGAGGGTTTAGACAGCGGGGAACCTGTACACACAGGAATTAAGAGCTTGCGCATGGATGCGATATTTACATGGACCGGTAAGGATCGGTGTGTCTGTATATGTGTACATCGAGCGTCCCTCTAATCCTCTAATAGGATTTATAAGCGCGAGCTCAATTACCTTCAGTCGAGTAATATGCCCGCCGACGCGCCCCAGCCATTTACCGCGGCAATTTCCTCACCCCGACAACTAGCATAGGATATTAACCATCCACGGATTAGCGATTATTATTACACAGCCTCCATCTCGCTCTCTCTCTCTCTCTCTCTCTCTCTCTCCTTGCCTAGGATGATTTCGCTTGATAAATATTTTAAATCCTTTTATCCCGAAGGTTCTTTATCGACGAGTTCCAATGAAAGATAGAAATCACGGCAGTTGGTGTGTCTGTTTTTGTATTAGTGTGTTTCGTTGCAATCTCTCAGATTCGTTATAATTAAATTCATCGGTGTATTTTACATTTTCTTGATGTTTTTTTTCTGCGAAAAGCAATAAGCATAGGAAAATAAGTGAAATAAACCAAGTTGTTAATTTGAATGAGAGAAACCGCAGTGAGAGATTTGCATAATCTTATGAGGAATTTATGTCATTGCGATTAGGCATCGCTTGGGAAACACTGCGAGTCAATGACGAATCAAAGACGCTTGAGTGAGAGCGAGAAAGAGAGAAAAAAATATCCAGCGGTATATCGTGCGGAGGAAAAATTAGTCTACATTAAGTGTGTTGAAATTTCGATTAGGAATTTTTTATTTACTTAAAATACGTGTAATAATTTATCGGCTGTGTAATAATGATAAAATTGCGCATATATTATTGTGATTATAAATGTTTCTCGTTGCATAAATAAAACAAATTCTTATTTTAACATTGAATCGTAATTTTGTTTTGAGCGTTACATTTTTTTCAAGAAACTGAGAAATAAAAAAAACTTCGATGGATGACGCGCACGACACCTATCACGAGAATTCGTCTTAAACGACGAAATGTATAAAAATAGTCGCAGAGCGAGAGTATACCCTGAGAAAATAGAATCCCACTTGCTAGAGAGGTGCAACGGCCGATCGCTCTTCACTCGTCTCCGACTGGTCGGAGACACATCGGTCGGCATAAAAGCTGTCCGAAATTAACGGGTTACCCTGCGTACGTCCGTGATGCTCGTTAAATTTAGATAGCCGTTCTTTCAAGACATGCGTGTATTCGCGCAACTACCGTTCTCATCGCGCAATTTTCGGTTCACTTTTCTCCTCAATTTCGGTTCTTATTTTACTGTTACAGACAAAAATTAAATACTAGAATAAATTTTATCATCGCAATCGTTTAACAAGTTAAAAATTTAAATAGTTTTTCACATCAGATTAAAACGTTACACACAGGCATGAGTGAAATTGGTTTTCAGACGAAATTTTTGAAGAGTTGCAGTGACGTGAAAATTGACAGACGTTCTCGCGTAGTCGAATTCGTCAACAGGACGGGTTGAAAAGAATTTAAGGCCGCGTCAAGGGGCGACGAATGGTAATCAACGTTCGGTCGGGCCAACGCATTGAAAGACGCTGCTGAGAGAATCAGTCAACCTTCAATTCACGCGGTTTATCATATTTATAACCAGGAAACCAGCAAATCACTCTCTCATAAGTTAAAAAATTATTTTGTTTCATACTGTTATCAAACCTATAATTTCATTATAAACGTTCGTTTTGAATAGTTTTGAAATAACCAATAACACGATTCATTATCGATTACATATAAAACCTGGACGTTTTAAATTCAACAGAAAAATTGCATGGTAGTTGCAGCGCTCAAGTTGGCAAGTATGCTGGCAGGTGTGACAACAGACGACTAAAACGGCGTGTCTCTTCGTCACTCACAAAATTGACTTTGGGATCAAACTTGCTGTATACTAAGTTGCACAGTTTTGGCACTGTCATCACTTTTCACCACGGACCAATCATTTGGCAGTTAAATGTGTTAGCGCCTAGCACACGCTTCTAAGAATTGCTACCGATATAATTTGGGAGAGAAATGCGAACCGAAATAATGATAATAATGACGCTCGCAAATCAAAGCGCAGTGATAGAAAATTGGGCATGCAACAAAGTGACAGAGTAGGGCTTCCCACGCCAGATATGTTTTAGAGCCGAATTCCCACGCGATTTCGTCCGTTCTGGAAAGCAGTCTTCGGTTCATGTTAAATATAGTCCTGCGGCAGACGCAACAACTTCTTCAGCAATAGGTTTCCAATGGGTCCGAGATTGGCCCAATAGTGTTAGATGAAAAAATTCATCTCATCCATCTCACAATCACCTGAAAAACAAAACACGTTATCAGATAGGAATCATCAGATTTTTGCCATACATTGCAAACTTAAAAATTTTGTATTCTATTTTTTGCTCTCACTTGGTTTGTTTATAGCAACATTGTGGATGATTCTGATTTTGGATCTCTGCCTGTCGTTACAATACGCCTTGTTTGGTCTAAAACTCCATCTCGCTGACAAATGTGTAACATAAATTGCACGCGGCTCAATTAATAAAATTTTCACTCAGAGGTTGTGAGATTCTCCTCTCTGTTCTCTATAGACAAAACAAAATTCTGACGACGAATTTTTATCCGACTAAATTAAGCCGAAAATACGGGGCGCAGAAATACTTAATTAATTTGCGCGCAAACGACGATACGCTCTCAGTATAGTGTAATGAATGGCTTCTATGAATAAATCCGCACGCTCGTCACAACACGACATGAAATGAGCGGAATTTCAGACTTTGACGACTCTTGATCCGCAGTGTCTATATGGAAGTGTGACATCTTGACGGTTATTCCTGGCTGCGCCTTCGCTGTCCTCTGCTTGCGCGCGATACATAACGCGAGTGTCTCGCTTGTCTGCGACCATCCCTGTGTACCAAGAGGGCAAACAGGGCCGAGTTGCGAGGGGGGCGACCGAGGTCTGTCAGAAATAGTGGTACTCGCCAGCCACCATCGATATCTATTCCGGACTTACAAAACAACACCTAGCCCTCTTCCAACGAAACCTATACCCAACGTATTAAGAATAAATCCAAATTTAATTCAATTTGCAGTCAACTACGATTTTCATCCCATTATATACTTTCGATTCGGCCTTTTAATTATATTAGCTTTATAATTCAATTGGCGCATCAGAAGGGAAAGGAAAATTCCAACCGAGTAAATATATTTGTTAACATTCAAAGTCATTTGTGTTCGTCACGAATGTACACTGCAAATAAACTATAAATTTTATATGCAACTTCTAAGACGTCTCTTGTGAAATATAAGACCAATATCTCGACTGTGAAGTGGACGAAGTTTAATTCGGTCGCATAAAAAGTGGCATATGAGAGTGTCAACGGCACATCTCAGTGGACTGGGGTATGTTAATGACTCGTAGGTGGCGCAGGCCTTTAGATCCAGACCAAGAAATAGTGAGCGAAAGGTTAGCTAACTTTTCCGACCGCTTTGCCAGCAAACAGTGGGGCATCAACTTGCCCCACGTCTTATTATAACAACTCAACAACATTTGGTTCCTCTTAAGTTTGCATATCTCGCAGATCATAGAATTCTCGTTATCCCATCAACGCGGAGCGCTCTATTTTTAGTCATTAATTTTGTTCCTAAATATACAGCGGAGTTCGATCTTTCGGTTAATACACACCGCCGGGTAATTTGTTGCCCCCAATTTGATTATGGAACGCATAAATCAGTTTTACGGCCCCCTCTTTTTTATTACCGTTTTACCCGCGCGCAAATATACATTGTAGGTGACTCAAATTTACCCACCCAGAACTGAAAATCGCAGCGGCAAAACTTGACGCGAAAGTAGTGCACTATTCGTAACCTCGTTTTAGGATTCATAGAATTTCGAACCGCGCTGTTTTTATATTTCACGCGCCATCATCCCGTTTGATTTGTAAACAGACAAAATACCACAAAAAAAAAAAAAAAAAAAAATGCCTCGGCGTTGCAAACAACATTTTGAAACCCATTTCAATTACAGCTGTGTTATATATTACTTAAATTTTCCACAACGGAGCTGAACCCTTTAACAATGCACTCGGCCAAACATCCTCTCCGCGTTCAAATCATTTACACCATTACTTTGTGTCTCCCTTGGCATCCCTGAATATTGTGTTATGGAGTTGAATATTTAATAAGATCACCGAGACTTTTTGCCGTTCGAGCTCGAGCTTCTCCCCAAAGCCCATCGCGTGATATAAATGTATCTATGAAACATTACGCAATGCTCAAATGACATGAAATTTCTATTACCGACATTTGTGTGTGCTGCGGTGGAAAAATGAAAGTTCGAGGTAAAGTAGATTAGTCATTCATGAGATAAATGGTCGGGGGCATCTGATGAAACGCGATATTTACGCCAAGTGGAAACAAAAAAAAAAACTTGTTGATCAATAAATATATTAAAGCTCCATCAGGGAAAAGAAAGCCCGGGCGAGTTCTGAGAGTCTCGAGTGTTTAGGTTCGCGATCAATTGCTTTCGATTTGTTTGGTACTGAAAAACCAAAGGGATAGTGATTGGCACAAGGCAGAGACCCTTTCTGTCACAGGCACCGGTTCTGCATTATAATAAAATTTTCGGCTGTTCGAGTCATACAGGTAACGCGACATCTGTGTGCGGGGGCACAAAAATATAAAGTGAACCGGTGGCTCACAATGCGCCGTATCAAACAAAGCTTGCACGGTACTCGCAGACCAGCGTGGGTGGGTGCAGGAGGTGTAGTATTACTCATTCAAATGGTCCTTTCTTCGTCCGCTCCGCTTTGCCCCGTCGGGGCCACAACAATCACCCCTTTTCTGTCACTCGCGCGCTCGCCGCGCTTTTTAATTTGTCCGGGTATTCACATCTCTGCTCCACTTAAATAAAGAGCACGCACACAGCCAGTACCGACTTACGGAACGCCGCCGCGTGCGCTCTATACTTTGTCCCAAACAGAGGGGGGAAGACGCTTCTCGTCCAAGCTCGTTTATTATCGATTCAAATCAAATTTCTTATACAGCTCTCATCATCGTTTACTTTTGTTTCAAACGTGCAATCAGTGCACAATCATAGTCGTGTGCTCGTTTTCTTGTGAAATTAGTTTCGGTGTCTCCAAAACATGTTGTACAAGCTCTCGCTATAAACTTTTGTTTTCATTGAGTCTGTCGAATGCCGTCAATTCTAACTGTTGTCTTTTGTTCGACGAGATGATTTTTCGAAAAAAAGTATAAAAGAATACAAATTAACATCGACACACAACTATGAATGAAACAGAGACAGGTACAGGATTCCACCTGCTGGTCGGATTGCAAATGCACATTAACTTCTTAAATTCAAAGACGTTTCAGAATAATAATGCGCCACTTCTCGACGAGACAACTAATTCATTTGTCCCGATCAAAAGTCACAACAAATGTGAGCTCGGTGCCGGGCCGCTATAACCCGATTTCCTTAAATGTTAATGCCATTGTGCCAGCCGTCCAGCGGCGAAGTGTCTCACGCTTAGCATTCAATCTTTTTGGCTTCTGAGAGTGCGTCTCTCTCCGATTGGATTCAAAGGCGAACGTAGGAGTGTGACAATGGACCGAAAAATCAGGGATCTGTTCCTATCTGCTCCAAGTCCATTGTGGATAAAATTCTCGGAAGGTCTTTTGGAAAATAACGAACGGCCCGTAACCGTGCTTCTTTGTCGTCTTTGGCCTTGCACGATTATTCATTTAATCGTTCGGGGAGCCGGTCTTACTGGGAAACTTAGCATTGACAATTCGACGGGTTACGCTCAGATGAGAATTCCATCAAACCCCGCTACGTATACGAATTTTCGATTGTCCCTCCTCGTTATTTTCGGTATCCTTTTTTTTTTCTCTCTCTCTCTCTCTCTCTCTCCCCACCTACTTCCACTGTCCATCCCCCTAATTATTTATCTTGGGTTACAGCGATCAGCGTTCAATTGACAGTCGTCCAACGGTTAATTGGATTTTCAGACGGGCAAATTTTACATAATCTTTCGGCGCGACGATTTTTCCGCCACGATTGGTATATGTATATGTTTGGCTTGCAATCACCGGTGTCAAATGTCTGCCATCTCGGATGACAATTTATCCGGCCACGTGTCACCACGTGTGCGCCGATTATTTTTTAATTACGCGCCGATGGGAAACGTACGACGATCGAACATTTCGAACCTCGCCGGGACTGGAGCCGCAGCGCCATTGTCAAGGCGAAATTACAGAAACGCAAATTAGTCGGTGGGAGCGTGACGAGCCACGTGCTACGGCGGTTGCGTAATCCCGGTTACGCAACGGTGGTGTTTAAAGGGTCGAAAGCCGATGTTAAGTTTGTTTGTCGAAAGAAAATTTTATTCTCATGAGACGCGCCAATTTGTTCCGTATATCTCTCGCGTGGTTCCATATTTGCTGGGTGGATAACGTCGAGTTTTCGGAATACCGGACACGGCCGTGGATAAGGGAATGAAAGGAAAAAAAAAAAATTGACTGGGGGCTGCTGAAAGCCACGTCATCGTTGGGAGACAAAACTAGAACTCCGTTTCGTGTTCGAATTTCAAAGTACTCGACGCATTAATGCGCTCCACGACAGCCATTACTGGTAGCTGGGCAAACAAGGGCGAATCCGGGACTTGATCGAAGATAGATGGAGCCAGTCGCGTATCAATTCCTGAACGTTAAAATGAAGGGTCTTGAGGATGGGGTGCGCAAAGTTTTGTACAATCGAGCCACCCTGTGAGAACATCACTCCAACCTCTACAATTCTGTCATCTGGTGGTGACTTTAGTAAACAACCAACACGTCCCCTATAATTACGCTTGACGTAAATAAAAGTATTCGTTAGGGAGAGAATGAACAAAAAGAAAATGAACACATTTTTTGCTCGCATATTTTCTTAATCGACGATTAGTTGAGCTCTATAACAAAAATGCAATTGCACGTGGAAAAAAATGGCTGCACGAGGTGCCATCTGACTGGGTTCAGTCACTCACGGCGCAATGACCTGTGACCAGTTTAATTGCTGACCGCTGATAGAAGCGAACGATTTGATTTTCGCACGGTGAGATAACACTGATAACGGATCGTATCAATTGGACGGTCACGCCTCGAGTGACGTCGCACAATAACGTATGGAGGATTAATCCCGGACGATCGGAGATCAAGTAATTGTACTTGTTAATCGCTCGCCAATCGCAGGCGCTGTGAGTTATACAGAAATGTTAGCCCGCCAAAGACATCGTGGAAACCCTGCTCTTATCACACCGAGCGTGACGATCGGAAACCTCCTTTCAAATTAAATTGTCGTCTCGCGATATCAATTTCGCGAAACCTGTTTTATTAATTCGTAACAAAAAGTTTAAATAATATTTGATCACCAATATACATCAAGTGATAATTTTCCGGACGATTAATTAGTCTGAGATCTCTGGCAAATGATATACACCGAGTTAACGAGAGTTTAATTAATAAATCTATTGATGGCAAACAATTTTTCAATTTTATTTTCATCCGTTGAGAACGACGAGGTGAATTCTAAACAAGGCACGAATTTTAATTTTGCAAATCAAAGTTCTCGGTCGATAATGCCCGATCGAACGTAAAAATTAATTCAAAAGCGACTCGGCAAGAAAAAACTTGTAGCGTGACACACGTACTTTGTTATAGCCTCCATCTTCCTTGTGTTTGACATGGCGTCGTCATGCATGACTTCCGATTACTCGAAAAGACTATGCTTATGCACATGCATGCCTCGTCCACCGAGGTGAGTTAGCGGGTTGTTACTGTATCAAGTTGGCCGTGACACGAGCGTGCATAAATCACTTGGTCTAGAAAAGTTCAATGCAGTTCTCTTCTGCTTGTACTACAATTTGGATAATTTGCATCATCTGCGTCAAAACAAAAGAGAGAAAAGTAAAACATTATTGAAATATGTGATGTTTGAATCAAGATAATAAAAGTGGACGAATTTTTGCAGAGTCAATGCATATGCGGTAGCAAACATTACACCAATCGGATTACCTGCGTGCTTTTCCCCTGATGAACCAGCCAATCATATCACGGCAACTCGAACGAGTGGTGAATATGCAAAGGGGGCTGTATATCCTCCGCTCCGATTCGATACCACAATTTCCACGTCCTGCTGCTTTGCATTTATTATTTAGTTTCGTTCACACAGGTACGATACGGTTACAAAAACAAATAAATCAAAAAACGACAGTGACCGAAAAATGGGGAGGGAAAAAATTTGCAAAAATATGATGTGACCTGGAAAAAATGTAAATTTGAATTGTTCGAGGTGGATGAGGGTATCGTTTGACAACGGACAAAATGCGATTCGGGAAGAAATCATGTGACAATCGAGTCGAGCGTACAGTCAATTGACATTATTAGATTGGCACCCCTGCCGAATTCGCTCGAGTTTCCCTCGCCATCGTGCGTGCATATAACGATGGCTTGGCGGTAAATTTCATTCGAGGAATTATCGTGATGGAATCAGCCGCTGCTGCTCTCCGATGAGCGCGTACTTCCGCTTCGTTTAAAATTTGCAAAACCCACAAGCGGTTTGCCCAAAACGGCGCCCTCCCCACTGTGCAACGAGCTAAAGAATTGAGAATAATTGCACTCCAACTATTTTGAACAGCGGATTCGATTAGTCGCGCGAAAAACTTTTCTTATCGCTTTAATTGCTAATTACATCGCGCGTCACCTTTTGTTTCCGACCCGCGAGCTCCTTTTTTTTCATTTGTTTGTTTTCCATTTTCTTTTGTTCTTATCGCCCGATATAGCCCGGCCAAATTTAATGACCAACATTAATTAACCAATGCGTAATTATGAACATCCAAAGTAATCAGCGGTACGTAATTAATTAAGTTACATTCAGCGCAAAATTTCGTATAATTTACGAATGCCACGTGTAATTTAATCTGTAGTGTATTTTACAAAGTAAATTCATAATTTACGTCCCTGTAATTGATTTCGACTCTAGTGCAATTATTTACAGATTTATGACGCGCACCGAATTATAGTGAGTGTATACGTTCGAAAAAAAATAAAACAAAACAAAATAGAAAAAAAAAACATTTTTGTTGTGCGTAGCGCGCGACAAATTGAAACACAATTTTCATTGGCGATGAAACTGACGAACGCCAAGACAATTTGGAAATGACACTTTCGGGATAAGCGAATCGTTTAAGTGTAACGACTGGTATTCGGCTGGGATTCGAAAGTTAATTTTCGAGGGGGACAGACCGACGTACGTCGGCCACCCGTCAATCACGCGCTCGTCTTTTTCTCGCCGACGTTACGTGACGTTCGCCCTCTTCTTCCCATCACTGCGTCCCTCTTACTTTTATGCACCCTCCGATGTTATTCCGACATGTTGCGTGCTTTGTCGATATAGTCAAATGCAGGACCGGCAGGCTGTAACGCGCCACGCTTGGATGGATCGCCCAACTGCCAGATGGGTGACTGATGCGCGACCCCAGAGAGATGCGAGACAAATACACAAATATCAACTCTGACTAAATGTTATTCAATTTATTGCTCCGCGCTTATACATTGCAATGCTTTTTCGCTCTATTATCGCATGCAAAGCAAACATATGAGACCAAGCTGTCCCCGTTGCAACTGTAACTTATACTCTCAATTATGCAAAAGATCAACCCGGCTCTCTATGTGACTCTTTTTATTTTAAATTTCTCTTACGTTTCAAAAGGTACCAAAATGTTCAACGAAATTAAAAAAGAAAATTATGTAAAAAAAATTTGTTTTCCTTTTGTATAAAAAATTTGGATCAATAAAAGTCTAAATGTAGTGTATCAGAAATGTAAACTTTTTGGCCGCAGCTTTTGAATCGTCACACCTTGGAAGTATAGATGAACCCCTCGTACCAGCGAGGGTTAGAACTTGTAGTCGAATAATTCTCGGATTGCGAGGCTGGGTTACGAATAATGACGTAACAATGGCTGCCATAAGCCAACTAGAGGAACACGCCATTGTAACCGTTTCTGGCTATAGAAGTGCGCTCGGTGGTAATGTGATTACACGTGCATGATGCACGAGCGAGTCCGACAAATACGGCTGACAGTCATCCTCGGTAACGATGTTTTCAAAAACAATATCCACGTGTCGAGTGCCCCCAAGCGTTGTATTTATTATTATATGTAACATCGCGCCACTTGTTACCCATTTGTGACATCAACAAAACCTCATCCAACGATTGCATGATTTCAAATTCTCCCCCTTCCATCCGTTGTAGACTGATTTTTGGGATGAAAATTCTGCTGATTTACAAAAACCGCGATTGTGCTCTGCTCAAATTGGGCCGTTTTATTATTGAATTACGCATGTTTTGCGTTGAAATCTAATTTACTTCGTTATTGAACAATCAGTTACAGTGTTTATTCAATACGATTGATTAATTTCAAACACAATTCGTTTGAATGATACAAATATAATTACAATTCTATATATTAAAAATATTTTTATTTTTACTTTTGAGTTTAGCTGAAAAACATGTACAAGAATTTAATTATGCATCATGTCAGAAAAAAAAAGTCCGTGACATAGGTCTAGGAATCAGACGAGAACGCGTCGCGCGACCCTCGTGTCTTCATTATGTAGGCCAGTTCCTTACAGGTGCCTTTCCTGGTTGAGAGCACTTGACTGCATTAGGAATAAATTCGCTGGCAGTCCGCTCACGTAATGCCCGAAGCAACGACTTGGAAAATCCCGTCGATGAGCGGAACCACGAATAATTATTATTCTCGTGTCATTGCGGTGCCGGGCGGAGACGCGCGTTCGGCGCCACGCACCACGCGTAGCAAAATAAAACGAACAAAATAAGTAGGAGACACGATCGAAAAATGTCGCATCTCAACATCGGTGCTGAACAAATGTTATTCTTACGAGCTCTCTGTTTGCACAGGCATGATTCAGGTCACATTTTAAAAAAGCCCGAAGAATGAATTCCATCATGGAAACGATATTACTTTGAGACGAAAAGAAAATTGACTGTCGACATTTTAGCGTAAAAGAAATAGAGAAGCCATCAAAAGAATAAAAAAGAAAATAAGCAAAACATTATTTTAATAAACAAGAAAAAATCAATTCGCAATTTTGTATCTAGAGGCGAGCTCACTCTTTCGGCAGTTAATTTTAAACCGAGACGTCTAATCGATTTGGCTCTAGTCCCTTCGTAGTAAGTCTAAGAATACCCCGAGATAGTCGAATGAGCCAGAGCTGCCACACACGACGCAAATTTTCAGCCGCGTGTGTATCACTCCAGCCGCGTGTTTCTAATTGTATTCGCTCATCGATACGCTTTCGATCGCGCTGCCGCGCTTGCCTCGTCATTATATCTGGGCCCACGCAGTCGTTTCCGCAGCGCGCCTATTTGGCGTCTCTAGTTACAGCAGCCAACACAGATTCCGCGCAAAACATTTGGCGCGTTATTGCGCTTTTTTTTGTCCCTTTCGGTCTTGGGTCAACAAATAGACATAGGTCGGTGTCTTTTCTGGTTAAAGTTTTACGATTTCTACTTATTCGAACGATACCACAGCGAGTGCCGTTTAACCCGGACTAAAACCAATAAACGATTCGCCTCACGTTTTTCATTTGGAACTCGCCTTCTATAATTGCATTCAAATTGCTGCTGATATTTAAATGTTTCAAAATAAAAATAAAATCAAAAAATAGATGCACAAACATTTAAAAGATGAGACTCTTGTAAAATAAGTGACGCATGCATCAAGCGCAGGGGATCTGCGGCTGTTGATTTCTTGAATCGAGTTGATTGGTCATTTGGAGCGACACTCCGCACGTCAATCAAAATTTAACGCAACAAAGCGGGCTACATCTCGCCTTTTCTACTTTTTTCTTTTCCGCGAGTGGCCGGTCTCTGAAACACAACCCTGCGGTGATCCCTGGGGTGCAGCCCGGTGCCATTCAAAGTGTCGAGGGTTAGCCAAGTTCACTGCACGCCGAATTAAGCCGGCATTATTATATCGATAATGAAATTTGATGATATTGTGCATTTCGCAGGACCTACCCGATGCCAGATTCTATTGTTGCGAATCAAACCGCGTCGGCACCAGCCGCCTGCTCGCACATTGTTGTTGCCGGCTGAGGTTACTTAGGATGCATGTTGGCTTGGATTAGCCAGCTCTGCATCCGATCACCGGCGTTGGCTAAGCGCACGCGGCCCATTTTCCGCTTGTTGCATTTTGTAATCTTTCTTCTCAACACGACAATTAAAACTCAAACTGATATCAACAATGGAAATCTGCAAAAAAAAAAATTCTGAATAAAAACCAGACGAAAAAAAAACAAAACAAATGAACAAAATGATTACAGTTGAAATTTGTTTGTTCATTTAAAATAATGAAACAGTAAACATGGATCCAAAAATAATTAAGATCAATTAAAAAGAAATAAAAATATAAAACACTTTGCAATATATATAAATTGGCGGATTGCCCATACTAAAAAGATGTTTACGATCGCTTCAATAACATTGTTTCTTGCGAGTGGTCCAATAAATCAAAGCCAACTGACTGAAAAAAATGAGATTCGTCGCCCTTTAATTTAGAACAAAAGCGCAGTACACTTTTGAGTCGTTAAACTTTAGGCTAGAAAGCGCGTGTTCGCCGCGTGATGTCGCGTTTGCCTTACCCAGTTCTAAGTAGTGAATAGAGCTCCACTTCGACGCACACGTATTTCGCGCCAGCGGCTGTCAACCAGGCATCACCCTCGAACGCGTATGAATAATCATATCGGCCAATCTCATATTCATGCGCGCCCATCAATGCCGCTTCGCTGCGATCTGGATTCACGCATATGAATTTGTCACACTCACTAAACTTGTTTGCATACTCTGTTTAGTCCGTCGTACATTCTAAATGCCTTTTTTCCATTTGAATTATGCTCATTGAACTTATTTTAAGACCCATTTTGGTACCACCATTCCTTTTTCTTCATAAATAATAAAACGAACAAAAAGTTTAACTTCATATGCAAAAAGGCGACTTTCCAAACACACTTCCAACAAACTTGTAAACTTTTTCGACGGTTTAAAAAATATTTGGGCAATAAGTTATGCGACGTCGTGAGCACATCATTTTTTGTGGAGGGATTTTGAGAACAGTATATCTTTTTGAGAAGCAATTTTATCGGAGGATTAATTTTTTCATAAGCTGGTGTGAGGAAATTGTTTATAAAAGTGTGAAAGTATGATATTGTTTCATCACATTCATAACGAGAGTGATGTAATCGTGGAACAAGTTTAAGCATTCCGACATTATCGTTGAAAAGTTTGGTAATAACTTAGTGTCCCTCGGTTGAATTGAGAATCTCTGGAAATTTCGTGCCTGGTTTGTCAAGCCAAAAGGGACGTAAAATCTTTAGTCAGCTGCTTTCCTTGCAAATTCAGCCCTCGGGATTTTTCGGCGCAAAAAGATTACCACAACTCGGCATCGCATGGCCTTTCAAATTGATTTCCTTCAATTTTTCTGTCCCAGGTATACTTGCTTATAACATTTTTCACTACAAGTTGTGGTAGTGATTTAGAACGGCTAAGATTACTGCTTTCAATGATCTGAAATTAATATATTCTAATTCTATAGAACAATTCTATAGATATATATACAGTCTATATATATCTATAGAACAATTCTATAGATATATATACAGTCTATATATATCAAGTGGCATGAAAAGTGAGATTTGAAAATAACTTGGCGTCCATTTTTAAAAGACTGCATACCACTTTATGGCGTGTCAGATCAGCAGTAAGAGGGCAAACAATTACTCGCCATGACTCGGCACACTTGTTTCAAGTGAAAATCCACCTTCTTTTTCCTACTCGATACACGCTGCGGATCAACGATCGCGTGGTCAATATTAATAAGGCACGGTCACACGCCTTTAATGCCAATTTTGTATGAAGCAAAAAAACTCGATTTTTCTATATTAAAACTAGTTTTTCCCAAAACTGAGACAAAAAATTATCTTAACTTGCAAAAACCTGTTATCAATTTAGACGTCAATGTCTTATTTTAAGACTTTTTTGAAAGCAATTGATAAGGTTTTTCAATTTAAGACACTCGTTTTTGCAGCGTGTATTATATTTGTATTAATTCCTGTGCAATCGGACAGAAACTAATTTACCATCAGTGCAATCAAACGAGTTCGGAAAAGTGAAGATAAAATTGCAATGATAAAATGTAGGCCACAAATTCGGCCGGGTTGGAACCACATGGCCGGGCGTTTCTTCGAAAGATATACTTTTCCCGGACTCACGTGTTACGCTCCAAGTCGAAATCTAACTGCGCGGATGGCTCCCACGCGGCTTTTTTCTCGATTTCAAGTAATTTGTATACGCAGACGTGTTTTTCTCACGTTCGCTTGTCTGATCGAATAAAAGGTGCTAACCTTCCCACATTACTGTCTCAAGCTCTTTCCTTTTTTATCCAGCAATAAAAATGGAGACAGTACGAGAGAGAGCCAGCTGAGTCTCTATATACTTTGCGCTTATTTATTTTTTATTTCGTTTCTTTTTTCCTCTCTCGCTTTTTGCAAACAAGCGTTGACTGAAACATTCGATACGAGGTCGGATTGCGTATCCTGACGTCTCCGTGGGCGAAGCAACCGAAAAAAGTGATCTCGCGTCGTTGGGTATTCGGCTTTACAACGCGTAAACCTCGTGGTTTTATCTCGCCGGTGAACCCACTCGGTTGCAACCGTTTTGTTGCCTACATGTGCTCCATGCTTAATTCATTCGGAGGTCACTTCTGCATAACTTTTCATACACCACCGTTCGGTCCCTGTTTTTTCCTTTTTCAAATGCAATACATTATATTATTACATCACGTCTAAGCAGAACGCGCGTCAAAATTTACCCAGGGGAATCGTTACATCTCGTCGACCCAAAACAGACGGCTGTTTAAATCACTGAAATTTGATAAATCTTTTCGGGTGTAGAATTATTTTAAGTAAGTTAAGTACAAGTCAGTCACCATTAAAAACACGTGTTCCGCCTTTACCTTTAAGTACAAGGGCGCGTGGCCCGAGGACGAAACCTACAATTACGAGCACCACATCGTCCTCACTCTGAAACGCCCAGGGAACTGCTTCGCAGCCAAAAAAGTCTTTTCTACGGTAGCCGCCCCTTCAGCCGACCGGAAATGATCTGCTCTTTGACGATTCTACGCTCCACTACCGTGCGCTGCTTTTCATATGCTATTCAATTACCGGAGCGCTGCTTTACTCGAGTCTCGAAAAAAAATCAAATGATTTAGTGTTTCCAGATTTGATGATCCGGAAAACACTTTCTGCCAAGATCTCAGCGAGGAGATTGTAATCATGGGAACGCGAATTTTTGTCGATCCTTATCTCTGACCGGCACTCTAAACCAGGTGGAAAATTTTGTTTAACGTTTGTTTTTCTCGTTTCTTGCCTCTGATAACATTGTAAAGTCGAAAACCATGCGCGGCGTGCACTTCGGACGCGATTTTCGCATCATCATTATGAAAACTGAGTGCAGTTCTTCACCGCGTTCCCAAGCAGATGTTTTCGCAAGACTTTCATTAAAGTCTCGTTAACTCAACCTTCCGTATTTGAGTGTAAGCTTCCCTTTCGTATATGTATGTGAGTGGTGTGCATTTTGTTTTCGTCGTTTTACCTGCGCGCAGCTAACCCGTCTGATTGCGCGCGTTTTATCGAACTTGCGTATCTTAATACCAGCCGATATTTCACCGATGTTTCGCGCTCTCTCACTCTTCTTTCAACAACAATAATTACCAATTTCAATACATTACTTTTATGATTTATTTCGCAGACAGTCTGATCATCTCGATGTCAATCGGCAGAAACGTGCCTAATTGAATTAAAACGCTCGCGTATAATTTATCCGCAACAATTTAATTAAATCGCAAGAGCGCTCTGGATATCCTCGTAAGACGTCGAGCCCAACCTCGATATGGCGAATAAATTCAATTTTACGTCGCACTGTAAATGTTTACAGGCCGGGCAGGTGTGTACACGTCATGCACGAATTCCGACGAGACACGCGCCGTCGATCTCTGTTCTATCTTCCATCACGATTGTCCCATCGCGTTTATTTCGTACGCGGTTTTACTAAAATTACGACCAATTTTTTCTGTCTCTTTTATTTCAATTCAATTTATGAGTGAAACAGAAGTCGCAAATTGTATCCGCGCCTCTCTGTTATCTGTATGCAGTTATTGATTCCGGCTCCTTTTTTTTTAGTAACGATCGCTGTTTCATTGGACGATCGTTAGAACGCGGTTTAGCGCAAAAGTCGCGCTGATTTATTCGTGCCGCGCCTTTTAGCTCGCGTTCATGCTCAGTTTCGCATCGTCGCGAGTTTGCTCAGCGCGGATAAAGTCGGCCATTGCTACCGCACTATGTCGTTTGCGTAATTCCTTATCTCTGCACAAGAGAGAGATTCTCGTTGTAAATACGGTTGCAGCGGTTCTTAATCCGAACACACACATAATTCCCCCGTCGCATGCTAATATGTGACAGTTAGAGACTTTGCTAAAATCGACGGTATACGTGCGACGTCTCTTTCAGAAATTATCAAATCATGAAATGTAACTCTCTGTTTCCTATAAAAATATTTGCCCGTCAATTTTTTTTATAAAATTAATATAAAATAACATTTAGATTAATCTAATTATTTTTTGATCGTTGAAAAACACTGGCTTTTTAAATATTAATTAATTAATTAGTTGAAACCAAGTGGATAAAAAACGGAAATGGGAAATATATACCAACCCAGGGATGGTATATATTTCTTGTCTATGAAATGATAAAATGATTGAGAGTATTTCTCACGGAACGTAACTGATGGTAACTGGGTTGATTCGATTCAAAAGTGATTCAAGCGGATGTACAATATTTTAACGGCATTAGTCATAGTTTACTTAACATTATCTAACTGATAATAAAAAAATATTCCGTTAAAATTCAATAATAATAACAGTAATAATAACAATGTTGAACAACAAATAAACAGTTTAAAGAAAATTGAATGTTTTTGTTAATTATATTTTTTTAATATATCTTTTTGAATATGGTCCTAGAGAAAATAAAGTACAACTCAAAATATATCCAAAAACATCGGTATCAGAGTTATCTTATGAAACAACAAAGAAAGACATGATGCGAGTGCTGGCATTCTTGGCTAAGTGGGAATGGGCGATGGTTCGTTAGGCAGAGCAGTTTTTCAGGGTTTGTCGGACCCACGTAACGGCGTGAAAGACGAAGACGGGCGCGTCGGTGCGAGAAGGAGCGTCGAGTTTTTCGAAGGCAGCTGCACAGAAGGGTGGAAGAAAGGAAGAAGTTCGGCGACTGCAAGCCGTCCCTAAAGGTCGCCGCGCCGAATCCCACACGACATATGGATGTTTCTACGTATGCTGCGACTTCGACGGATGCATATTTTCCTACCTGAAATCGTCTCCAGATTCGCTTCCCTCGTTAAACAAACAAGCTTTGCATACCGACGCGTTTATGTCGGTCTTGTTTTAGTCGACTTTTTGGCTGCAGAGCAAAGTACACTTTTGTTTTGTCGTACGAATTTTATATCCACAGCCAAATAAAAAATGGTTTAATGGTCGCACACAAAACTCGAATCACCTTTTTATTACGAACATTGTTGTTTTCATATTTTATGCCATCGCTGGTACAACATTTTTTCCCTCCCTTTTTTATATTTATTTATTTTTGATTTTCTGTTTTTTACATTCTTGATCAGACGTAAACAATTTTTTTGACATTTTTGACGAGACGTAAAAGTTAGTGATAAAACATAATTTTCGTGTTCCAAAACGAGTTGAAAAATGCGTCGAGCCATTACCCTCGCAGGGAGATATTTTCCGATTGGCTGGAAGTGAGTCTCGTTGTCTTTCTGGTTGTTGTTGACGGGGGAGGAGAAAAAAAAGCAACATTGCACAGGGCCATAAATCAGCGCATCGCACACGTCGTCGATCGACACCTTGTGTGTTATCATTCATGGCACATGCGAGAGATGACACAATAAATAATAATCTTGGCGCGCACAGTTAATCAACGCGCGATACGCGCGCGCTCTATCTGCATGCTGATCGCGGCCGATGTTTGTTTGACAATATACATTTGCGCGCGCACGGCTACACACAAGATGACTCTCACTTTTTGTGTGTATATATATTTAAAAAAACCATCGCAATTACATAGGCGTCGCTGGACGCGCATGAGCCTGGCCGTTGCTTTTCGCGTACGCAAAAAAAGACCGCCCGCGCATGTCGCCATTCGACTTATTTTCCACACGCGCCGCAATTACAATAATAACAGGCTGGCAAATGCCTGTCTGTACGGTAAAGCTTGTTCGTTTTTTGAAATTGATTTAACATATTCATTAACCTATGCTAATTGTGTAGACTATAACTTACGAGGTCGTTAGTTAACCAGTTTTTGCCGATCGCTCCGATTTTAAGGAAGAGTGTCTTGTGGGAAAAACGTCAGTGACTTTGAACGACTCATTAAACATGAAAACTTATCGACCTTTGTGTTATTAAAACTACTACCTTTTTATCTGCCTTTTTATCTTTGATAATTTGATGAAAAAAAAAAACCAACAAACAAAAAGATGAATAAAAAAAAAGAATCAATAAATAAACAAAAATAACATTTGATTCAATTTTTTTAAATTTAATTATGAATGTTTACCGATAGAATGTTTAAATTCGTACCGATAGAAACTTACATTTAATTACGTCGTAATCAAATTTAGGGCTAAAAATGTCCTGAAATGAATCCCATTGTTGAGTATTAAAGAGTCTGCTGTCGAACATGCCACTTAATTTAAAATAGTGTCAAAGCGTGACCGTCACGTTGACTTACATAATAGAAAGTGAGTGTAGCGAGACACACGCTTGTGTGTACATGTGACATGCGACAATAGTCATGATTCGAGTGCCGATCCCTTCGCACTTGCCGTCCTTGTTTACTCCTTCCTTATTCTCTTCTTCTCGGTGTCGATTATTCATTTCGTTGTTTCCGTTTTCTTTGCTCGTCGAGTTTGCTTGAGAGAACACGAGAGGGTTCTAAATTGTTTGGGCTCCTTTTCGGCAGCCGAGGATGGAAAGCTGCTCATTACAATCAATGACATTTTGTTTGCCTTTCTATCTAACCGTAACAACTTACTTCCGCTTTCGCAGTGCGTACGACTCTGCCTAAAGAAAAATGTGGATTAAAAATATACTCACCAACAAAGAGATGAGTTATTTCAACTCTGACCTTGAACTCGCATTAAAGAGACAGATGATAAACCTTCTCTTTTTTTTGCTGGAAAATAAACATTTTATGTCATATGAAGTTCTCTGGTCGTACCAACTGAGAATATATAAATTTAGATTTTTTTTCCAATACAATTTTTTTTCTTTTATAATCGACTTATCTAAATTTTGTTTCAATTCAATCTTTTGAAATTAAATGTTTTTTAAAATAATTTGAACTTGAATTCAGATAGTGTGACTATAAGGGGCCTTTTTTCTCGGGACCAAGCGAAGTCGTAAAGGTAAAACAGCGCGATACCTGCAACACTGAAGAATAATGCAGTGCATCGCATACTTTATCTACAATACGGCAATTATAAACCATTCAGATTACCGACATGCGTGTCGGTTCACATTTAAGTTGGTTGCTATGTTCGATGACGAAAGCCGACTGCCGTACTCACAATATCATTAAGATAAAAATCCGCAAACTTAATGTCATCGCATATCCGTGCAACAATTTTCTGTCTAAGCGTCGTCGTGGTAGTTGTGATTGCACTGACGGCGCTGCCGTCGAGCTGGAGCACTCGCACGCCACCTTTTAATTAGAACCTCACGCGTCCGGTAGTTGTCAACATTTTGTCTTTTTTATTCCACCGTCATTATTCCATTATTTCTACCACAAAATAAGGCAACTGTTTTCCCTTCTTATGTATATTGACAATTGCAATTTAATATCTCACTTTGATTTGACTTTTAAATTTACAATTTAATTAATTTCATTAGTTTCCACAATCAAGCCCGCCAAGATTTCGGGGGATTGAAAGCACGCAAAAGGCAGGTGTTTGTCATGAATTTTCGGAAAGGTCGAACGCTTATGTCATAATGTTTAATCAGAACTATATCTGAACCTTAGACACATTTCCTGGTCCGGGACAGAGCAGAGAGCAGACGGCCCAGGTGTCTTGGAAACTGGCGATTGTCGCGCTCACTTCAACCTTCAGACGACGCTGAATAACCGGAAGAACATCACTCCACACATCCGCCCAACCGTCTGTACGCGTCCCCTAATTCCGTCTAGCTCATTGGCGCGCTTGTTCTCTCGTTCGCGGTCACTCGTCGCAATCAATTCGTGTGAACACGCTGAAACGTCGCACGACTTGGAACACCATCGCAATCTCTTGATTCCAGTTTCAACATTCATCAAAATTCATCGCGTTTGAACAAGTGAATAAAAAAAATGTTTTTCTTCCTTCATTGACTGAGATGAATCGAAACGGTCGTCATAATCCAAACATAAACTGCTGTCGGTCGAATCAGAGAGCGAGTAATTCTGAATGGGATCGTGATTCAGGAACTTTCGAGCGGATCAGGCCAAAGTAAATTTTGCGGTGATAAGCCGCTCCTCCAGCGGTGCGGTTGAAAAAGATATACAGCGACGATGTGGCCAGTATAAGAGTAATAACGGTGTGGCATGTGACTGTTGCGTGTTTGAAATGACAGCCGCAGGACAGGAGGCGACACACGTTTGGCTCTCTCGTGGAAGTCGTTTCCCTTTGCACGAGTCTCGGTGGCATTTCAAATACAGCCCCGGCATCTCAATAAAAACGCCATAAACACAGTCCGCGAGATTTGACAACATTTCATTGCATCACGCGAAAACATCCGCTTCTTTTTGCTTGATTAACATAATCAACCGTGATGATAAGAACGGAACGAATTAAAGTTGACACGACTTTATTAGCCTGGCGAATGGTTCGCGTAATTAGGCCGGACAAGCAGTGAAAGAAATAACGACCACTTTCAGGATTTAGGCTTTCGTGCAGTATATCTGTCAACATGTATTTTAAACGAATTTCGAGAACAATGAAAAAAAAAAGATTAATATAGAAAAACTTTTCATTAGGAAGTTGATTCTCTGAAGAGTCACAAAAACTTGGATGCAAAAAGTACACTGCAAAAAATACAATCTAAAATTAAGCTGATTTTTGTCCCATAATTTAACAACATTTAATGTCGGATGTCTAAATCGATACATTTTCTGATTCTTAAGTGTATATTAAGAAACATATAATAACTTTTAACTGTTTTAATTGTATTTTGAAATGTCAAAAAATTGAATAACATCAATACTCCGTGTTTCATAAAAATGTGAAATTTAGAGGTTTCCATAGAAAAAAAAAAAAATAAAAAATAAATTTCACATAAAAAATATGTGAAAAATTCACAAAAACATTGTTTATATTTTCACAATGATTTTTTTAATCTTGAAAAGAAATTCTTAGAAAAAAAATCATTTTAAAAATAAAATCTAATTTTTATTTTTAGTCAAAGAAAATTTTTTGAATTGTATTGAAAAATCAACTTTGTAATCAACCTTCTTCGACTTTGCGAATATTGAGAGATCGAAAACATTGTTGAGCGATGAGCAGCAGGTGAAAGGGACGCAAACGGCATCTATTTATCGAATGGGCATTCTTCGAAGCCGCGTATCGAGCACTCAATTACACGTTTTATTATTAGCTGCCTGTGGCCAGGCCATTTCCATAGCTCATTACGCGGTTTGCGATGATAACGAACGCGAGAGAGTGACTGTCAGTCCGTATCTCGCGACCGGTGCCCGGTTAATTATGCCGCGATAACTCGCGCAGAAAGCCTCCGGGGAATTCAATTATTATTCACCAAAGAAAAGACCTCGCCTCGGCTGTTTATTTTTTGTCCGCACTAAAAAAAAAAAAAAAAAAATAAAAAATAAAAATAACGCGCAACTATTTCGTCGTCTCGAGGAATTACCATAGACGCCGAGAGGGAACACGTATCTGGCATTCGAATTTCATATTTGGGCACGGGTATTATAGCTCGTCATATATTTTTTATCACGTGTGGGATTCGCGTTCGCTCTTGCGGGCTCATGCGATGCCCATATTCGTGATAGCAGCACACGACTAAGCTTTCATAACAATTTGCATCTAGTGCGCCGTTCGCTACTTTGCCTATTAAATATTGATGCTTCTTCGAGCCACTAGACGTGTTTCGTGAGGTCCCTTCGGAAACTGCTATCACATCACTCGACACTTTCATCTGAAAAGCTAATCAGATATTCAAAAATAAAAGTTTAGAATGTTATTCAAACTTTACTACTTCTTCTTGTTTTTCTTTTTTTAATTTAAAACAAAAAAAAATAAGAAAATCATTTTTTCATGTTGTTATCTGAGTGCATATTTTTTTCCAGTCGAGCATCGTCAGAGAGCCGTGTCGTGCGTCAAATGATGATTAAAAAAGTCGACCACGGTCAAGAGTCGAATTGAACCGAACGATTGACGAAATCGCTTGATTGGTTCGCATGATGCGACTGACCTTGGACGGCCTCAATGTCAACCACCTCTCTCGGGGCTGGCAAAAAACGTTCGATTCTGTCCAAAAAATGAACGTTTTGTGTAAGTGATTTGAATAACGTCCATGGGCTGGCAGCGAGCGAGGGAAAAAAAGATTGGTGGGGGGAAGTCTTATCCTCTGAGAGAAAGAAGTCAAACACGGGAAAGCAATTAGCCGAGGCACTGGCACGAGATATAAGTCTGCTCGGTAGAAGTCTTATCAACCTGCAAACCCATAGACGTTGCCACCAATATGTATGCGTCTCGTTCGGTCCTCTACCTGTCCGGGCAGACGAGACGCGTGTTAATATCGCACGGGGCGCCTGGCAGTCGCTCTTCTATCGAAACCACGCTCTGCCAAGGATAATTTTTCCCGGCCGCGTCAATGGCTCCTTATATGTGTTCGATATTTAGATTGCGAGATTGGCCCGGCGCCGAGCCAAAAAATTCCCTCGTCTCCAAAAATATACGCTTCTTTTTTTTCCTACGCGATGACCCCATGGTCGAAAATTTAATGCAACGATGCAAATAAATTTTGCCGCGCAAATCTCGTGACGATAATAATTTTCGAGATGTAATTTTGCACAAAAGATTAACGATCTGAATGACAACTTCATTAGAAAGGAGATCGCATGCACATACTTTAATGGTGTCGCTATACACTTGTCCTTATAAATCAACCGGGCAAAAAATTTATGTTCGATTTGTAACTTTATTTCCGGACTCTGATGCGGTTTCTCTTTTGGTTTCAAATGCGAGGGGCAATCGTTTTTTTTCATCCCCCAGCGTGGATAATCGCGCGAAAATTTCTGAATCGAGCCCCGAAGGTCAGCGTCTGGGTCTCTTTTTTTTCACTCGCAGGGAGCTGGCGTGTTCGTCCCGCTGATGAATCTAATCAACATTCCTCCCTAATCACGCTCCTCGCGTCTCTCTTTCTTTACACTCGCGCTCTCTCCCCACACGTCGAATTTGTTTCACTCGCTCGATAAATTATACTCTCATAAGTGTAGGCTTAAAAAAACTTTGTAGCACACATTTATATGTTTGTGATGCTTAACTGTGTGATAAAATGTGACAGATTTATAGACAATGAATGGCATAATAAATCCTCTCTCTTACTATTATTTCTACAAGAATGATTTTATTATGACCGCCGAACATGTTTCCACGGATGGTTCGCTCTCGGCGGTTAAGAAGAAGAAGAAAAAAAAAAGTCGGTGCTAAGTGTTCGAATCGGAAAAGCAAACAACTTTGTGTAAAGAGTTGAAGCTACCGTTTTCAATAATCAGGCCTGTCGGCCATCGGGCATCAAATTGAAAGTTCTATGACCCCGTCATAAATTTAACCACGGAGCCCGGATCCAGGTACAGATTGGTTGTTTTCAAGGAGCTCATTGTAGAAAGTTGTCTCACCAATAAAAACGTAATTCGGGGCACGTGTAATTGGTCGAGCGTTTTCATAAAAAGGGTGATCGTCGCGTGTAAAAAGTTAACCACCCAATGATACCCGAACAAACGATCGGGCTCCGAATGATTTATCGTGGCTTCTTTCTTTGCGAGTCCCCCGTGTCATCGACGAGTCTATAATTTTGGAATAAAACTCGCCTTCACCCAGGCTCTCTATTTAACTCTTTGACGCATTCGTTTCTGTCATTGAGCCGCGGCCACGTCTGACGAATCATTTGTCCCGGATGATAAATTCCCCCGCGACAAGAAAATGAAATTCACTTCAGTTGCGGTGTGATTATGAATGATACTTAAGACTTAATTTATATACTCGGCGATTGCGAGGGTAAAAAAGGCCGTTCGCTATGATTTATGAGAAACTGGATCGAAATGAAATCAATTTCATTAGATTGCGCCGCGTCGCCGAATGTAAATATAATAATTGTTGTTCGCTTGACATAACTGCAAGATAATCCCGTGGAGGCCGGATCCTTTGCGACCGGGCGTATTATTTATGACCCGCGCGCGATATCGACAAGAAATGTACGCCACTAGTTGGCTCTATTTATTAGATAGACAAAAGTGTCAACGTTTGTGCAATCAGTCAAAAATGTCCGCGTAATCGCCAGCTCACAGAGCCAGCTAATAAATAAATGCCCCGACGGATTATACAAATCGATTCTCTCTCTCCGCGCGAAGAAGATTTTAACCAAGTTTGTGTAGATGTGCGTGCGTGTGTGTGTCTGTGTACACGTACTTTATACGATGATCTAATGAATATTTATGCACAAGATTTTTGTGCGAAATCACAATGATTTACAGGGGAAATACACGACGAGGAATTCGTGTAATTGAATAATGTTAGCGATGCATAAACGAAGATGATTAATGGGACTGATATAAAGACTTCACGTGGAACGTGGATGTTCGCTTGTCGCAATAAACGTTTTACTACTTTCTAAAATATCAATCCCCCGTGCACAAGCTGCGAGACGAATAAGAGGCTAAATTGAATGCAACATTTAATACATTTTCATCTTTCATTATACGAATATTTCATCGAAATTAAATGTTTCTGATAGCACCGTAAATGTCCATTAAAACACACCAAAAAAGTGTCGCAAATTAACACAAGTGTCCGTAAAATATTGCAAGACACTTAAACACATTGAAGTGTCCAATTTCAAGACGCCTAAAAATCTTAAACTGGGGCACTTGCGTCTTCATTAAATATAAATCTGTTGGAAACGACTTTTAAAATTCCAGAAAAATTGTCGTAATTTCAGACAAAACACTTGTATTTACAGTGTGACCATGCGATTATATTTGTGCCTTTGTTGAAAGTTAAGATGTTAAATAAAGATTGGATAACGGATAACAACAATCGAAGACATTGTTACTTATTGTAGAAGAACGGATGGGCGGAGGGGGCGATCGAGAGGGAGAGAGAGAGAGAGCGCGCACAAGAGGGTACAGGCGCGCGGCACACGCCTGCTGTCGACGGCTAAGGAAGACAATAAATTATAAAGCTCGCTCGATCGCCACTAACGCATATATCGCCTACGTTAGTGGCGGCCGGTGTCCTCGTCTTGAATCGGCATTTTCTGCCCGAGTCTCGCTCGATACGCTGACACTTGCAGTTATTGTATGTCGCGAGGCGTATTAATTGGCCGCTTTAACATAACGCCACATAATTATACAATTAGCGAACGGACATTAGCACCACCGACTACTTCATAGAATTTGATTTATCGTCTTCGGCGCATTGCGTGCTGAATAATCAAGAGATTTATGTCTCCATTAGTTAATTCCCCGCGTTCAATTATATCTCACCTTTTTTTCTACTCCAGTTCATCATTTTTTCATTCGCTTCTTTCCTCGTAGATGCATGTTCTGGGAAAGATGTTGTTTTTTTTATTTCTTCCAAATTAATTCCGGAAAATTTGTTCAACATTTGGTGGTTTGCTCTGGTGAGATCAAAATTGATACGGGAATTTAGTTTTATTATCGTTCGGAGACGAATGGGATGCGGGCATTGATTTATTTAAGAGGCCTGCCAGACATCCGGCTCGACAGTTCTCTGTACTGAAAGGAATCGGAGAAATGCTCCCTTGGAAAATTTTTCTTTCTTCCCTACAAACGATGATGGTTTGGAACCTGAACAAAAATTCAAGTTTGGCCAAATTTAAATTGTGCATTTTGCCCTCCAATATTGCAATAAATTGAACATCCAGCTGTGAACAAATTTTTCTGTAGGCAATTGGTGCCCACTTGATGTATATCTGCACTTGATTCGCAGTTAATTTTCGCGCGCGACGACAAATTCAACAAGACAACTCTGGCAAGGGTCTCATCATGACAATGCGTGGGAATAACTGTCATTCATCGTTGTCTGCTTATACGTGACAGTCACTGCTTTTTGCCCGGCGATTCAAAGGTTACGCTCGCATCTTCGTTATTGAGGCTGTAAAATGATCCCAGAGGAATTTAATCATTCAATATTAACCGATCCTGATCCGTTGAATTCCACATGACCCAGTTACCTATTTTAAACTCGCACTTTTTTCCAAAACACAGATCTTAAAAATGACAGTACTAAATGAAAAAATTTTTTCCATTTTATAGAGGCCGCCATCTTCGTCACTCTCCTACCCAGGACCGGGAGGCAATGATGATGCCCGCAGTCCTGGTAGTGGAGGAACCCCTGGACCCCTCAGTCAACAAGCGCCGTCTAGTTTGGACTCTTCAGATCCAGGTAAAGTATCTGCAAAAAAAATTAAGAATTTGTAGCTGTGTTTTTGTGATGAATTATAATTCTGAAACTCACCCTAGTAAAAATTTATCGGGCAAGTTCGCCCTATAAGGCCCCTATAAGGCGCCGCATTACACGCCCTACAAACGCTCGATAAATCGTTACTAGGGCAAATAACGGCATTATAACATAAAATGGGATTTTAATTTTACCCGGACAATTTCACTTTTATTTGCAAAGATGCTCACTGGTAGAGGGAATTTAAAAATAAACGAAGCGATTAAATGATTAATTAGTTAATAGCATGTAAGACCTGACTCATCCGCGTTTCTATCGTTAAATATATTCGAAACTATTTTTGAATTGTTGGTATGTTGATTCGTCGCTTGCGTAATTGCGATTTCGTTATCAAAGTTGAATTGTAGAAAAATATAATGTTCGCAAAAGATTGTCGGTATACCATTTGTTAATTTTTTTGCGCCGTAAAAGCGACGTTGAATTTCCAGAATGATACGCAGGCACGCCAATGCACACGCTCGGGTTCAGTCAGTCACCGGAGGGAATACAAGTTCACGACACCATCCCATAAAGATTCATTAAGGTCCGCCGTCTATATTCGCTGTCGTGCCAACATTATAAAAGCCTTGGAGTTAGCGCGTTCGCCAGCACGACAGACAAAACGTCTGATCAATAATCATCACAACTCGCTGCATTGCTTTACATGTACAAAAAAAAGTTCGACAAAAAGGCGATGTAGAATTTATTTATGCGTCCTGAAAAAGATTATTCGAGAGAGAGGTTTTTTTTTTTTTCCTTCCTTGTTTTTTTCTATTTGCAAAAAATAAAATTTATCACGGGTGTCTCAAATTTCGAGTCCAAAACGAACAATTCATAAATTTTTATTCTTTTTGATCCATTGCGCAATATTGTGGAAAGAATAAAAAAGTGAATGTGAAAGAGAAGCAAATTTTGAAATGTGAAATCAAGGGCCTATTTTAATGAGTCGAGGCCAATGCCCAGCGAGATAAATCCATCAATTTCTGACAAGTATGAAGTTGAGTGGAGTCCAAAGATCAAAACCGATTCTTGGAAAGCGTTGATTGTAGCTCGCGGGGTCAAGGGGAGGAGGCGCTTGAATCGAACAAGATAGTAAGAAGCGGTTTCACTGTTTTATGCAACTTGTTTATTATATCGGATGACTTTTTCGCAGCATCAGAGTTTCCCTTCACAACGAGACCTTTGTGTTCGTATATATACCTTGTTGCATTTGACATTTCCATTTCTATTATTTTAATCAGAGATGAATCACTCGTTTCATACATATGTATATCCAAGTTATGTTTCAAGTGCTTTGTACAACGGGCAAAAATAAATATGTTTAATGATACAGATAACCAAATGCAAAAGGAAATTAATGATTCGTTTTGAATAATATACCGCGACTTTGCTGTGCAACAATTCGATGCATAATTGATGTATACCTAATGACAAACGTCTTTTCAACATTCTCGTTCGACGATATACTTGAAAAATAACAAACAATGCCATCACGCGAAACACAATTTCATAAATTTCGTTTCCTTTTTTTTTCCACTGCCGTGCGATAAACGAACACTTTTATTTTTTTTTTTTTAGATGACCTTGGGAGGAATTTTTTTTGCGATTGAATATCATTGAAAGTGAACATAATAAATAAAGTTCGATCGTCTGGTCGTGCGATTATGTTAACTGTTTTTGGATGAGGCAATCACAAGATACGGTCAGGTGTTTAGAGTGGTCTGAATCACGACAAATAAAAATATAATTTAAACATCTAACGTTCATAAGACGATCTTTGCCGTTCTATTTTTTTTACGAACTGTGTGAAAAGGCGAGAGTTAATTGCCATACAAATGAATAATAATCTTGTTTAATTGTCGGGCATATTGAAACGAAGAAAAAGACGATCTTAATATTTCTTCTCAATCAAATGTTTATTCTTATCTTTTTTGTATTTTTTGTTCAGCTATTGAAATTGCGATTTGAGTTGTCTTATAATTAATATACTGCGTATAAACCGCATAGAGGCGATCGCACCGGCCGTTTTTATATCTCGTGCTACGATTTGAATGACGCCGCGCGCTTGCGGGGTCATATTTTATTCTTTCATCCGAATATCTGACGTGGGTTCATTGACTCATTTGATTTCCCGCTCGTTATCGTCGACACGAGTCAAGCTCATCACCTCGATCGTCCGTCGAGCCACATTTGCGATGTAAAACGTGTAGCAATACTTGCGAACGTTAATACCAATTGAGTTAATTGATTTGCGCATATACGAGCAATTGATTAAGTAAGAACAGGATCCACTTGAGAAAACGTATCTTTGACAGATGCGTGTTCTCTCTTCACTTTTGAGATAACGCCGTGCTATTTCCATATTTAACACTCAATTCCGTGCACCATAAATCTTGACGACATTGCTCGAATAATTTCGACGCCTGAAAACAAAAAACAAAACGAATTGCAGAGGGCGCTCGGTCAAAAATGAAACCCAACGAAAATTGGATGCAAAAAATACAGTTTATCTTTGAATGGGAATATTTGTAAGTTTGTTATCGCGGTGTTACATCAAAATATGGATTGTAAATCAGAGCGCGCACCATTTTAAGCGCGCGGCGTATAACTGCAGCGCGGGCGATTTAAAAATAGTCTGGGAAATATATAACGCGGCGCGTACGTACCATCACTGGGGAAAAATCAATTAAGCCGCTTATGTGAAATATCGTTGCAATTACGCGCGATTGCCAAATCTAGCCCGGATATCGATGGCAGCATTATCGACGGGCCCATGGTTCCCGCTGCAACTGCAATTTAATTGTAATTCTCTTGCGTGTATCGATCAGGTTCGCTCACGTACGAAAAAAAAGGATTCCAGCCGAATTTTGAATTTTTGTCCTATAAAAATGCGACGCCCATAAAAGATGGGCTCTGACAGATATTCGCTCGTTTGTTGTAAATATTTGATTGGCGATTCACATTCATCGTTTCGCTCTCGACAATTTTCATTTGCACCGCGTACAATTTGATTTATTACATATTTGTATTGTAATTATTGTTTCCCGCGGTATTATTATTTTTGCGCTGTCATTTACAGGGCGCGTTTCCAATTTCAGATTTTCGAAAAATCGAAATAAAAATAAAATAATAAAATAAAAATGCCATCCCTGCCAATATCAATCATATGAATTTCTTTCATAATTGTAAAATTTTGCCGGGCGTTCACTCGCGAATAACTAACTCTATCGCGTGGCAATGAAATAAAAAATAAAAAAAAAAGATGACTCGGGATGATACGATACGAATTGCAATGAAACGCGAAACGATTAAAAAGTTTCGCGCGCATGTGTTCGAACAATTTTTTTTTCGTGTCAAAGCATTCGTGTAGTCAATGATATCACGGCTCTCGAATGCTCGGTTGACCTATGACCGTCTGTCATTGCGAGCAATACAACGGCATGCAGAGGCCCGCAAGAACATGACGGAGAGAGTGTTATAATGAATGATGTAGCCGCAGGCCTGGTAGCAAAAAAAATATCGAGAATCAGCGAACAGAAACAAAGAACCTAAAATGATGATACGAACGAGGAGATAGCGCAGTGAACGTGCAGATAATGAACTTATTGTAACAGAAGACGATGAACCGTACAATAATTGGAAAGTGTTATGTCACCGCGTTTATCGATAGCGATTGATTAAACTTTCAACATTGAAATGTTGCGCCGATAGTGAAGGACTTTTTTGTCCCGCTGATAAAAATATAAGAGGGCGCGAAGGTAGATCTTAGCGGAACACGACAACGTGAATTAGAAATAGCCCGATTTAAAGATAGAGACGTTTTATTTTACAAGTGGAGTTCAAGATTCTGTCGTAAGAATTTAAGTGACTTAATCGTGTTGCCGATAAACTGCTAACTGTCACATCGCATATTCTCGCTAGACTGACACTTAATATGATTAAGAAGAAAGCTTAAATTGCATATACACGATTCGTGAAATTTCGTTTCACTTATCGCTCGCGAACGACGACTTGTACAAATAAAAATCAACGAATCAAAAAGATATAAATATTTCTGGGCTCGTGCGTTTTAGTTGCTAATTACATTCGACGTGGGTTGAAAATATCGAGTTTCTTCTATTCCGGCGAGATGTGGTCCTCGAAAATAGCTGTCACCCGGTGACGAATATTTGTGTAAAATTCAGTCGAATCGTAATCGTCTAGTATAGAAAAAGTGGCCTGGTAATAACATGGCTATGAAAAACATCGACGCGAATATCCATGTCTCCCACTAATTTTAATTTCCTGTCGGAAATTGTTGTTGAAAAGTATCATCATCTCATTACGAGCAAAATGATCTAGTTATGTGCGGCAAATTGGAAACCATGCAAGTATTAATAACATCTGATTGGGTGGCAATAACGATGCAACCGAAACGCGACTCTGCTTTGCACTCTCTCATTTCTGACGATTTTTCCGCGTTATCGCGTGACCAGGGCTTGCTTTGAGACATATATAAATAATGGAACGATCGTTTTGCTCGGTTTTGGGCGAATTTTTTCGTCTGCCAACTTGCGCCAAAAGTCTCTTCCTGAGGAGCCTCGCAGACGAGAATTCCAATCGCGTGATCAGGTGTACTGCTAACCGAGGGAAATTTACTGCATGCAATGAACCAGGTCTAACCTCACAGATATATCTGCGTTCGACGTACAATCGTTCGGCTCGCCCTTCCTTTCCTCTTCTTTTCCACACATTTGTCTTCGGCGAAAGATATTCTTGCATGTGTTGCGCACCAATTTGTATTAATTCGCTGTCGAGGTTTTTACATCTAAAGCAACACTTCAAGATCGATTCCATCAAGTGTTGGACGAATGAAATTAACGAGGCCTACTTACGTCGCGTTACGCAATGGTAAATCGCAAATCACGACCCTCATCTCTCTTGCTTTCAAACATTGTTCGACTAATTTGAAAAGGCTGCCATTCAAAATCAAACGATTCGGACGCATTTTAATACGCTAAGACTTCATTCCGAACAAGTGAAAAAAAAAAAAAAAAAAACAACATTTTTCGTTCATTTCCAATTTGCATGCCGAGAAAGCAAATATCCAAAACAATTGATGATAAATAAACAAAAAGTCTCGAGCTCTTCCCGTTTCACGTTAAATTTAACTTGAAAATTACCGCTAACAGAAACTGATTTAAGTTGAAACAAAGTATAGCATATGTCATCGAGCTGAGAGCCCCTGGCCCGACAGCTGCCTCGGACACGAAAGAAAATTTGAACTCTGCTTAAATTTCGTTCGCGTGTGGATCTGAATATATAATATTTTTCTTTCTTTCGTCTGCCATGTGCATAAATAGGCGCGCCGGCGCATGCGCCCTCGATTGCCACCAGAAGTTGCGCGCGGGGGGATAAGAAGCGAAACGTTTTCCGGGACGTGGCGCTTTTCGTGTCATCGACGTTTAAAAAACAATGGATGAAAGGCGTGGTGAATAAGAGCGCAATCTTAAGCCCGGCTTAAACTAACCTGACAACATTCCCTGGCACAACCCCTTTCATCCGATGCCAAAAAACGCTGAGACGCTCGATTAAGACGGCGAAAATTCACTATCCATCTTCAATTTTCCTTCTTGCATTCCTTGGGGTATTACAGGCCCCCTGACAACAGAGGGCTCCATCTGCGCTCTCATCCCCCCCCTCTCTCTTTCTCTTTCTATCTCTCTTGCACTGACATCTTCCCTCTTTGTCAAATCATCCGCGCGACGCGGAGCCTCAAATCCCGACGCGCCGACGGGTACAGAGCAAACCCATTACGGATTCATCCTGCGCCATTAGCTAATTCTTCTCAGCCGCTGCGTCGTCTTCCTCTCTACGGAATCCACTCCCCTTCGTACGCCATCAAACTTCGAACTAGAACACCAGCTTAGATATTGCTTGAATTCTCACATGAG
Organism: Trissolcus japonicus; assembly: GCA_030522925.1. Taxonomy (NCBI): domain Eukaryota; kingdom Metazoa; phylum Arthropoda; class Insecta; order Hymenoptera; family Scelionidae; genus Trissolcus; species Trissolcus japonicus. The sequence goes on along the minus strand of JAPYZS010000158.1, from coordinate 51,093 downwards.
CTTGAGATGTGTGTTCTTAGAAAAGAACCGACTGAGGACAAATAAGTGCTTACCAGGAAATCCATCGATGAAATTGAGAAAATGGCTTTCTAGAAAACTTTTTAAACTTTTTGTTTTTTCTTTCTTATTTTTTTGATCGTTGATGGTTTAAGTGAGTTGATTGGTTTCTTCAATGATGACCGCGGATCATTTTTTTTTTCCTTTTTGGCGCCAGATAAAAAAATTGGCGGGGAGGTGTATGAAGGTGGAAAGTCAAAGCGGTGCCAAGTGAAATTGGTATGAGCGTAAAAGAGCCAACCAGGACGATGTGATGGGCGGAAAGTGCAGTCACCCGGAATAAACTAGGAGGAGACGTAAAGTTGTTGGTTAAAGTTGAACTCCGGTTTACACCTAGGGGGATGAGAATGAGTTTGCCTTGCGGAGATGATAAACTTTGCTGTGACAAAAGTTCGAACGACGGATAAAGAACTGAAAAAAAAAACACAGTAAAGTTATATAGAAAAACAGTATCATTTAAAATTGTTTCAATCATCAAAAATAACTCAAGTATGGAGTTGTTGAACTTGATGGCGAATAGGGCTGGATATATAATTGTATGGCAAACTTGCAAGTTATTAAGTTTAAAAACATAAATTGTTATTGCAATTTGGCATTGTGATTAAGTTGAGCAGGTTGCAACAAATTGGAGAAGTTGAAAACTGAGGAAAAGAGCGATTTTTTTTCTCAACCTTGATGAACGGACTTCATTCTTGGTTTACAAGCATGTGGTCTACAAAGAGGTTGCCACGTTGTTAAAATAACCACAGCTAACCTCGACGCGCGTGTCTGCTGCGTGCATGCGGTCTGTGTGTGTCCCACGTGTGTTAACTTCACTTATATTCTGCGCATATACCGCAGCGTGCTGCGGTTTCGTGAAAGTGCCAATGAAATATGTATCAAAAGCAAAACCGTGCTTTACAAATCCGTACGAAAAATCCGGTGTTGCAACTTAGGTATCATACACAAAATCACAAAATAATTCGCAAACAACTACTTCTACTCGTAAATTAGATTTTGATTCTCATTTATGTTTACAAACTTGTTTTGAGTTTGACAATTTTGTTTACTAGACATTAAACAAAAATAAATAGTAATAATAATAAAAAATAAGAATAAAACTAACAAAAGAAAGAAAAATAAAAGTCAGGACTGATATCGAGGTTACATCTGGACGACTTAATTACAATTAAATGTAACAAACTTGGGTATCAACAAAACATAAAATCCACAATTTGAACAATCTTAAGCGTACATAATGATAGCATAAAAGCATTTCATGTCGGTTGAAATGCGAGATACTCCGAATCGTAGCCAATCGAATATCAAAACATCGCGGTACTTCAATTTCTATGTAAATACGCGGCGCGCATTAATGAATATTGATAAGAGTAACTATGTGCAATTAAAGACGGTGAATTGAATCAATTCCAATTTGGTGTCTCCGCTTTATTCGCGATTAAAGCGGACTCGCAGAAGCTCGAAACCGCCTTTTTGAGGTTCTAGCACCACGAGGTTGGTAACTGTGATGTCGCAAAGGGCGAATACATTAGTGATGCTAGACCGCGGCATGAGCGGACAAGCGCGCGGGAGGAGCAGCAATTACCTCGTAAACTCGAGTCTTCGATTTGGTTCGATCGGGAGAAAAAAAATGAGGGTACGAACGAGGGTGATGGATTTAATTTATTTTGATGCCACCCGAAAGGGAGACTGCAGTAGATAAAAGGGAAACTTTCCTCGATTATATTTATCGCTCTTTACCTGCTTCTTATAAACTTGACTGTCGACGATTTTTAATTCTGTCCCTCTTATTTTCACAACATTATCTTCCAATTTGTTCATCCCGTTTTAATTTCTCTCCAGTTCTTGTCCTTTGTTTTCAAATTTCAATCAATACTTTTTGTACCCCCCCCCCGTCCCCCCGACGAACAATAAAGTCAGTGACATTCAAAACGATAGTTTTAAATTGATTCAAAAATTCAAAGAGAAAGTAACTCTTGACAAACACACCAGAGTCACACAATTCGTTATATGTGGAACCTGGCATTCTATGCCAGGACCAGAATTTCAATACAAAAGGGACCACGCGGTACAGATACGTGGAGAGGAGTGTTGCACGCATCAGCGCGCCCTTTAGAGCGATCTATCCTTTTTTTTTCATCCACCCCGAATTTCAATGAATGAGCTGGTCGAGGAATCTCGAAAGTGAGGGACAGGGCCCTACAGCGTCAGAGACGACTGCACGGCGCATTGTGTCACTTCTTCATTCATTTCTGATTTTGCGGTCGGCTTGCGTATTGCGTAGCAAATGTACAAAAATGCTACCCCCTTTTTCGTGCGCCTCTATTGTTCCTGCCAATGGCGACATGAAAAACCAGTGCTTTTTATGTCCACGTTTTTTTTTTCATTTCTCGCATCCCGGAAATTCCGTGAGAGCGCTTCTGTCGAACATAAGCCGAAAATAAATCAAAATCGAGCGGCGCAGCTTTGTTTGTTTGTTTACACGCAGGTCTTTTATCGAGAAGCGCTGGGTGGACTTTGCGACACATCATTCTGAACGAGAAAAATCGACGGAGCAAGTGAGAGGCGTGGCGATTGATTAACGAGAAGTTGTAAATTGAAATTACTTCTTGGGTTAACAGAAAAAAAAATAAATAAAATAAAAAAGTAGTATCGTGGTTAATGATTCAGGACGTAAATAATAATCGCAGGGTTTGGTCGAGCGCGAAGATCATCGGCTCGTTGGGAGCGGGACAGATAAAAGGTGAAGTGGCAAGACTGCTCGCGAATCGTAGAATAGCTAATTAACGACGGCTTGCGCAATACCGATTTACGGTACACGTGTGCATCTCAATTAAAAACATTTACGTAATTCGACCGTCATGACTCGACTTTGGGCATCGGTGGCACTCTCGACATTCCATGCATACATTTACCTTTGAGTTTCAACAAAAAACATTGTTCTCATTGCTAAAATCGACCCGGATGCGTATTAAAACTGTTCCTTAGAGTGACTCTTGCAAGGCAGATCTGAATACAGATCGCAAATCAATCGGCCAATATTTGCCCGTTTATGCCGCTTTGTCACCTTAATTAGGTAGGCTCGTTTTCTGCATAATTTTTACATTATAAATACTTCTCCTCTTTTATTCGCTGAGATATTTATCTGCCCAATGGACGAGTCAAGTTCTTGTTAACGCTGAGATAATGTGGATGCTAATTACCGTTAACGAAATTATACCTTTTCCGCGCGGAGCCGGTTTCAGAATTATGATAAAAAGAAGGTTTACATATGCAACAATGCATACTAAGATGACAAAATTTTAATTGAAAAATGTTCTTCTTCTGTTTTAGGTAAGACCTAGTTGTCCAGCTGACGCGCCAAGTAAGAAACCAATTTCACCTGACTCTTTACAGTCGACCAGCGCCATCTAATTGTTGAGAATTATGATCCCCGTGTTATCCGCAAAGATATCGGAATTCCAAACCTGGACCGCCTCGCTCGGGCACTTAAGCATCATTATTGCGATAACATCACCGCAGGCGCATTATGCAATGATTTCAAGAACTATTTGTTGTCGCGAGCAGCGGACCGTCCCTTAAGTGGATTTCAGACTCGGAGAGTTGAAAAAACAAACTGAATCTCGTTCGAATTAAAGGGGAGCTCGTTTACCATTAGGGGACTAGAATTTATACCGGATCACAGCCTTGTGATTAGTCCATTGAGTCTTTTGAGAGCTGTCGCACACAGTTCTATGTTCTCTCCGCCCTGGGAGAACGCGCAAGTGTCAATATGCTAAAAGAGCAATGACGCAAGATTGCGCCTATCAAACGTTCCCACACTGGTCGCTTTTAAGTGCTTCCGCTCATCATCTTTCCTCATTCACTTCCGTCGAATCAAACGACCTGATGACAACGATGCCCTTGAAAACAAAACAAAATATTAGGTTTGACAAAATCTCTTTATGAAAATTCTTCCCAACTGTTGGACAACGCTTTCTCGCTGTGTACGACTGTGGAATCTACAAATTTTAGCAGCTGTTATTATTGCTCTCGCTTGCTCGGTGCCCCCCGTTATGTGATAAGAATAAGAGAGCGCCCGATGAGACAATGAAGGTGTCGTTGCAGGAAATTATACAGCAGTTAGAACGAGCCTCGCCTCTCCGAGCAATTGTCTTTCAGACTCTCATTGTCTGTGCTTCTATGCGCGCCCTCTTACTCTGTCTCATTCACTCTTACATTCATTCGAACTTGGTCGGTCTTCTCTTAGACCTAACTGATCGCTGATGTTTGACACCACCTTGACACAATGAAAGATCTAATCGTTTCTAAAGTACTTAATATCTTAAGGTTCAACTCGTCCATGTAATAGTAAGATGCTGTCGTGAGCTTTGCCTTTCAGAAGTTCAACAAGGCTGGTGAGAAGAGGCGCAGAATGACGACAGCCAGGGGTTGGATATATTCTTGTAACTGTATCCGCAGTGATGAGGTGTTCTGGTGACAGATACCAAATGTTCCTGTTGACGCAGATCCAACTTTTCTTATTACTGAAAACAATTCATATCCTTGCCGCTTCGCTTTCATCTACACAATTTTTCAACATTTGTATTATACCATAGAGATGAATTAATAACATTGACTTTGTATCAAAGATAGTGATAGTAGAAAGGAACTTTGACTAATTACCGAATGAACATACGATAAGGTTTTCATTTTTATATCGATTTCAATTTAATGTGCATCAAAATTATGCACACGCGTATGGCTTCGCGACAAAGTCATAAGGGTTTTCGTGCCTCGGGGTAACATCAGAGACAGAAAGAGAAAGCAAATAATGAATAATAATCGCACATAATGTTTGAAGGAAAGCTACCACGACGGGTGGCGCTCTCTGTATTATGTGTCAAATACCGAGGCGGGCTGGCTTTGTAATTTCTTCCTGCTCGGAAGCTCCTCGCTTTTTTTAATATCCCCGGACTAAGGTGAAGATATGAAATTGAAGCTTGAATATTCTATGACGCGACACACCAGACGTAGCAAGTGCGGCGAGAGCCCTCGCATATTTTTTTTGATACTGTTATAAAGCATCGTTATATCGTCATCCCATGGTAATTTCCCGTTAAATTGTCATCTTCACTTTATTAACTGTCAGCCTTTAAATTGAGGCGGGAAGACGGTTGAAACTTTTTCAAAATAGCAAAAGAAAATAGATATCCAATTCTAAGAAATTTTGACCTCGTGAAAACTCAAAATAACTGCTATAATTAATTCACGCCAAGTAGATTTTTGAGGTCAAAAGAGCGTTTGGAAATTCATCGAGTTTGTTTACACGAAGAGCTCTCGGGTAATTTCTTTATTTGTTCTCCCGAGGGGCTGAGCGGGCGACATCTCCCAGCTTCTCGCAGGATCATTTATTTTTATCAAAGACCGGGGTCCTCTCGAAGGAGTCGCGGTCTACTCGCAGACTTCTCCTCCGGGAAAAGAAACGCCGAGGGTTGGCACCGCGAAACAAAGTCGCTGTGCCGCGCGAATGATTGCATTACGTTCCGCCTGCTATTGCGCGACGCACATTTATTATTTAGAGCCAATAGATTTAAAAGAGCCGCGGGTGTAAAACAGCTCGTGACTTCTTTTGCACCCTCTCAAAAGAACCAAAGAAGAAAAATACATTTAACCTTGTTGAACGAGTGAGAGAAATTATTGAAAAGCACACTGCACAGTTGACGAGTGCATGTTTTGCCGGTGATAACGACTCTACGATTCTTAATCGTGAATATTAAAGCCAGCTGTGCTGTGGCCTGCGATGTCGCGCTGATAACGTGTCGAGGGAGCCACCCCGATTTAGCCTCGCGTGAGCACCTGTTTGATGTTAGAAGCTTGCATGTGCTGCGCGACCACGCACCTTCGTGTCTTGATGCTCTCCTCGTTCATTTGTCACCGGCCAGAAGCATCAACCGACCTTCAACCCCAGAATCCAAGAAATGTTTCATTTATTTTATTAGTGAGCCTGAAAATGAAAAGACGAAGATAAAAAACAAAAGGCGTCAAAAAGAGGTTAAACGGAATGAAGAGAGGTCTGATGGCAAAAGAAAGTGGAAGTCTATTAAGGAATACCCTGCAGGGCTCCGCGGTAGGAATAAGATCGCGCGAGAAAAACGGAGAGCCTATCTGGAAAAGTGTCACCGATGATGAATCGTTGGCATGAACAAAAAGAATGCTAAGCGGAGTCTGTAACCTGTTCCTCCCCGAGTTTTGTTCTCTGCCAGAATGTTTCCACCGATGGCGTTGGGTCGGCCCCGATATTATCTTAATTAAAAGTTGCCAATTCATTTCGCCCAGCGTTTTCCATTCCAAGTGCTTTAAGCTTGCGGGAGCCCAAGGTGGAGAAAAGGGAACGCGCAAGTGAGCTTATTCTTTTGTTTTATGTCACGAGTTCTGGCGGGGGAAATAAAAGAGAGATTGGAAGATACGCGAGCAAGAGAAAGAACGTGGAAATGTCGCCGGAGATAATAAGAAGTTAGTACGCGAAGAAATAAAGGGAAGCCCTGGTACATTGAGAAAACTGTTTTGTTGATTTAACGATACCGCTATTCTTTTGCATTTGAATAAGTTAAGCGAGCAGAAATATATAGGAGACAACTTTTTTCATTACCAACTTTGTATCGCGTCTTTGCGGAGATAAACATTCGGTTAATTAATATATCGATCTCGGTGTAATTGCCTCTTCTCGCTGGGTGTGCAGAAATTTGTCGGTTTATGAACTCGTTTAACGGTCTATGTAAAACAGAAGTGTATGTAATGCCGAATATAAAAGTCACGAATACAAAGATATCACGTGTACTGCTCACGTGTGCAACCGATTAATTTCATTCATAATTTTTAATTGCGTATAAAGGTTTCATTCAGTTTTCATTCATAAACTCAAACTTGGGATTAAACAAGAAAATGATAGGGCGAAAAAAACGAGGCGTAATCCTAAAGATATACGAAATGTCGTAATTTGTAGATATCGTAAAATTGATTCTCGCCACTCGATTGAAAAGAATCCATCAACAGGTTCATTAGCGTGTCAAAGAAAAAAAGCCCGAGCTCTGAAATTGGAGCACATCATGTATAGACCAACCGCGACAGGCCTGTACCAAAGCCGGCGCTCATAAAAACTGATTCCTGTATAATTTTCAATCGTTCTTGGATTTGACGACCTCGTCACGGATCATGCGCCTTCTTTTTCCTCCGAGAGGTCCCGCGTCTCAGATCTTCATCGTTATCCTTCTTTTAGTGTTGGGGGAATCACGATAAGGGTAAAATGACGAGTTTGTAATGATCGGTAAAAAAGGTGATCCTCATCCAATAGAATTTAACGTTTTGAATAAAGAGTGCGAATAAGCCTCAAGCGAAAGTCAAATAAGTGAATAATATTGACACTCAGAAACTTGAAAATTTTGCAACATTATTAACTGTGCCGTTATAACTAAAAGTATACCTCAGATCGTTGTTCTTCAATTTATTTGATTAAAGCTAACGAATTAATCTATATTTTGGATTCACAGGTCTGTTTTAAATTACAAATTCACAGTTTCGTTTATGGGAAATTATTACAAAATATAAAATCGTTTTTATTACTATTTTTAAAAGCTTTGTCAGTGTTTTATTATACAGTGCATAAATATCGGGCTGAATTTCTTTTTACATTAGCGATATCGGGGGATTGAAGAATAGTTATGCGAATTCAAATTCTTATAATCGAGTTTGGTAGCAATACATTTTCGGTGTAATTATCGCGTCCGAATGAGTAATGTCTTTTTTATCAGGATGTCCCCGACCCTTTCACTGTGCCATTACGCCTCGGCGTTAATGTAACGCATCTTGCGTCTGCTATCGATCTCCCATACCACTACCATCGAACCTATATCTTTGCCCCCGCACGTGTAATTTAACGCGCTTCACCCCAGGCATACCTACTCGTACTTGTAAACCCACGCGTCGCTATAGGCTAATGAAATCAATGGATGCGTGTCAAAGTTAAATGTGATCAAACCACCCTTCTCGTAGTCTGATTTCCTTAGGACTCCCTGCTCGGGGACGCATTTTTACCCCTTTATGCATTGGCAACAGGAACACCTACACGGAAGTTAACAGCCTCGTTTCAATCTCCGCACCAGTTTTTGAATTATGCAAAACTGTGATAATAATATGATCATGAAAAAGTTTTATTCATATGAGAAATCAGATCAAATTCATAATCATAACAGTTTCAGTGACAAAAATTTGTATTCAGTTTCCTTGAGTCTTTGGTCGATTATCGATTCAAAAAAAAGTTAAAAATCAAGTCAATTTGACAAATGATGAAAGTTGACTGATAACTTAATGTCAATCAAGAAAAACCGGTTAACGTGGCATGTGAATTTGTTGACTAAATTATTAATTTCAAAAAATCATCAATTTAAATGTTACTTCTACTTTGTTAATATCCACAATTTTAATAAAATTTTACAACTTGGCATTGAAGCTATGAAAATCATAAAATCAAAATAATAAAAAATTAATTTTGTTTGAAATCATTTTACAGTGAAATTGTGAAATTTGACTGCAGAGAATTCAGAGCAAGCAATCTTATCTTTTTAAAACTATTTTTGTTTCAACGTTTTATTTATATTCATATACAAAATTATTGAATTTGTCTTCGATCGATCGAAACGAGCATAGATCGTTATTGTTTCAGCATGGAGTTGAAAACACTACGACTTATTTTTGAACGTTTGACCGGCTGAAAGAGGCATTGGTTAATAAAACAAACGTCCAAGTTAAAGATAAAAAACAGAGCTATAGGAGAGATCGAGCTCGGGCAACGATCTTGATTGCGATCGCGCAATGGAGACCAACAGAGAGTTTCATCGCAGCGTTATAACATCGCGAGTCATACATCAGGATCTGCGGCTAATCTGATTCCCCTAACAATGTGCACGCGTCGGAATCTTCTTACATGCCATGACTGGGCCACCCTCTCTCGACGTGTTTCCGCGTCGGAAGCGCGCGCGCTTTTTTTTAGCTCTCGCTCTCGATGGATCTATAGATTTTGGATTTCGAGCTCGACGTCTAGCCAATCCGTGCGCGAGCAGACGTAATCTCTCGCTAATAACTGCGATTTATCGTCTTCTTCGTCCGTTCGACGTGTTCTTTCTCTTTATTGTCCTCTTACGTTTGACTCGATCGAGTTTTCCGATTAGACCCCATCTCTCGCGGCGACTTTTTCCGCGTTCCACTCCTGGCCCTGCGATTGCGCGTCATAAATCCCACATTTGACACTGTTTTTTTTCTGTCTCCTCGATTAGTTCCGAGAAATCTTCGTACAATCTACGGGTTATATCCTGCGAGGCAGTTTCCAACCCGAGTACATAATTCTGATTAGATAATTACGTCCGGCCTTTGGGTTGGAAGCCGCCGCCGCCGCCGCCGCCGTTGATACGAGTGTTGTTTCGCATTCAGCGGATGAAAGAGTACCTTTCATTCGACAATTAACCTGCTGCTCGCGATATCAGCCTGCAAATATTGAAGCAGCCTCGTGCGCTCGCCTCGTGAGAGGCTACCCGGGTCGTTTATCCTGCGGCGCGTTTCGTTCTCTCGCATGAATGACAGGTGATACGCTGGCGTGTGTGCACGTGCTGCCTACTTAGAACTTGAGTTCGCGATGAAAAGCGTGTGAGAACCGTTGAAAAGCAAACAGAAGCTTGTCGAGTGACCCGACACGCAAAGTGTGAACCAACTTTGGCTTATATTTCCGACTCACACGCACACGCGCACACAAACACACACAACAATCATGAATTGAAATAAAAAAACAGAAATCCTGCTGTAATAGATTAAATTATGCCTCTCGAGCACTGGATGTTTAGCATATCGAAAAATCAATGCCACACAATGGCCTGACATTTCAAGTAGCAGAGGCTTACACAATAACGATGGTATCAGCGAACTAACAATACCAGAGCTTATGCCACCGCGTATTTATATTTCTAGTTGAGCCAGTGTCTAAATATGTTAGCACGTTTTCAGGGCGCACTGCTCTCTCGACAAATGACTGGGTGCTGGGCCAGTTGGGACCCGATGGAGAGAATGTCTATGTACTTGGGACTGCGCATTTTATCTGCATTACCAGCGAGAAGTTTGCTGCGCGAATCAACCTCTCATACTCTGTTCTCGTAATCCTTACTTACAGGCAACTGTGAAAGATCAAGATCCTTGATAAGGGAGCGAGTATCGATTGAGCTCGCGCTCTGAAAGTAAGGCCGGAGTTTTTGCAAAACAGGTGCTTGTTATTTATCAGTCCGAAGAGATTGAAAAAAAATTTGTAATTTTGGAGCAAATAAAATAATGTGGAAAACTAACAAGGCCAGCTGATTTTCTGATCGGGCCCGAGGTTTTGTGACTAGCATGACTTGTTAAAGAGAAATCACTTTATCTGGCGTTGTCTGATCGGTTCTCGGCTCTCGGTTGTACCGTTATATACCTGCGCTCAGAAGACAGCGCATCGTTATCGGCTGCAGGTTCATGCCAACTGACAGTTAAGGCCGTCTACTCGTGTCGCGTAATAAATTCGTAACGAATCAAGAGAGGAACGATCCAATCGGTTAAGAGGGAGGTGTGCCGGAACCGGCCCACCTTTTAACGTTCTGCAAGACCCCAGGTCAGATCTTCTGCACGCACGGCTCATTAAGAATGACAGCTTTTCTCGTGCTGCTGATTGCTCCGAGGGTGACTTCGAACCTGGCAAAGATTGCGTTGTGTCACGCGAAACCGATTCCTCGCGTTACGCGCATGACAGATCCCTCGGCGAACAATTTGTTCTAAACGGTATCTTCCTTTTCTGATTGATCCTCTGATGGATAGCTGACTTCGCCTTTCCTGACGCGGGCAAACGCGACGATTTCCTTGGGAAATCGGCGACAACAAACAAATCGGCTATCAAATCGAACGCACGAATTCGAAGGTGTTGGCCACAACCACGCCCCAATTACTGAATTTTCTGAGGGGTTGCGGTCGCGCTATTTATGATGAGAAGGTCCACACCTGCGCCGCCACCGACCAATTTGCTTTTCTCCGACCGTCAAAAATAATTGTACCTTATGATACATTGATGCTGCTGCCTCGTCGTTAGAGATAAATGGAATATGTTACCCTCTTTTTGGTCATAATTATATTCTCGTACCAAAATCTATATATTGATCTAAGAATGTATTTGTGAACAAAATTATGTCGAGCATGATACATTAGCTGAGATGGAATGTGTCTACATCCACGCCGCCACGACACATCTTTTTGAACTTCAAAAATTATGAACCTTAAAAAAATTGTCTAAAAATATCGTTCGATTGACTAACGTCATTATTCGCGTTCATAAGTTTTAGATAGAGGCAATATGAATAGATTCTTTTTTTTTCTTCGCTCTTTGTATTTTTTTTATTTCAATTTTTTTGCATTATAACTTTCTTTTTAATACTGTTTTTTAATTCTTTATTGTAATCCCCTCTCCCGAATTCTATCTTTCTTTTTCTTTTGCATCGTCAAATGGTGTATTCAATAACACGATTCGCGCGAACGTAGCTTATATGGTAGACACATAAATGCACGCAAATGCGAAGTGGATATGCAAATATCGCGACGGCACTCGCGTTATGGCGTGCTGATCACAGCGGGGGTCCGCCTGAGACGAGACAAAGTCGCAGCGGGAATCCCGCTGCCTCTCCGCCAGCACATCCTTCGTTTCAAATGAAATTTTCCACGACATTGCGCTTGAACGTGATTAAAGCGCCAGCGATACCGAATTAGGACGGATCGAGGGCTCTTCTCGCGTGCGCGCGGTCTCTCCACCAAATCGAATTGTAACTTATAGGCCGCGAGCCACTCATCTTCGCATTGAAAAGCGAGGCCGATCCCTGCACAATTGAACGCCTTCGAGCAATTGTATCAAAATCAAATAAAAGCCGGATTTGTGTTTTCGAAACTTTTCGAGAGAATTATTTCTCGTAGTCAATAAGGGGGTGAGAAACTACAGTTGAAAATGTATTGTTGAACCTGACGAAACTTGAACGATACTTTTTTGTTCTCCAAGTATTATAGTAACAATAAAGATCGGAATTTAATCAGCATTCGGACATTTCAATTTCCTGGGGTATATCTGGGGATTACATCATTCGTACACGCTCGTTACAATTACGTCATCCTCAGCTTCGCTATCTGAACTCATCTCGCATATTCATACTGTCATATTCGTGACGTGTAGGCGATAGTGCATCGAATCACGCTGTATTTGTTAGGAAGAACGGAGCCACTCGATTCCGAGCTTGCAGCTTGATTTAGCCGGGGGCTACGACGTGCCATTGACGTTACTTGTAATTGGCAGGTTTCAAAAGAAAATTGAAGAGTTCTTGACGGCTACACTCTCATTTATGAGAAATGATACAAATTACGCGATAAGCGACGTTGTTTTTAATCTTGGTATATAGGTGTGATGGCGACTGTTAAAAAAGGATGAAGAAGAAGCATCTCTGCCTCGTTACAAAAATAACGCGATAATATTGCTCCGTCAAATATTTTCGTGATGGTTCGCAAATATCTATGCGTGCAATCACACTGGAGCAAAGATGTTGCATAACTCGAAGTCGTAATAAGTATCATTATTCGCATTTCCCTTTTCTCAGCTGTCGCTCTGGGAGTTGGTTTTTAAGCAAATATTCGAGGTTATTAAATAACGTTCGATCAAGCCGTAATTAATAATAAATGCGGGTATCCTGTTGCGCGGGATCATATGCTTGATAATGCAATCTCCCAATCGAGCATAATTGGCATTAAAATTTTTCCCGCCGAGTATATTGTCTAATTACGCGGCATTCGTACCGCAAACATAAGTCAGTAATTATATCCTCACGGTTGAATTGATTATCTTACATATCGCACGTTCTTAGGCCTATCGCGATATCTCTAACGTCGGTTTCTTTGATTTGCATTTATCGCCCGAGCGTGACTCGTTCGTCATTTCTCGCCATTTTTTTTCGTCCGCAGTCCTTTCCCGTATCTAATGAGAAGTGACATTTAATCGAGCTGGTACTAATATAATTGGGACGTGAGATTGAACCACAGACGATATACGCTCGAAGTAAAAGTGTATTTATCACTTGAAAACAAATTGCTAATCAGGAGACACGGCAGTGTCTCTGGCCAAGTATGAAAAACAAATCATAGATGAACTGTAATGTCTCTTTATCAGTTGACAACAAGTGCCACTTTTTGGCATGAAAAACAAGGTGGAATCTTATTGATAGTAAAATTTTTATGTGATTAAAATAACAAAAAAAATCTGAAAAAGACCGATTTTTGACCAAGTTATGAAAAGCTGAAAATTTCAAAATTTAATACAAAATTTTTCATCCGCGGTTTCAGCGGGCCGATGACGTCATCACCGAAAAATGTCAAAGTAAAATTATTTTTCCGCAATACCTCTATGTGTAAGGATATAACCACAGAAAATCCGTTCCATTATTGAACTATCAAATCGTAAGATTTTTTTTATTTGACCACAACAAGTCATGATATCATTTACATTTTTTTTCGTATTTGGTCATGCTTTTCATTTTTACTGAATTTCTCCTTTTTCGTTTATTTTTAGTACTTGTTTTACAATTTATTTCTCTTTTTCTTAATTCGTATCTTTTTTTGTCGCTAATTCGTATCTACTTTTCTTGAACAAACAATTTTATTTTCAGATCGGTTATTTAGAATCGTTAAACGACATCTCTTAAAATATTTTCTGGTTTAATTTCTGGTAACGAAATCATTCTTTTGATAATAATTCACAGTATGAGCGTCCATCTCTGTTCGTTGAGAGGGTTGCATGATATTTTTTCACATCAGATGACAGACTCGGTTGATACTGCAAATGCCAATTACGGCTTGGCGCAGGCAAAATAAAAGCACGAAAGGATCGAGTGTATATCTCGCACGTAACAACTCAGTACCTGGATCAGGCTCTAATTGCGTTAGATAGCGGGACACCTTATTAATAACCTCGTTGGGTGTCGGTATATTTATACGTGCAGGGACGTGATGTACATAAGCCGGGCAACGTATGGGATCATCCGAAGAGATCTTCTGGATGCGGGAGGCAAGCGCAGATAATGGACACGGCATTTCACTTAATGATAACCCGTGTTCTCCGGTTCGTTCGCGTCGCGTTCGTTCTTTATCGGCAATCCGGATCTCGTCGACGCCACGGCAAAAGAAGTATCGAAAAGCGGACACACCGCTTGCCGGGCACCCGCGGTCCTTATCGCCTTATCGCGTAGCCGCGATTGCGCGCGAAGCCATGATGACTTTACACGCCGCTGAAACATCACCGTATACATAATTCGTCGCCAATAATTGCACCGATTTTTTAGCTCGTGCACCAACGATAACGTTTAAATTATATGATCCGCCGCCAAATCGAAAAGAAGAAAAAATAACGTCATCCCCACACAAGCGATAACAACTTCTTTCGGCTCGTTTTTTGATTGCGACATGGAAAACAGGCTCGTTTGTTTTGATGGATCCTCCTCAAAAATGTATCAATTAACTTATCGTACGCTCGTTTGGCGAAGTACATTTTCATGCGACGCTTAACAGTGTCGGCTTACTTGTTGACCTCAATGATCGAACAACTATCATTTGTCACCGGGTTCTCAGAGAAAACGGTAATCCCGGTAAGATAATTCCTATTTTTAGCGTTTTTTTATTTTGCGTCTTGTAAACGATTTTTCGTGAAATAAATGGACTTTGCTAACTTAAGAAGAAAAAAAAGACGAAACATTTTTTTTTTTTTCAAATAAAAGATAGTTGCACATGAGATACTTAAAAGTAATAAAAATAAATGTATATTTATTTTTATGCAAATTGTATAAAAAAAACAAAACGTATTTGAAAATAAACTATGCAAAAAAATCGGAAACAAGAAAAATAAAAAAGTGGGCATGATCGGATGTAAGCTGTGTAACAGAATCAGTCCTTCTGTCAACATGTTGAGACCCTCACCTAGCGGACTTGAACACGTTACATTGACAAAGTATATAGGTATCCTCGTGAATGCTCAACGTAACAACGCGCAATCAAAAGTCTTGTAATGGCACGATCGTCATCAAAGCGAATAGAGGCTGTGGGCGTGAGGACCGAGCGAGGCAAACGTATCCGAAGGCTTTGGCAACTTAAAAATTGGATGACTGAAAAATAGCGAAACGACATACTTGCGTCCGTACAATCATACAGCCGAGTCGGACAACGCGACTGTGGGACGCTGGCAAGCATTTTTTTCTTCCTCTACGATTTTCTGATCGTACATTGTCCGCAGATGACTGCCGCTTTGTTGGTTATAAGTTTAATTCGCGTCGTCTGAAAAAAGACTGGCATCGTGAGTGTACGCACGTCTTCTTGCGATGCACCAGGCCGCTCATCAAATGCGCGCATGACATTTACATTCAGTCGGCTTCACTTATCATATCAGCACCGAGTGTGAATCTCAATTTGACGATTCCAAAGCAGAGCCTCTCCGGACAAGACAAAAGGTTTCCTTCTATTTCTGTCTGTTATTGCGATTACCATACACGAGAGTTGAAAAACAAGTTTCATGTCGCACTCGACGACTCACTTATGTTCGGATTTGCGTCTCTTTTTCTTCCAACGGTCGCATAAAAGATTCGTGATATTTTCCGCGTGATCTCATGTTGTTCGCTCGCTCGTGATCGCTGCGAAGGTTTTATTTACTTGCAGCCTCGTGATACACGAAGATACATTTTAATTTGTTGTGGCCAGTATCTCATAAAATCTTGAATTTCATTCATCCTCAAACTTTCCTGTTTCTGTTAACCTTCCTTTTTTGTATTCATTTTCACATTGTTTTAACTGAAAACTAAGATCCAAAATATTTTTAGCACATACATACAAGGAGACGTTAGTCATTGACTCTTAGAATTTCATATTTTACCACTCATAAAAATGTTTCATTTGTAGAAAACATACTTTTCTATTTCAATAAATAATATTAGAATCAAAACATACAATTGCATTCCGCGAATGCAAATTCTATTTGAAGTTAACAAACAAAGAACACTTATGTTCAGAGTGAATTTGACAGGTCGTCGGTTTACTCAGAATCATAATCTGTCCACAGTTTATATGATCATAAATACACATTAAATGTGAGCAAAAGTTACGCTATTTTTCTTTATTTTATTTATGTATATAAATTGTAGGACAATCGTATCAGTGATTTAGGCGACGAGATTTATTTGGTATAGCGTTAGTCAAAAGTCCAAATCGATTCAGCTTTATAGTTATTGCCTGATTAAGCTATCATTTTTAGGATGTAAAAAATTGAATTCTTAAATAAAAATATTTGAATTTCTAACGAAAAAGGAAATAAATTGTGTCAATGAAAATGCAATTTTAACAGGTATTCAAAACGGCATTTGCATTGGACCCATGCAAATAGATTTGATTCCAACATCAATTTTTGTGAGTTGACAATAAAACATAAAATCAAACAGCTCTCTATAGATGCATCTTTTAATTCAGGGTCTAAGATGACCATCGCATCTTGCTGGCAAAAAGTACATGACGGTGACCCGACTAGCCGGACCCTGCCATTCGACTTGAAAGCATTGTACCTCTTTTTGTCAAAGATCCATACAGACTGTTCGGTACATCAACGGAATTTAAAATATGCACAAGCGCTTAATATCCCTCGGCAGTGCCATTATGTGCATTCCTTTTAATAACAAAAGGAAAGTTCGTTTTTATTCTAATTTTCAGTTTCGATTCAGTATCCCACGACTTTTCCGGCAATAAATCATTGGACGGCAATACAATAATTAAAAGGAAAATCTTGTAAACAGTGATGTGAAGTTTTCTCTGGTAGTACCTGCTTCTTCTCAATTATTCGAATTCGGATGACAAATTATGCCGATGAAAAACAGATTGCCGTTGACGTTTAATGCTGACCAGGGATTCGATATTCGAAATAGACCGTTCGGAATGTGTATAATACGAGTTTTTCGACTCCTTCTTCTCTTGTTTCAGAAACGAAGGGACTCGCATAAGGTTCAACACGAATCGTGAGAAATGTTTTCTGCCTCGCAAAGACACACTTGCTAAAACGTTCCTTTTTTTCTGTCGTTCCTCCGAATATTTTATTTAATATCAAATGGGACGCATTCCGCATACTGAGCATACCATCGAGCTGACTCGCTACGTCCCGAGAAGTCATTGCATCTCCCTGATACATCTCTCACAAGGGTTCTCAACCTATATAGCTATGTAGTTTATATCACCTTAGCAATCAAACAAAACTTTTGTGATGAAATTAAAAAAAAAAATGTATCCAAATGATGAACGAAAAATCAGGAGACATCATTTGCTCTCAAATAGAAGGATGGATGATGAAGAATTGTCCTGGTGAATATGAAATAATGGCGTGCACAGAGCTCCTTTGTGATTCGCCGGCTGAACAAGTTTACAAAGCTTAATTTTACGATTGAATTTTTTTTTTTTTTTTTTTCAAAGAGGAGGTGATTTATGATTCCGATCTCGTAGTGGCAATTACGATTATATCAAACGACAATTATTATTACTTCGACAATAAAGCTTGTGCTACTCTAACGACGCATGAAATCATTCAGAATAATAAATGTGTACTTTACTTTCATACAAATGATTTACCGTTCAATCATTCATGTAAAAACTAAATTATCAAATTTGCTCAATGAAAAGTCATACTTCTTCTTGAATTAAAAAAAGACAAACAAGTTTATACAACATTTTATAAATGTATTAATATAACACTTGAAGTGAACCATTGAAACGACACTTTTAGTGACATTTTGGACAAGAATAAGGTTGAGAACCAGTGTGTGGCATTCTACGGCAGGCACTAATTCTTCAGGTGTGTGCATCACAGATGGAAAGACAGGCGCAGGTTACTGTCGCCAGTTGCAAAAACAGTATTGAGTTAATCAACTAATTTATAATTAAAATTCCTTCATGCAACTGATCCCCTTCGGACCGTACCTGCGTCTCCCTTCAGCGTCTCGCAAGAAACCAATGCAGTCTGGCTCGATTCGATTCGCGGTAAACACCGCTGAATTCATAGAACATCAATTAACTCAGTGCACCGGCATTCTTTAATTTCTACCGCGAATACAAATCTTTTGCTCATTCATAAAATTTTACTTTTTTTACTTATTGCTCAATGATTGAACAACCGCAAAATATTTGACAAGCAATTATTTGTTTTGCAAATGCAACTGTCCAATATAACATTTATTATATTTTATTTATGTTTTTAATTTATTCCTTTTTTTTTTTGTAATATTTTTGATATCGAATGAAAAATAAAAATGATGAAATAATAAACATCGGTTTGGAAAGTCGGTAACGATAGCGAACAAGTACACAAATAAATAATTGATTGTTAATCCAAGTGTCGGTGACACAAAGAAAGAAACTGGAACCACGCTCATAACGTCACATAAAATATGTTTCTTTATATGTCGTTTCCTATAGCTTCGTGGCGTGTTCTTTTATTTCCGTTGTGGCTCCTCGGTGCTCGGAATTTGCGATCGGTTGAAGCCGTTTATTTTTGAAGATTACGAGGCGCGACAGTTTATTTTCGACGTTATATACCGACGAACGAGAAATTCCAAGACACACGCCTCTTTACTACGCATCGTCCTCTCTTTCAGTCCATATTCTCTCAATCCTCTTTTCGTCGATAAGATCTGCTGCGCTCGTCTCTTTCGCGATCTATTAATAGCATGCGTAATGTTTTTCACACGAATTCAAAAACACCAAGAACACAGCACAAAGACAATGCTTGCACATTATCTCCTCGTACCACCTTCACATCTTGGATGGCTTTTTTTGAAACTAAAAGAAAAAATAAAACCAACTATTAATTGCACATTTTCTTTCTTATATTACTTTTATTTATTTATTTATTTTCACTTTTTTTCATTATTATGTTTTGTATTTTTGCCGTTTTTTAGCGTTGCAATTGAATATGAATTCAACATTGACGTTTATATTGATAATAAAACGATTAAACTGCACGGCAGCCGTTGTGCGAATCGCTATTGCTGGATCGTGCGATTAACTTGTTATTCGGTGTTAGGTTTAAATCTTCATTTATTTGGTCGTGAAGAGCATAGCGATAAAACATCAGCGATTCGCGGCCCGAATGGCAATGATCCTCAACGGTATTGCCCGCCAAATGAGGCTTATGGTGTGCTGCCGACAGCGTGAATTTTCGAGATGGTTTCTCCGATCTGCTTTAATTTGTAGCACGTTCTTGCGCCGAGCATTGACGTAGTCCAAAGATCGGTTTGGTTATAGCCGACGCGCAGCGTTGTAAGCTGTTTTCTTGTGGGCAATTTTCGTCACTAACACGCGGCCCTTAATTAATCCCCGGCTCACGCGCGAACCTTTTTTCGATGTTCGCTTTTTTGCTTCGAGATTTTTTTCCGAGGTTGAAAATTAAAAATAAATTTACAAAAAAAAAAAAAACTTTTCTCGTTCCCGTCTCTTTTTTTTACGCGCTTATTAATTCTGACTTAATAAGTTTCACGCTACAAATTTCTGGATTTAAAATTTATGCAACAAATCGTGCATAACGCATACGCGTAGAGTGCTTAATGAAATCGACTGTATCAATTCGAGATAACGTTTATTGGTCCATCAATCAAAAGTTTTTCCACTGGCATTTCTTTGATTGGTATCACACCCGGGCTTCAGGTAAATAATGTAATACGAAAACCCATCGCAACGTGATGGAGAATAAAAAATCGATTACTATTTAGTGGTGATGAAATAATTAATAAATCACGACTAAAGATAGAGACACGGTCTCTACTTACGGAAAAAAAAACTAAACAAGATGATCATGTTGGTTTTTAAATTGACCCAAGTGCTTGGCGTATAGATATATACGGGGTTTTGCTCCATTTGCATTCGTATGGCCTATACTATCTTAGTCGTGTTTCTTAACACGCCCGAAGATTCTGCCGGATGCGAGCGCATCGAGCAAAAAAGCGTATCCGCCGAATCTCTGCTTAACGAAGGAATCGTCTAACAAGCATCTGTGTGGCAAAACTTTGCCTCGAATTTTATTTTTTTGCCCGTAAACAAATGCCTCCTTTAAACATCCACTTTGGCACACTATATCGTTACAAAAACGCGTCTCCTCACGCTCATGCAATAAAATTAGAACTCACTCATACCCACACTTCGACTTTATCAAACCAAAAACTAATATTCACTTTTTTCCTCTGTTTCAGATGCAATGGGTAAACACTAGTTCCTGTTAGAAGATCAACCAAAGATCAACGAAAAAAATAATTTTTTAATTATTCATTTTTTTAATACTTTTTGTATATAAACTTTAAAAATGCGCTGATCGAATTTAATAAATTGGAAAAAAACAAACAAAATTGCTGGCGAGATTTTCTCTCGTCACATCCATTTTCGTCTCGTTCGGTCAGTTGAGCGTGTCGCGTACGAGCAATTGCAAACCTGCTATAAGAGCTTAATCAGATTAATTAGATCATCGAGTGTCCTCATCTCCCCTCTTTTTACATACCAATCTTGAAAGTCTTCGGTAGGTGCTACACATCTAAAGGTAAAAACGCCATATACATAAGTTTATCTTTACGTGAAAAATGATTTACAAATTGATGTCAATATGACTTGGGAGACATTCTCAAAAATGTTTCAGAAAGTTAAAACAATTTGAATATACTTTTATGAATATTAATTGGTGAATTAAAAAATATTAATATACTCCCCGATAAATTAATTTTAATGTACTCATTTCAACGTGTTTGAAAATGCAGTTAGTTTTGTTCGTTAGTTATATTTGTTTGCCGATCAAATTATCTTAAAATTAATATTCTTACTGAGATACATTGGATTTGTTTTTATTTGCAAAACGGTAACATGTTGAAAAAATAAATCTTGCGGTAATAAAGTCCAGACAGTAAGACTGAATGTAAATTAAAATTAATTGAAAAAATGGAATATTAGTTCATTCGGTTCATTCAATCTTGAAATTTATGAAATACATTTATGAAATAGAAGTATATTAATTTATTTTAATATAATTTGATTAAACCAGTTTCTGGAACTAGTATATTAAATGGTTTTACCTTTTTTTAGGCTGCGTGTAGGTTAATTGATTAGAGCTCATTATTTTCTAGATGGAGTTGTAAAATTTGGATGAAACTGCCGGCATGTGATTGCATGGTCAGAGAAGCAAAGTTAGCGTTCTACTCTCGCACATAATGTTTGGCATTGTGTAGTTCGAATGCCTGACTGAGCTGCGTTGACTGACAGAGCGACAGACAGCTCGACGGACATGTGTTCAAATGCAAGCGCTCGCCATGTGGCGTTGGATGCGTTTAATGTAATTACGGGTCACGGTTAGAGGTATTCGTTAACGCGAGTGAAGCGCGAGCGGCATCCTTACAACTGAAAAGATTAATCCGGATTTTCAAACTTTTTTCCTCAATTAATCGTCTTCTTACCAACCGCGACGGCATGCTTCTCTCGCAACAACTCATAATCCACACATTATTTCTCATCTTTTTTCTCAATATACTAATGCAAAAAGCGCAATGATAAAAATTCAAAATATGAAGAAAAAATCTTAATAAGGAAAGCATTGTATGATTCATTGTTAATACATATGAACCAGCACATCAATCAGAGTTTAATAGTTTTGTGGATTTGTCATCCTACAAGATTCTGTTTTAAGGATCGACGGGCGCGAAATCCGGATTCACACCGCTTTGTGGTGCGGTTATGCACACCCGAAATCGCTAATTCGCTGAACCGCATCCGTTGTTGCTTTACCGGAAACCGCATCAAACCCTTTCGACTAGCCACTCCGTACAATTAACAGTTTGTCAAAAATCATCCCTGAGCATTTTGCTAATGTTGGAAAGTGTGGGGTATTAAAAAATTGTATCAAAATTGTACTTTCCCAGTTATTTATTTTTTTTTCTTTTTATTTATTTTTTTTTTTTTAGATGGATGACAATTTTTTCTTTCAGTGATTCATCTTATGAATATCTGTCAGAATTTTCGGAGCAAAGCAGATAAAGTCAGGCCATTAAATAAGCGAACAAATCGTCGTGCTTATCGTCGCTCCGTGCGGTTTTGACACGAGCTACGACAGTCGCATTTCAATGACGCCGGCGTCGCGACATTGGTGCCCCCATCGAGACGTCGATTTAATAATGGAATGGTTAGTGGATTTAGGGCCAACGCGTAACGATTTCTGAAAACGCGTCGGTATGTGTACGTACTACGCGAGGGTGGAATCTTGCAGGATGAGTACGTGAATGGCATACGCCATCAGAGGCAAAAGAAAAACGAGCCCTCCGTAAACAAACCCCTCCACGCACGTAATCTATTTGTCGAGCTATCTCAAGTCCAACTTCATCTGCAATTTCCGCTCTCGCAACCTGCATTAGAACATACGTGCTATTGTCATCAGCCAAGTAAAATTCAAAATCTCCCGAAAATCATTTTGGGACTTTCGAGTTAAAAATGGCATAAATTTTGACGACCAACATTAGGTATTAATTAAAATTTTGTTCCAATTTCCCTGAATTATCTGATGTTTAAAAAGTTTTAAAGGACATTTACTAGAAAGACGTTCGATTGGATTATTTTTCATAAGCTCATTTTGTAACATCATTTCGTTGCAGTTACAATTTTTTTTATGTCATTTTACTTGAGAATCTTCTTAACATTTTGCAAAATATACAAGCACTAATACAAAAATGATAATGAAAAAGCTTTAATTTTGAGATAAAAAGTGCGCCTTCCTCTATGAATTAGTGAAGTACTCGAGTTTTGAAAGTAACAACGTAGCCGCAGAATATCGTGACCTACTTCGTCGCGTGCGATAAGATCGCAATGTAGTTGTGATTCAGTAACAAGGTGTTTAGGATCGGTGATATAAGAACTCCTCGGACCGATTATCTAAGAACGCCCACGTGACATTAGTTGGACGTTGATAAGGGGATTAGTGGCGGGAACCCGCCTCGCACGCAGAACCGCGATTTATCGTGCAATTAGCGCGGTCGCCGACGAAATGTTTGAACGTCGCGCCGCGAGACCGGTTCTAATGTATGTAGCGATCGCGCGCATCTGCCCACCTCTGTCTCGCGGCGCAATGCGTTGCAACTTAATAAGCAGTAATCGGTTTCGTGCGGCCTTTTAAACGGATAGATTAGACAAGCCTGTCGCCGCGCCAAGATCGTATATCAACCCCCGCTGTATTGACAACAAGCGGGAAATTCATTAAGTCAGAGAAAGTATATCTTAGCTTCGAAATAGTTTGCCGATTTATATTTTCGATCAAATTTTTGATTGACATGTATATTATTGCATATTACCAAAGAATTTTTTTTTTCCTCTTTACTTTCATCAAAGAGGTATAGTTATTAAATTTCCGCATCAGATGAGCTTAATTGAACGATCGTAAAAGGTAAATCAATAAAATGTTATCAAGATTGTTAATTGCAAAAAGTGGATAGTGATTATAAAAATAGAATTAGCAAAATTATATAAGCAGGCTGGGATGCAAAGTTCGAGCGTAGTCTGGAGTAGTGAAAGGTATAAACGCTGCGAGGTATGTGTATACACGTTTGCGCGAGTGGAAACCTATCTTCTTGATACACGTCTGGCACACGTAGTCGGCGGGTTTAGATCCACACGAAAATGGCGAACGGTCAGTGTCGAATACGAAATGACGCGCGTGTCTGTATCTGCACGTCGCGCTATACATAAGGTATGACCGCCGACGCAAAAGACTTGGACCGAAGAAATGGACAGAACGCTATTGAATCAATATAGCATTACAATACTCTCTGGGGAGACCGCAAGACCTATTTACTCTATTACCGATCAAAGGTGCCCCGAAAGAAGTTACGCTAATATTTCATGAGCCGTGCAGATCCGCCGGGAATGTAAATTTTCCCGTCCCGTAAATAGTGCATACGATTGGAAAAGAAAAAGAAGCTCAGGATCCCATGAAGCTGAAATGCCAGTTATTTGCGTGCCGGCAATTCTGACAATATAATAGTCGTCAATTACATGCGACTAGTTGTGCTTAGTTTCGTAACACGGTCCTGAGTGGCTGAGGAAAGGAAAAAATAATTGACCATATGCGGGAGAAAAAAAAAATACAACAAACGACCAACCAGGAAGCGATCGCGTCGATGTCACAGCAAATTGCAACGAATTAGAATACACGCTGACATGCTTAACTTGTTAGATGAGAATTTTCAAAATAAAATAATTGTTAATTCTGTGGCTGTGGCAAAAAACCAGTTAACTACCAGTTGAAAAACATTAAAAAAAACTTCAAATATATTTTTAAACAAAATTGAAGTTCTGAATAATGTTGGAACTTATTAGTTTTTTGACCTCCATAGCAACACTTTTTTTTTTGAATTCGTCTTATAGAAGTAGATTGAAAAACCACATAAAATATGTTTTTAACTTAAATGTACAAAAAAGCACTTGATTGTTCCTCACAGCCACAGAATTTACGTTTCAAAAAAAAATGGGTATTAAGAAAAACACAAAAATGGAGAAGCAACACGTAACCCGTAGAAGCTGCATTCTATCTAGAAAATTGCACTTTAGCGAATCCTCTTAGAATTCACGAGGCAGCGTGTCTGGCTGACCAGCGTCCTCTCGTCTTTTGCGTCTCAAACGTTTTAGGGGACCCGTGCTCGGCATCTATGAGTGTCCAATCCTCCGGAGAGCCTCTTTTCTTTTTTATTCCGCCCCTCGTCCTCGTGCAATCTTTTTTTCTTCACCGCGAAAAAAGTGCATCTCTTTTTTTTCCTTCGCATTCCTTCCTGTACCACACGTCTTATCGAGCGCCCCCTTTATGACTCGAGTTTTGTACGAACATAGCAGGAAGGTCACTGATTACATTGCGACCGATCGCGCATCTCGAATATAAATTTCAACTCTCGCAACTGGGCATTTCGTTTGACGCGGTATTTTGTGGGATCACGAACGGTAACAGATCCGGCGTGAGATTAGGACTTGGGTGTCGCAGATGAACTCCGAGTTGGCGTAGGGTGTTCGTAAATTCACAACCGACCAAGAATAGTTCGCATAATTCCTCAAGGTCTACCAGTTTTGACGGCAACCTATCTTAGCACAATCTTATTCTTTCACTGTATACCTCTCTCGTTCTATCTTTCTCTATTTTGCTCGCTCTCTCCCTCCGCACACGATCTGGGACCAAATGAAAAAAAAAAACACACACACACAGCCGCCGCTGTTCATTTCGACGAGCAAGTTTGATCCAAACTTTCTGAAATTGCAATTTCAGTTACACTGGATCTAACGAGATCGGTTTAGTCACAGAGCTTGTTTCGCCAACCGCCGGGGGAATTTATTTGTGCAAACACTCTCCAAAAGGATTCGTCAGCGTCGATAAAGACACGTGTGCATAGAACGACGAGAACCCGCGCGGAGAAAGCGAACGTGCATTTTGCTACCAGTTATACATTTTGTCCGCATCATTTGTGTGCAAATAAAAATCACAGTCCTAGCCCCGACGACAGATCGAGACTAGAAATGTTAACACGCATAATGTCTTGGAAAGCGCGCGTGAGTGATGTGAAATATTTATCCATTGTACGCAAACGAGTCGGAATTTTTGCAGGGGGTTCTTTGAGAACCAAAGCCAAAATTTTTTTTTCTTATACAGACAAAAAGATAGCTGTCTGAAAAAAAAAACCGTAGGAGCATAAGAAAATAATATAAAAGTCGAATAGAATGAAGTAAAGTTGGAGAAAAAAAATTGTGTAATAAAAAAATTGATGTAATCAAAGATGCTAATTAGGTTTCGGGTTGTCTTATCAAGACGATGATTGTAATTATGAATAAAATGCCGAATTTGACTAGACACCCGCATAAAGATATTTTGTTCGGTGATATATTAGCGCAGGCGCAAGTGGGTGTGCGAAAGTCATGTGAGGATTGAAGGTCAGAGTGATAGTCACGATGTTTACTTAGCCCGCCTCTCGTTGTTTGTGAAACGATGATGAAAACATGATCTCGTCGCGCGGAGGCTCCGGCATTAGAAAACGGACGATTCGCCAGGAATATTATCGAACGCTCCTTTGCCAATCATACGTCGACTTGCGTAACGCTGAATGAAAGGAAGAAAATGCGCCGTTGATTAAAGCTCATAAACGGTCTGAGAAAAATATCATTCTTTTGCTATCTAATCGAACCCGAGTGCAATTGACCTGGACGAGTTATCGGCAACGCTTGACGCCGATGTGTATACTGGACACGCTCCATAAGACGAGTCTCGGGTTGATAAGACTATTAGCAAACAGCCAGCATTTTTGTCATCGCCTGATATTTGCGCAAAAATTCTTCTCGAATCAATGACCCACATCGAGCCATAATTTTTTTTCCCCTTTAATTTTTATATTACAAACAGCAAGCGCGCATATTTCAGTATAACGTTTTTCACGGCAGCGGTTAATTAAGAAGAAATTAATTACAAGTCTCGGGGAGAGGCGTTTCCTTAATTGGGGATCACGAAAACAGGGGCATTCCCACGATAAAACGTCCGTCAATGGCCGCGCGGATTCACCGCGAAACAATTTCGCGATCGCGCATTTGAAATGGATCAGAGAGCGGCATTGCATGCAAATGGCCGTCGGATCATGAATAAGTCGATTTCTTATATTTCCGAGACATGCAAATCAGCTGGCCGGCGCGCGAAGTTTTCAGCGCAACAGGAGAGTTTCTGTTATGAAAGAGCACCCGGAGAAGCAAAACGTTTTACAAATTAAACGGCGTGATTATAGCGAGTCTTCAGTCAAGTATGAAACAGAGGTACAAACATTTCGCACAGCCTTGGGTGTAGGATGCGGCGTTGCAGGAAGCGACTGCACTGGTTACTTCGTGGCATAGTTAGCGTACGAGCGGCAACCGTGCCCACGCGAGAAGGACGACGCAAGCTCGGCCGCGAAAAAAAGAGAGACCGAGAGTGTGGCAGTTAAAAGACGAGACGCCTGAAACTCGAGACCAAAAAACGTGCAATTAAAATACATCGCAAGTGAAAAAAAAATCAAAATCCCAATATAATAGCTGCAACATAAATTGTACCTTAAAAGGTATTAAATAGCGTTCAACAAATAAGAAGGGGAAAAAAGGTTACAAGTATTTCGAGTGTCGTGCGTTTTGTACTGCTGGCGCGAATGCACGAGCGCTGCTGGTGGTTGGTGCTCGTTTGACCCCGGCTCAAATCTCGTCGCGTGACACGTTGTAAATCATGGGGCTCTCGGTGGCAACGCTACACGCCTGGTCGTGCTTTGATGGCCGCGGTTCATTGACGCGCTTCTACGTTCTCCATTCACAGCTTCTCCGTCACCTATACGTCCTCTTCAACTTATGTCATTTTTACTACCCGCACAATTCATGACGATTTCGCGCTAATTGTTATTCAAGTTTTAACGCACCACGACCACTTTGATGGTCCATCACAATGTATCCACATCATCATTTCAACGTTACATCATCTCAAATTTCAAACAACAATAAAAGAACTGATCTAGCAATCGTAAAGAAAAAAAAGTATTTCTTGTTTTCAAATTTTGTTTCATCCTTGAATTCAAAATTATGTTTGAAACAATTGAAAAATGTTTAAATAAATTCTAAATTTAGAACGTTGGTTAAAAGTTTTTTTCAAGGATTCACTTTCAAGGATGATCGTTTTACAGTGTTCAAGTTATTTATGGATCTGAGGGATTTGATGAACTTGTAATGCGGTGCAATAACAGTATACAATAACATTATCAAAAAGTGTATATAAAAAGCGATGGCGGTCAGCGGGGGTGAGGTGAGGCTCGGGGTCCCATTACGTAGTCATAAGGCCGCCTACCGTGGAAGCCTGCGCGGATCTCGGTGCTACCGAGGGCCTTAGTATATGCGGGCAAGATCGTGGATAACAGTTATTAGGGACCTTTTTATAATAATGCGCGTGTTCCTTCTCCGGCCTTTGCACCAACCACTACCATCATCACCATGACGGTCGCCACTGTATGCGCGCGGCTACGACCATCAGTAAACCGCCGGTTTCTGAGAGCGTACATGAGTCCCACCAAGTGGGGGAACATTCCCCACCTCCTTGATTATATATTATTATCGGCATTTTAATAACTAATCATTTTCCTCGTCCGCTGGTCTTCGTAAAAAGCGGAGGAAGGAGCAGCTTCCGAGACGCGTTCGCTACCGTATCTCCGTATTTCTGTCAAACAAAAAAGGCCCTTTTACGGCTATAAACGCTCTCGCCCGAACAGCCGAGCCGCTTATGCAATTATACTTCTCCGGGTTGCATAATTCATCGGGCATGCAAGCTAAATCAAAAACTTATCAGCGCCCGAATATATAATACGATATCTATGGCGTTGATTATCGGCGACCATCGCGCGCGCGCGTTCGACTTAATGGCATTCAAATCCCAAAACTTAATAGCGCAACACGGCTCGAGTTAAATAACCAGTTGATGCAAATATTATAGGCGGTGTAATAGCGTCAAACGTCGCTGATAGGCAGGTTCAATGAAAATTTGTCCCACGCTTAGACGCACTTGGGTGCGCGCTTAGCTATTGCTGCGATGATATGTAAATATTCCCCGTTATCTAAACGCAAACTCGGTCGATGAACTTGCTTCTCTCATGATTATTTCGCCCGCTCCTGTATCGTTAAAGAATTTCAACCCTCAACACACTGTATCTCGAAATTTCCTAAAACATATCACCAATATAAATCTGACAGACCCAGAACGTCTTTTGAGGATTCTAAGATAAACATTCAAAGTCAAAAATAATTATCAACTTCTGATGAAATTGAAAATTGACAAGTTTATAAGTTATATACAAGTAAGTTGTATATGAAAGTTGCTTTTGTACAATTATCATCAAATAAAATTAATTGATGTCATTGATGCTCGAAAGATATTCATAAATAATAATTTTAAACAGAGACTGGATCTGTCAGACCATTACGAATTAAACCGGTGGTAATATTTAATTTTATTTGTTCTTTCATAGGTTGAATTAATTTAACATTAAAAATTGATATAATTCAGAAAATGAAGCAAATAGTATGAGACCACGGCAACTCTAACAAGAAAAATAATATAAGACCAATCACTTTGACTCAGAATAGCTAATGATTCGTACAAACACTTTAAAACCGTATATAAAAATACAAGTTGTAATACTTTTACAGAAAAGTAAAAAAATGAAAAAAAAAAAGTAATTTAATTTCGTAAGATTTTTTTTCCAGAAAAACAAGCTTCAGAAATCAGTTAGAGCTCAAATCGTACACGAAGCAGCACTCATGTCTTCTGATAATATATTAGTTGGCCAATGACAATTGTCAAGGTCGCTTTGCGTTAAATATCAAAGAGCATGTGTCTGAAAATAAAAGTTAATAAAAATTGGAATAAAAATTAGAAAAATCGTTTTAATCACTATTCGATACTTACAAACTTAAATAATGTTATTCGAAATAGTTCATCAATTAACTGTAATTGAATTATACAGTTGTCAAAATATCTTAGCTGTTTGATGCAAACAAACTGAAATAAAATTATTCCAACTTTCTTTCGGCTTCGTCCCATTCAAGTGGTTAATCGAGCTTAATTGTAAGTGTGAAAGAAACAAGACCACAAAAAAAAAGAATTGCGCGTAAACGAGCAATTGGCACGATTGCAACGCGAGAATCTCGTGACAGCGCAAACAAACGTCTCATTTGTCATTTTTAAGCTTAGAGTGGCGTATGACACAGATGCATCAGACTCCTCTGGTTCTTAGTCGAATTTGTGTGAGAGATCTCGTGAAAAGCAAAAATTCGAGCCGCTCGTTCCCTCGCAATTTGTTTGTCTTTTTTTTTGTTTTTGGTATATATTTTTTTGTTTCCTTCGACGGGATTTTTGAGAGTTCGAGAGACGAGAATAAAGGTTTTTGCATACTTCATAATGAGCGATAATAGCGCAAATTTGCCATAGGTCGCGTGACGCTGGCCAATCATCGGCGCAATACTTTTCTTTCAGAATCCCGAGACCGCTTCGCTGCGAGTCGCAAGTGTTGAAGGACCGTGGGTAGGATAGTTTTTAAACGCACGGCGCACAAATTTAAATAATATTTCGCTCTCTCTCTCTCTCTCTCTCTTTTTGTTCAATGCAATCGCATAAAATGAAACTATATCTGAAAAAAGGGATACCGAAAATGTGCGCTTCTCTGCTTCCTGTCATTTGTCGGCCATCTGGCGACGAATTTAGCAGCGGTGAATTTGAATATACAAAAGTAGTTTGTTTACTTTCAGGCAAGTGTTGGGTCACAATGAAAAAAGAAAAAAATGTGAAAAAAGAAATGAAGTTTCGCGTGCGAACATCTTCCGGTGAGATTAAAACGCGAGAGAAAGGATCGATGGACAATGTGAGGAAGGGTCGACGTGTCCTCAGGGAACGGTGAAGGAAAACCAATATTCTGCACTTCCTACGACGATCGCATAAATCTTTATTCCGAAGAGGCAAGGGGCGTCCCGTTTGGTACGGATATTAAGTAATGACACAGTTACAACTTTCCTTTTACGTCTAACGCAATAACTTTATTAATACTCGACAAATTACGCGAAATCGATTATACCAAGAGGCGACGGCTAATTGCTGTCGGTGTAATGTTCGTTAATGTTCTTTCGGTATTCGTCAGTAACGGGACCGAGAAAGGAACGAAAATTTTGACGTGTAGAGGAGAACGCGTTGTCAAGGTACATGCGCGTGTGTGTGGGCACACGAAAAATGACGGCGGATGAAAAACAAGCAGGCCGACGGGGGCAAATAAACGCACAAGAGAAAAGTTAAGTGGCTGTTTATGCCGCGCGATCGCTCTCTCTCTCTCTCTCTCTCTCTTGCATGTAAAGTGCATCTCGTGCGAGAGATAGGTATCGAGAGAGGCATACACAGGGGTAAGTCAATGCAAGCGGTAAGCCATTTTCCAGACGATGAGGCGCGAAGCCCTGCGCTGCCTCTTAACGCAGGTAATCCTGGCGTTAGAACGACCGAGTGAAGCCACCCGCGGGTGCCACCTCCAGGGCTTCGCATGTATATACATCACACACGTCGCATACTTAAAAGCTCAGGCCGATTATAGGTTGCCGTCGCACGAACATTGATGCGAGTATTTTAACTCAAACTCATCAACTCATTCGACGCACCCACTTCCCGATTTTTTTTGTTTTAAAATTATCGACGATTGCACACGCGGTAGAGCTCTGATAAATGGACTCAAATTATTCCCAGAGATTTTTTTCGGCACAGCTTGTCGGTCGAAATGATAAACAAAAATTCATCGTTGCAATTTTGTCTTCTTGCGGGATATGAAAAGTTGAATTAATTTGATACGATTTTTGAATTAGGAAACTTTGCAATCAAAATAAGGGAGCGATCAATTAACTCTAATAATGCGGACGTGGAATTTATGGCGAGGTGTGAACAGGTTTGCTTGACACGTAGGCTCTCACGCGACTTATTTGCACATGAAAATTGAGTGTTCATAAGTATGACACCCAAGCAACTTGAATTGTAACGCGACAGAGATCGTATCTGCGCGAGCACGGATTTTGCAAAAATGCACATCAACCATAGAGCTTCGACACCGCCAGAAATAACTCTTTGACTATCTCATCCTTTCTTTTCCTCTGATACTTATAAAGTTATTAACGCGGATCTAAAGCAAACATGCTTTGATGTATATAATTACTCGGTTCTTGTATCCAGTTAGACAAGCAGCGAGCCAGTTCATATAATTCGCTGAATTAAACGTCACAGACGCGCTACTTTGTTGAATATTATTTCTTTTGTTTGTTATCATTTGATGAGTAATTATGTCGTTTCGCTCAGCCGCGGCTAATTTATATCGCGATTGTTACACTTGCCACGTCGGGAGACTTGCATGAAATTTTCTAACGAATTACTTCTTAATGTTTTCTAATTAATACGAATCCCATTTGTAAAATGAAGCATATCGCGTGGGATCGTTACTGACTTCTGTTAACACTGTTATCAACCTAATTTATCCGCGCGTCATTCCACTATTGCCACATAATTAACGCGCTTGCAATTCAATGCGTGACGGTGCAATGAGTATAGTTGACGTCCAGCCTTACTTTAGCTAATGCTAAAATAAGTGTCAATTTTTTTTTTCCGACAACTATATACATTGTACAGAAGTTACAATATGTAGTTGTATCATTTTAAATTTTATCAAACTAGAAAAACCATTAATTCGAAAAAATATTTTAATGTTTTTAATTTTCTCTTCGGTGATGGTGAATGGAACATTTTATTTTTGGCAAAATTGTTCAGTGAATTAAAAAAAAATGGAAAAAGCCACCACGTCATTAGAATAACGAGACAATATAATTTCAAGTTCATCGTTGGGAAATTAGTTTATCAAAATAAAGGCCCCTTATGTACAAGTTGGATGAGTTCACATTCAAGTTAATTGCAAATCATCTGCATGGAATAAACTGATTTTAATGAATGGGACGTTGTTTAGACTACGTAATAACGTACGTGCAAATTTTACGACTTACGCTCCCTCTCGTCTTTGGGTTTCCCTTTTTGTCTCTCCGCATCGTAACATCAAATTTGGTGTCGGCAAGTTGTCATGTTATTGCTCGAATATTTTAATTGTATGGTGTTAAAACGATCATCCATAAAAAGAATGGAGTGTAAACTACGACGACGAGGACTTTTAATCTAGTCCTCTCTTTTATGTAAAGTAGATTTTTTTTCTGCCTCAACATTATTTGAAATTCATGTTTTCCTTTTCAATGAATTTTAAAGCAATTTTTAAGAGAGCAATTTACAAAATATGAAAATTGAATTTAAAATAAAAATAAAATTTAATCGAAAATTTTAATTGTGATTTGATGAAAAAAAACAAACAAACAAACAAAAACTAGATATAATTTTGAATATGAAATGATCATGTTAAAAACGTGCATTCTCATGTTTAAATCAATAAGTCCGGAAATTAGAATATTCTTAAACGATGTAATTGTAGACATTTTGAACGAAAATAATCTGATTCAAGCGGAGATTGCACATGAAAAGGTTCGCGTTGCACGTCATATCTAGTCTTTCAATTATTGCTGTCACGCAAATCGCATTGTAGGTGATGCCGATGAAAAGGCACAAGTTTTGATTCATTCACGGGTCAGATAGTATATCATTCGTTACGATCATAAGTATTCAAGCTGCCAATCGGCAGGAGCGATTTGTCAATACGAATTGCTACGGTGTATTGCATTTGTCACAACTTTTGTTGTTTTTTTTTTTTATATATTCAATAGTGCATTAATTTGATTACATTTTCTGTTTCAGGTAAGTGATCGTAAATCGCACGGGGCAGTTCATATTTACACTGGACATAAGGTTTGACAGTTACGTTGTATAACTTTATCAAACAATTGACAAACTTCGGATTACCCGATCCGGCGAGTGAATTTAGATTAATTTTTATGATTCCATCGCGGTAGATCCGAATCAACTGGTTATCGATTGATTAATATTTTACGATCGCAGATTATCCGTATCTTAATGACACATTTAATCGATGGGAATTAATAGAGCGAAATGTGTACGAGAATTCTAAGAATGATACCAATAAATCGGTCGTAAAATTTTGATGCTCGAGCAAAGCAGTATCGGTGATACTTTTTGAGGCAGTTGAAGCCGGCATTCGCTATTACATGCCATTTAACTAGCGATCCGCATGCACTGAGTTCCATTATTTTTATGGCTCTGCCAAAGCCAAACACTCGTAAGAGTCCTTTAGACCCTCTTGACTTTTCTGTCGTATTGTTACACAGTAGGGGTCTCCGTAATATCTTATACGCTCACTTGAATAATTTTTTTTTATTAAAATATCGCATGACAAGTTACTTTTTCTGCAATCCTTTTCTCCGCTCGAACTCGTTAAACGATCAAAAAAAATCAGCTCCGAAACAAGTTTGAAATGATATTTAAGCGATTTGTGTAAATTAAATGTACACTTAACGTTTTTGCGCGAAATGTCAGGTGACAGGATATAGCGAGCGAATATAAAGTTACATTGAAATAAGTTTTGAGAAGAAAAGTTTTGGATCGCGAGCGTGAATTATCAAGAGGGCACACAAACTTTATACCGTTTTGACGCTTATCCACTTCACTGAATTCAACATTAGCATTAAGAAATATACCAGAAGTCAAATGCACTGTGTCACTTCAATGTCTATTCAACCTTAGTAACGTTGATTCGATGTTTTTCTAATGAACGATGTAATATTTCATGAATATCGTAGTCGGTTCGTTATAGACTTTTTCATCGTTAATCTTTCATTTTAGTTGGATTTATAAACTTATCAAAGATTGAAATGTCACTTTAGAGTGACAATCACGTGTTATTGAGCTTCATTTTTCTCTCATTATTCATTCATAAAATTGTAAAGTATTCCTGCATGTTATAGAGAAATAGAATTGAAACTAGAATACAGGAACGATCATAAACTTTTTTGACAGTTTTATTCGCTATTTCGAATTTAATCACTTTGAAAAGTTTTCCATCAGTTTTAAATAATTTCAGTTGAACATCTAAAACAATGAATATCAAAACAGTTGAATCAATTGAAAATTTAGTCTTGAAAGAATATAACAAAAAATTATTAACAACATCATTAAAGCTTAAAAACTTGAAATTATCAAAAATATGTTTTGCAGAAGATTCAAAATTTTAATTTTCAGTTCAGTTTAACTGAAAATCTCAACTTGTCTTAACTAATAAATGTCAGTTGTACGAACTAAAGTTACAGTTATAACTAAAATCTGGTAACGTAAGGTTCTGTTTCGACGTTGAACTATCTGTCTAACGAACTATATAATCTACGTTTTCCATCTACGAATCAGTAGTCGAAATCATTAAATTGTTGATAGTTCCAACAAGCCACTGTAAGAAAGGTAGTAGAAAGTTTGTGAATTGATAGGATGAAAAAGTGTCGCACGCCGAAACCACAGCGCAAACACGTGGAGTCAGCAGTGGGTCCCCTGTTGATCTCAAAATCATTTGCAGTAATTCGGCGGCGCAACAAATCTGCCAGTGTCGGTCATGAAAACGAGGTTTGGCGAAAATTTGTCGATCAGATCGACCTATCACTGTCATCGGGCGAGATAACCCGGAGTTATTGCAAGCGCAAGCATGTCGGAACATTTTCAAGTCGGTAAGCCGCATAACTCGCAGGCGGTCTCGCCGCAGAAGCTCCGTAACTCTGTTAATTCATATCTGCGAAGTTGGCCACCGGGGGAACTACGGAAGACAGGGTTGTGGAGGCGTTCCGGCGGGGGTTGATTCGCCGGGGCCTCCGCCGCTCGCTGCCACAGGGGGTGGCACTGACAGGGAGAGCCGAGCTTTCCTTGCTCGAGCGCGCTTCCAGGAATCGATACGCTCGTGGAAAGCCCCAGCGCCACCACGCAGCGCCCTTCCGTCTTGCTCGCAGTCGCACATCTCACTCGCACCTCCGCGCGTAAACGCATCGCAAACCATCCCCTCCGACAACAGTTTTTATACGCCACCACTCAAGCCCCCTAAATCACGCACCATACGCGTTCCATACACCTATTTTTATGTGTACTTCTATCCAGATTCGTCACAGATATCATCCCATTGATCTCCGCGGATTTAGCCCTGCGATTCCATTTTTTTCCACATTTTTTTATTATTCTTCTTTCCGTCCTAAGATCACGTCATAAAATCGTTTTTGTCACTTTTTTTTTCAATATTGTTATTGCCGTAAAAGTGGCTTTTTTCGTGGGAACTACAAATGAGTGGCAATTCAGTTTAGCATTATAAGATTTACAATATCAGTTTCAAATTGAATACCAAATTTATCAAGCTAGGAACCAAAAAAAAAAAATTATTACTGGTGAATCACTGTACATAATTATTTAAATTAAATTAATGTAATTTGAAGCACGCCAAGAAGTGTCGTAGAATCTAATGTTTTCTTGAAATGTTTAAAAAGTGTCCCTTGTTAGGAATTTTGAGCGTCTTAAATTCAGACACTTGTTTCTCAATTAAATAAATTCTTTACAAACATCTAAAAAAAGTGTCTTAATTTGAGACATTTTTACAGTGACGTCGAATGAACTACTTTGAAAGTTTAAAGAGAAACCTGCTCATTGCAAGCCAATTTACATGCACAAGCCAATTGTTTATGTACAGTTTCTAAATAATCTGTGTACAGGATTTTTTGTTGTCATGATTATAACAACGTGTAATATTGTTTCTGAGTTTATTGGAAAATATAAATTCAAACCCTGGTGTGTATTCATCGGAATAAATTATCCAATTTGTATTTGTCCAATAAACCATAAATAACTTGAACAACCTATTTCGCAATTCAATTGAAAATCTGCACTTATTGGTTCAGTACAATTAACATCAACAACCTTTTGCGTACTCATCGAACGATTAAATCGTTCCTTAATTTATGTTTCGAGCAAAATCGTACTTCTATGTTTCGCGGATCCATCTACCGAGCATAAAATCATTCATTCATTTATTCACAATTTTAATGGATAAATTTAATGGGCACTCTTTTTAAATTTATTCGCTAAGTTCTAAGGGGCAACACAAAATTTGCAAAAATAACAAAATCCAGCGTCGAGTCGAAACCTGTGCAAACAAAAAAAACTTCCATAACGACGGTTTTTTTCTCTTCGTTTTAAAGAAACTTTTTGTTTTTATGTCTTTCCAATTATTTTGATCGTTCCTTTTGATTTAACGATTGGATTCATGTAATTATCCTATCCTAAAGAAGGATAGTATCACATTTGCCCTAAACGACATCATCGCTAAAATTTATGAGAAAAACATAAACTTGACAGTTACGTCTTTTGTCTGAAAGTAAAACAGTACTTTTCGACGGGCTTATAAAACTAGTTGGTGAGTGCGCGTTTAGAGTAAAATCGTGGATGCAAGCGGTGGCAGTAACATTTGCGATAATATTCTTACAGTTGAAGGTAGTGGGTTAGTGCAAACACGTTGGTGCATCGGAGGAGAAGCATCGGGGAAGGGGCGAGGGCACGTGGAGGGAGCGACGGGGAAGGAAATGACACTGGGAAGGGCATGGTGTATTAAATCATAGAACCGTGCGCCTACTGCCGGTTTACTGCTGGATAAAACGTAGTGACTGTTATGTTATGGACCACCTGTATGCCGCGACCCTGAACTCCAGCTCAAATCTATATAGGTCCAGAAGTATACCAACGACGTCGTCTCGTCTTATTTGTTACGCTGAACTTTTCACAAACAGTTATCGAACAAACTTTGTACGTTATTCAAATGTTACTGCACTATACTCTTTTTTTTTCAATTGGACATGATGAATAATTTTTGTATCCATCATTCGACACTTCACCGGCTGATGTAAATTCAAAAAAATTTTTTTTTTTTTTTCAAAATGATAATATCGTTTCTGTTGTTTTTATTTTTAATTACCAATTTCGCAACGTCAATTTAGCGTCCAACGATCAGATGCAGTTGAGCATTCAATTATGTAACCATTATCGAAGGTACTAGGTGGTATTGGATGTTACTTTATTCTCTCCCGTTGGAAAAATGCAAAATATCAATTGCTCAATGTATCGGTACACATTCCTAGTATACAATATCTTTATTATGGGAACCTGTGTAAAGTATGCTCGCTTTGTCGGGGAACGGTGTACACAACGCAAAGTACACTGGATATCTGATTAATTCCCATTGCGAATGTCTTTATTGTATTAATGTTCCATGCCAAGATAAGGTACTCGATTGCGATTTCACCGTCGGTACATAAAAGAAGATAATAGTACACTTAATGTCTTGCGACATTCTTGAAGCATATTCCAATGAATGGCTGTCGAATAGTGTTCTACCGCACCATGTCAATTTGTCGATCAATTTTTGTTATTATCATTATTAATTCTTTCATAAAATACAAAACAAAGTAACTTTGAACAGTTCATACAAATTCATCACTAATGTAATTACGTTGAAAAAATCCATTCAATTGTAATGCAATGAACTTTACATTTACTCATATTTTTGGTTCAATTATATTAATCTTACTTTGATTTATATATCTCTAGTTTTATATTAAATTTCTATTTTATGTTATTGCGATATGATTATTTTATTTATTGTTTTCTTTTGTACGTTATGTCAAATTCATATTGTTACTTGGAACAACACAAACAAATCGACAGATGTTCAATATAGCAATAGAATAGGGTAAAAAGAATTTATATAAAATTATACACTATTTTTTACACGCTATATATAGACTAAAAATTACACTTGAAGTGCAAAGATTCTTGAGACGTTGGATTATCCTTAGAAAACATCAAAAACATTAATTTATTGTTTTCAAGTATAATACCTTATTTTATACATTTTTTGTAGTGTAGGTACTCTCAAATGTGTAATAAATATTAATTCAAATAATTTATCTATGAAATTGACATTTAAAAAATGAAAAATGTCTGATTATCCGGGTTTAAAAAATTGTATGCTTTTTTAAAATAAAATAACTGTTGAAGAAATTGAAAATGCATTTAACGCTGCACCGACGTCTTGCAAGACGTCTGGTGCAATTAATTAAGATGATGATACACTTTGTATTTGAACCGAGCTGGTGTTTTGAAGCCAACTTTTTGCTGTCGATAGCAAAACCGTCGAAAACTGCAGCCATGTCTAGGGAATAATTCAAGCCAGTCACGTGATCACATTGAAGCGTTCATTGTTTTCGTTACCAGGACAACAATTATGGAGGAAGTATCCTCTGGTAGGGGTTCGCAGACCAGGCTACTGCTGGTAAACGGGCAGTCGACCGAGGAGAGGAGGAGTAACACCCGCGAGACCATCGTAGGTGGACGAAGGGCTGCTTATATTGAAATTTAAATATGATGCAAATCGAGCTAGATAAGATGAATAATAATTGTGAAAAAAAGAAAGTGAGAAAAAGCTTAATCAAGTGCATTTTATATTAAGATTTGACCAGTTTTTAAAAAATTATTTATTATTAATTCAAATGAAAACAAAATATAAATTGTGAATTTGTAAAACTAAATTATTTAATTTTTCTTTTTATTTTGTTTTTTTTTTTTTTATTTTGAATTGAAATATAACAAATTTTATTAATGATCGTTGTCAATGACCTGTCGATAAATCGACTAATCATTACAGGATACATCGAAATGTCTGCGACTGATCGTTGGAAAGCTAAATCCTGTGAAATATGTCAACGAATCACGCGAATAGTTCGCGTCACGGCAGAGTTCCGTGATCTTAACCGACCGGGTCTCGTCGTTTTATTTTATTTTTTTTTCTTCTACGGACGAGACATCCCTACTCTTCCGGAGGAACGATCAACACCGGTCTTATCAAACCCTCCTTGGAAACCGTCATAAACATATCGTGCCACGTAGCACAACTTCTCTGACCTGCCCTAACTTCAACGTTACGCGAAATGGCACCTTAAATAACATCTTAACTGGACGTCTATCGTAAACCCAGCCCTTATGATACTGATTTGAATCCCTAACAGAATTAGATCATTTATAATAAACAAAAAATATAAGAAATAAGTAATAATTATTTCACTTTGAAAATTAACAATTATTTATTATTATTGTTAGTTGTTATTATTTTATTATTGGAATTAATTGAAATTCATTTTAAATACAAATATTTTATGAAAAATTGAATAAGTTTCTTGCAAACGTTGTAGTGAACATAGTTGATGAAACCTTTTTTTTTCAAGCCTAGCAGCTTTAGATAAAACGTTGCTTTGCAAGTGAAATGAACTAGATAGACGACGGAATAAGCAGAGTGCAGCGGTGATAGAAAACTTGCGATAATTTATTTATACGCCATGACTTTCTTCCATAACTTTCTTTCGAGGCAGAGGCGATATTGCAAAAAAAATCCGTTACTCTATTTAGCAACAGTAAAAGAAGTTGATTTGAAAAATTGAAGTTAGACAGTAGAGACACACTTTTTATTGTTGTTCAGTAAGAACTCTTTTCAGGTTATAATTACAGGTCGTTCAAGTTGCCTGCGTTATCTGTTGAGCAATTTATCGGTTTCTAATTGAATAAATGACAATGCAATCAAGCCTGAACTGTAAACGTAAAACCTTTTCACTATATTTTAATACATTTATTATTAATATCATTCTTTCATAACTGAATATTTTTATATTTTATTTTCTTATCTTTATTTTTAATCATTCGTTATATTTGTATTTCTTGCTGCTTGTTTTGATGAATTGTTTTTCAATGAGATGAAAGATATATATTTTGTGATTATTTATTCCCACAGAGGTAAAAGTGATGGTATTGATATAATACATTCGGTTTTTGGGTAAAATGTGTATAACGATAGTAGTTATGGTCGTCTGCACTTTAACTGGAGTTTCGATCGTAGGAACAAAGTGGAGAGCAGTGGAGAATACTTTTCTTTCGAGGGCGTCAGCGATAAAGGTGACATAGGGCGTCGCGACGTCCGTCAACCTTCACGGGGTTGGTCGCATTCACGGGGCGAGATTCTGCAGCAACGGTAGGCTCGGTGTTCTCGTCCCTCATGTCGGGTTGAAGCGCAGGACGCCGCCAGGGTCAAGGAACCGCGCAGACGCGGCCCCTTCATTTCTCGCAGACTCCGGCAGCAACCCCTCTGTGAATGGCGACCCTCACAAACCAATCGTATTCCCGTTTCCATCCCTCTTACGTCCTCGCTTTTCTCCTCTCTCGACCTGGCCACTACATTTCTCTCTCTCTCTCTCTCGACCTCCCCCGGCTCTCTTTTTATTTTCCTCTCTTCTCTGCTTGTTTTCTTTTTGTTCCTTCACATCCTTTCTCTGTTACGCTTTTGCCTTCTTTTCTTTACAAATACTCATCGTGCCACAGTATTTATTTTTAGAGAAATATGCGATAATACGAACAACGAAGAAAAGAATTCGCTATTTCAAGTCCGCGATATTCGTGCCGGCTCAAGCGTTTTTATCGATAACTTAGTAAACGAGGAAAAAAACTCTTTTTTTTCCCTCGACGAAACTCTTCCGTGAAACTTTCCGTCCGAAATAATTCGAATTGAAATTCTTAAGTTAACTAATCTCGCGCGCGCCGCGAGCATCCAAATCATAACTCAGACCCACCAAGGGGGTAAAAAAAGGCGAATAATTAATTCAAACATATACTTTATCGATCGAACAATAATAAGTTGGAAAAATAAATTGGAAGTCACTCTGTACCTAAATAGCGAAACCATTAATTCTGAACAAAAAATTCAAACTCGCGCGTTGGGCGCCAACTTTTTATCGCATCCATCGCTCCGACTAAATTCAGTCGTGACGCAATTATTCAGATGAGCATAATTTGTTATTCTTAATCTCGGTGAAGATAAAAAAAAAAAAAAACAAACAAACAAACAAAAAAAAGACAGTAAAACGGAAAAACACATTTTTGGCACTCTGGAGCGAGGTTAACGCGACGTTTATTTGGGTTCATTCTTTTGACGTGCACGTTAATTGTTCTTCGAGTAGCGGCTAATCGATACTCGCTACTGCATCACTTACCATATTTCGGACCTTGATCGATGATCAGTCTGCGCCGATTTGCAATTATTGTCGACGCTTTATCGGCTGGCACCTGTCGTACGCTCACTGATAGATTCGACTTAACGCTCGATCCCGAATACACGACATAAACGACGCGACACGATATACGTTTCCCATTTCCAAGCAACAAACTACACGAGTTCAATTAAAGCCAGAGATCAGCGAATTCTTTTAAAAATTTGTTCCCTACCGTTTTGATCGGCTCGTTCAAAAAATTGGCGCCGACAGGTTTTTTCCTGTTTCATTTTTTGTTTCTTTAATTTTTTTTTGGTCCTCGTTACGATGCATTTTGGGGTGGTCCGGAAACGCTTTTCTCGTATGTGGCTCCGTTCAATGTTGTTTTCAGAGCCGATTGTACACGAATGCACACTTAATACTTCGGAAGAATATCAGCGCGGTGCTTCCGGGTGAGCAAAATAAAGAAACGAATCATGCCCGGGACAAAACAGCTGACGCCATGGCTGCCGCCGAGCTTGTTCCGCCCTTGTCTCGCCTCAGGGAATTTAAAACCAATTCGGCAAATTGCATCCCTGCCAGCTCGGCAAGACGCGATCGCTCGGCTGAACTTAAACGATAATAACCTACAATTT
Organism: Trissolcus japonicus; assembly: GCA_030522925.1. Lineage (NCBI taxonomy): Eukaryota > Metazoa > Arthropoda > Insecta > Hymenoptera > Scelionidae > Trissolcus > Trissolcus japonicus. The sequence continues at coordinate 8,632 of JAPYZS010000158.1, read as the reverse complement.
CAAATTTTTGCATAAACGGGCTTGCATTAGTTTCGACACAGTCCAACTCATTTGGCCGAGCTTTTTGCCGAACAAGTAAACAATATTATTATAAATAGTTGATACAATTTTTCAGTCGCAAATTTTCTGCGACCGTCCATGGGAAAGCTCTGAGGAGCCATCTGCAAAAATTGTTGAACTGAATTATAACGCGCGGCATGACAATTATTCAGCGACAAAAAGTCCGGACGCACTAGGGCGGGACAACTTCTTTCATTTTTTTGTTCCTTTCGTTGAGCTGTGCAAATATTACGTGGTGGGATCATTATTTTTGCGATTTCCGGCCCCGATCGGGAATTATACGACCACGCCTTATGACAAGCAAGCGCCACGTTTTGCGCTTTTTCAAACCGATGGAGAGTCGCCTGCGAAAAGGAAATGTTATAGTAACAGAACAATGGACCTTCTGGAACAATTTACTTTCCTCAACAAAAGAATAATGGAATTCTAAGTAACATTCACGGTGTCATCCACTTGCACTTTTGTCGTGTACTTTTTGTCCAAGTATTACACAGCGCTTGTCATAATAATGTATATATAACGTAATCATAATGCGCGGCCTTTGTAGATCGTCTCTGCCATGTGCACAGAAATTCGCGACCCGAACTTTGTTTTTCATTTAAAACAAAATAAAACCATCAATCCTCTGACACTTCAGGATATAATAAAGTCTATTAAAATTAGATGAATAATCAACGCAACGAAAAAAACGTAAAAAGTACATATGCTGTACCGAAGTTTCACTATAAATAATAAGTTTTCATCACGTTGCATATCTATGTCACACCGCACTTGTCATATTTCTTTCGCCTTCGTATGCACAAGAAACTTGTAGATTATTTAATTACCCGACTACGGGGAAAAATGATACACCTTTCAATCAAGCTGCTTCTCGCACGATTTCAATTATATCTTATTCATCAATTTGAATACCAATCAATCGATTAAATTAACTTGAATAAAATTCACGGGTGACGGCAGGGGAACGTACATATTCTGCGACGACCGAGAGGTATGCGATAGCTACAGGCATGTTTGAACGCGAGCAATTTTTCAAAATGGCATACTTGCATTAAATAACTGCGAGGAGAGAAAGAGGGGCTAGTAGTGCATGTGCAAGTGCACATGCGCCATGGTAAATTTGTCAAGGTAGGCTCGCAATGGTGGTAGCTGTGTGATTGCCGAGGCGGCGGCCTTTGAGTCTCGCGTTTTAACAACCTTAGGTGCATAAATTAATCCAGAAGCCCGATATCGTTTGATTCGCCGCCGCAATGCCGTACCGAGGCACCGCAACATCTCGTCCTCTTTGTCGCGCGCGCGCGTGCTCTCCGTCTTTCGTCTACAAACTCGTCTTGAGCTTCGTATTCTTTTTACGCGTCTTCCACCCTTTTTTTAACGCAGGTACACAATGGCACGCGGTTACGTTCGATATTTATACCTTTTTTTACGGCCCCAAACTTGTATTAATTCTTTTATTTGACAATTTGACAGCCAAATGACCAACTACGTATAAGCGTTCAAAAACAATTAAACGGTATCAAATAATAAAACAAAACAACGTTTATTATTGTTAATATTACTTACATATGGTATGTCAGAGGTAACGAATTTTTCATATTGACTGTACAATAAGACATTGGTCAGTATTACGGTTACTAATAAAGTCGTAACAGCTGACGTATATAAGGTATACACAAGCCCGGCTAAGATCGATTTTACTTTCCTTCTTTCTTTTTCTTCCTATTCTCTTTTAATGCTACATTTCTTTCAAGCTTTGAGTTTGAATATGCAGCCGTACAACCTTGATGACACACTTGGATAAAATAATTTATTTGCCATGTCACACTTATCAAACTCGATTGAAACAATTACAAACTCATCCGGGTAAAATGTAACTTACACAAAAATATTGCCTTCTTTGACATTTTGTTTTATTTATTTTTTTAAATTAGTGTAAATGACGATTCTGATAACTCGAGGAAGATAATCCCGCGGTGTAATCATTGATTAATCGGTCGCAACTGCCGCGACAATCACTCGTAGGCAGATGCAGAAAAAAAGATACACACGAAAAAAAAAAACATTTAATTTCAGTCGCTTTTATACCCAGATATTGTCGTGTTTTCATTTCGCGTTGCTTCTCTCGTTTGGCACCCGCTGTTCCCCGCCGCACATTCTTCTTTCTCTTTTCCCGTTTTCATATCTCTGCAACTTCCATCGACGATCAATATGCTACGTATGCGGAGAGCCCCTCTGTAAATGTAATTGTTGTTCGATTTCTTGTGTCTTAATTGCTTCTACGCTTAACAACGTAATTACCAAGTAAAAACGGTTACACTGTATTTTTCTCATATTTCTCGTCCGTGCCTTCGGCTCTTGTTTTGTTTTCCTTTCTCTCTCGCCGCAGTTTAATAGTTACCTCTGCCTTTACGCGTATTCTGTCGAACGCCCGTAATAAGAAACAAAAGACCACTGAATTATAACTGCCTGGCTGTCCGAGCGCAAGGTGGCGTTACTGCACGGACGTGGCCGATAGTTACCAAACGAGCCACCAGTTTACAGCACCGGCTAGGTCAGTAATCTGGTACACTCGGTCTGTTTGTGTAAACACCATGTCTTGAATTCATTAGAATAATTTTATTTGTTCTCAAATCTGCATAATAAAATATTCTACTTCAAAAAAGAAAACTACTGAATATTATTGTGTGCCTTCGAAAAAAATAATTAAATAAATAAATAATATAAACAAACGAACTAATAAAAAACAAACGAATAATGAAATAGAAAAATGGGATTATTCGTATTGAAATTTTTGGTGGAAAAAAAAGGGTGATCTGAAATGGAGAAAAAAATTCAATTACTTATCGGTAGTAATAAATAAACGAAATAGCCTGCAAAACTGAGCAAAAACAGAATGCAAAAACGTGATTCATAAAACATAATCGAGTTCTGTATATTTTTATGGGCTATAATTTAGTTGAAAATCCACTTCATAACGTTTATGTTTATCTCCGTCAGTTTCGCAGCCGCAAACGCGCTCTTTCACGATATCGCATAACGTTGTATTTGCATGCTTCCCAAGTTTAATTAATTTCGATACGATTAATAATCGGTTATACGGCTTTTGCAGAAGAAAAAAATGGCGTCATTAAACAAACGCGATAACCCACCGAGCGATAAATTCTGTTGCTAAAAATCGTTTTCAAAACGTCCCGATAACCGAATTTTTTCATATCTAAAATTTTCTTTCCCTGCCTAAGCCTTTGCGAGTGTACACGGACACGTGCGTGAACATGTTGCTGTGTGAATCAAGATTTCTAGGTTGCGTGAATAGGCGTATTTTATGACCCTCAAGAGTTTTTTTGTGCCCGGAATTTATTCGAGCAAGAAAGTCGGTTTGGTCTTATAGCATTGTATTTTATCATCACTTAACCCGAGACCTACCTTAACATTTTAAATCTTTGCTATCTGGTACGTCTGCGTGTACAACACATAGTTAACGCGCCATACCTAGCCAGCGAAATGTAAATTAAGCAAGGTGGAAAACAAATTGAAAAATGTACAAAGTTGTTGATAATCAAATGGCATTTTATATGATTTTTTTTCTTCTTTCTTAAACTTAGTTAGTTTTTTTCTCAACTTAGTCAATTATGTTTGATTTAAATTGCATTTATCGAATATCGTTATTTTATATTTCGAAGAATTTGAGAAATAATCTGAGGTTTTGTTTTTTCTTAAGTCAAAAAAGTAGTACATTATTTTGCATAAAAGTCCTGAAAAATATTTTCTCTTGAACTTACTCTTATTTTCATCTTTATTTAAATGTAAACATTTCACATTTGAACACACCCAAAGGGAAAGTTTCGACTGGCTCGAGATTGGCCCAGAATCGGTACCATATCTACAAATGCTGGTTACTTCTTTTGGTGTAGCTGTAATCCAGAGTTGGACCAGTACTGTTTTGACAGTGGAGTAATAGCCACGGGCCAATAATGACTTACAAATGGGCCATAACGGGTATATTATACACTGGTTAACAAAAAATAGCAAACTCTGGTCTTGGATTCTCCAATTCAAATATTCATGATTTAATATGAATAAATCCTTGCTAACACAGAATAAATGTTGTTTAAAATATGATAATTTTTATAATTGATTATCCCTGTAAATTATTTGCGTATTTCCATTCATTAATTTTGTTTAGTTGGCTATTAATTCCCATGCATACTTTTAATAGGTATTTGTTTTTTTTTTCACATTAACATTAACGTAGGATTTACCATTTATAATTGAAAGACGATTGAAATATTCAAAAAATTGTGTGAAGATGTATATTAATTGAACTTCAGAAGGTTCATAAGTTTTGACTGTTCCAGTTTAAATACTCGCTAAATTCGGGTTTATTTGTCAATTACTAAAAACTACATACCTAAGCCCAGCGTTAATTACCGCGAATTCACCGTTCATTTGAAGACTGAAACACTGTTTACGTGCATTTTCATGCATCTGTGATTTGTGTTATATACTCTGATGATTCACATGTTTTTTTCCAGTGTAGTTCAAATATTTTTTCAAATCGAAAGGGACAAAAATCATCTTAATTATGGGTTATATTTTTTGCGACGTATTTCTCTGAAAAACTGATTTCATAGATTCGGAAAAAATCGACCCATCCACCGAAACTAATAGTAAAATAAATAGCCGGTCGCAGTTTGGCGTCATAAAGATCCCGGAAAAGACAATTTCGAGACATGATTGTGGGGTCGCGGGTCACGGGCGTGCGGCCAAAAAGAGCCACTGCCAGGATCTGCCGACTATCCTCTATATTGGGTTTGGTACTGTAATCCGCAGTTCGGCATTGTCGCGCTAATTAAACCACGCGATGCGCGTGTCACAAGTCACTACACGGTGACGTCACTCTCGAGCATGCTACTCGTTTCTCTAGATTCGTCCCCTGGCTGCGAATGTGTGTTAACAAACTAATGAGAGAGAAAGATAGAAAGATATCAATTAATCTGCGCGTGTATGCAAAAGCTCTCCGATGCATATTTTTTTTCACCGCTGCAATTAAAGATTTGTCGATGCCACGAACATCGGATTAGCTGAAACAATCGTCCAGCACTAAAATGACGTCTCGTTAGCGCTGTGAAACGGCCTCGTCGGGAAATTCCACAGCCACGCTCCGATGCGTCCTTATTTACGCCGCAGACTTTACGATAACGATTCTATTGGCTTGACATGTTTATTTATTTAATTACAATACATTAACTCGGTCGTTTGCGGAGTTACTTCCGGTTTCGCACTCCTCTTGTTTAGCATGTTTCGTCCATTAACTCGGCTTCGGTTTCTTCGCCTTTTTCATTTTGCCAGTCCATCAAAAATGATGATAATAGAATCTTGCATTTGACAGCAGAGTTTTAATAGCCGATTTCACACCGATACTCGTGTGCAATATCAGTCCATGTGGCCCCGTGTATAGACCGGCTGCAAGAAAGTGTCACCTGAGTTTTCACACCTATGAGAGAGAGAGGGTGACAAAAAGTAAAAGTTGAATTTGACGTTACGGAACAAATGGCTGGGGAGGATAAAAATGGATGCATTATTCATGGTGTTCTTCGGTCGCGCAATTAGACCGCGCCGCTGCTCATTGAATATCATGTAGCCGTTGCTTATACAATTGATTGTTATGCCACGCTCAGTGAGAGCGTTCGCCTCGCAGACGTTACGCCTGGTAGAGCCGTCTGTTCCGCGATCGCTTATCAACGTATTAAGCGCAATTCAAATTACAGAAGTCTGCAGATCGCGCCGATATACCGATGCACCGTCATCTATTTTCTACTGCAGCCATCCTCCCCGGAGTTCCCAGAACTATCATTTTTCAAGAACAACCTGTATCTTGAGCCGATGAATCTCAGTGGCCAAGTATAATTTACGCACGCGCCACGATATCAAAAGGCGATATCAGATTGCTTTCAGTTTTTTCGAATTATGATATTCCATAATTCCATAATCCAATTGTGCCAGAGTAAAGAAGGAATATGAATTTCATATTTATAAGAGACTAAATGAGCGAGGATGTGGAGAGTCAGCAAAAGAGTGCAGGTGCAAAGTTGCGCTGTCAGGAAGTCACTTACAGCTTGAGGACAAAAGCTTCCCCAGAGACTCCCTCTGGGGAACGGGATCGTGCTAAGAGAATGCTCTCTGTTCTGGTTGGGAGAGGTTGAACAAGGCCTAAGTGAGAAATAAGACACAGAGGGCGAGCTTGCAAGACCCCGGCCGTAAGAATATTGATTCGTCATTCGGACATGTTTGGAAACAGTTTTAGATCACGCGGTTATTGTTTTGCGCGAGCAACTTCTTGAAACGAGATTCCATCGAGCAGCTGGTCTTGCGACCCAGATCTTGAATTTTTGACATTCCAGAGGCTCTTCAAACGGGCGAAAATCCAAAGTCGATTAGTCAAAGTTGGTTCGACGTAACAGGTGATTCCTCGGAGAATCCTCGTCCGCGTCAGGTACTCGAAATGACGCCGGAACTTCTCACGGTAAATCAGAGCTGTGGGGTTGACGGGGTGATGTGTATGATTACACCCTGTCTCGCAGTGCAATAAATCTCTAGCTCCTCCCACACGAGGTGGATACCTCTCTTTTACTCGAGATGCCACGTTTTTTGGACGAGCGAGCAGGCCTGCCCCCACAATTTCGCGTACAGTCCTAGATGAAGAAGACTGACATTAAAATATATAATTTAAATGATTTTGGTTCGAGCCCGAGACCACTCTGTTCTCATCAATTCGAACGAGCCCGGTTCGACGCGATTAGCATAAGCGAATTGAAAAGTGTCGTATAATAGCGGGTCTCGGAGGTCGGCCAGGTATATTAATGATATCTTCACTTTTATGGGTAAAAAGTAATTCTCATCGTGATTAGCTCGGTGATTTATCGATGGCCGCCTTCGAGGCAGCACGCGCGCTTTTTCCAGCAAAAGAAATAGGATCAAGCGAGATTTGATTTCGCGATTCGAAGGAAGCAATTTTCTGCTTTTCGAGAATATAATTTTCGCGCAAGGGGTCGCCGTCGCATTTTCGAGATAAGACTGCGCGCGGATTCCCGCACCCTCCCGCGTGAAATTACTTCGCTCCGCGGCTTACCCCTAGCGCCCTCTTGCACGCGCTCGCGCGCCCTCTTCTTGTATCCCGGAGATCTCTCCCTGCAAATAAAGTAGATACCTCTTCTATTTTCACATCCGGAAAATTGCTGTACTGCGAGAGACGTTCTTCCGATGGAGTGCTGAAGCGTGCCCTCCGGATCGTTACTTTGCCGTTATTATATGTCGTATTATGCGGCTCGTAAATAACTGCTCGGATACAATAACAGCGCGATTCAGGAATCATTTCCTCGTTCTTTTTTCTTTCCCTCTTCCTTTTTGAATGCTGCCCACAGCGCTAACGATCTGAAGGTGCGTTTTTACTGCAAATCCATTCGCCGATAATAATTTCGACATTGTTGATGTTTCGACGTCGAGAAAGAGAACAACATTCAAATGCGAGTTACTTTAGATTGTTGAATTTTGTTTTAAAAAGAAATGAAATATAGTGAAACTAAAGAGGCGAAAAAGTATAAATCCTTATTGAGATGCGTTACGCTGCAGGCAGTTGAGCGAACGAATCAATTGCTTTTCAATAAACATAAAAATGAAATCGATAGTCGCTGGACGCACGACTGCGTATGTGCAATATTTTAATGCCGCAAGGTGACATCCAGACACGCAGATTTTGTATTAAATTTGCATATCGTTATCGAGTGAATGTGGCCGAGATTTAGCCGCGATTTCATGTCAGTGTTGATGTGCGCAAACACTCGACGTTCTTATGCGCTTATCCAATTAACATAATTGCGCAATTATGATCCATTGAGCGCGTGATAGTGATACATATAAGGGCGTATCGTTTGCATCGTTTGCAAAAACAACGGAAAAGAGCGACCGGCCGAGAAAAACGTTTTTTTACACAACGAAACACAACCGTGTGTCACGCGATGTTATCTGTCGTATTCACCAAACGACGATAATTATCAACGTATTTACTTATCTGCTCTTTATTTCACATCTTGTAGAAAAGAATTGGTTTTGAATTTCGAAACAAAACATTCCAAAATTTGATGATAAAATATGAACAAAATGGAAAACTACATAGTTTGGTTGAAGTCTTGAAATGTTTACCGAAGTTTAATAAAAAGTATGTTTTATATGTTAAACTCGGCCGCCAGCTGTTACAGTCGATGAATTAACAAACTCGAAAATGGTTGCATAATATCATATCTTCCTCGTCAAAAATAGATTTTCCATTCTCAATTTTATTATATTTTTTCTTTTTTTTTTGCATTTGCTAAAAGGATTTGTGGCATAGAAAGAAAATGAAATCAACAAAAATGACTTATTTATTTAATAAAAATAAAATGTTGTTTTATCGGTCCGATGAGAAACAGAGCAAACTTTGAACGATCAAACGAACTTACCAAGTGAAGTTCGATCGAGATTATAACGAAGGCCTCGTCCGGATGAAACTAAATAATTGTAGTAGTGCTATGCACGC
>JAPYZS010000157.1:0-114064 GCA_030522925.1 Trissolcus japonicus | reverse complement strand
ATTATTAACGAGCAATTCAAAAGACTCGTCCCGGATAAAGAGTTCGTATCTGATCCAAAAAGAGTCAACTAACTTCAATCGTTACGATTAGACGTAACACTGAGTACCAACCTAATGGATGGCACCTGGATGCCAGGGTAGCAGCAATCTGGCACGGCGGTTCATTCAAATCAAATCTCTTCTTTGAAAAACAATCAATCCTCCAAGTTGAGTAATTCGTTCAGCTGGAAAATGGGGAGTTTCAGTTTTCCTAGTTAATAAGTTGCATTAATTAAGTTGCATTTAGTCTTGATTCTTATTTGAAAACCTAAAATATGTGAGTCCTAATAGTCTTAAACATACATGATGGGACAAATAAATTACACCAAATAAACTAAAGTTAAACATTCAACATTGATTTATTAGCTATTAAATAACTTTTACAAACTTTGAAAGATTTGAAATGACTTTCTTTTCTTTGTTGATTAAATAGTAAATGACGAGTATTCATTAAATATGGATCTTTTTAAGAAATAACACTAAAATTCACGAATCTACTTTTGAATTACAACGATTTTGTAACAACGATTTTTTAATATAACGAACTTGTATTTCTTTCGCTTTTAACTCTTCAGACGCTTGTTCGATCTTAAAATGTCATAAAATGAAATTCTGATTTTGACGGGAATTCGAAGATAAAAGTAATACTCGTAGTCATCATCATCATCATCACCCAATTTTCTTTTCAAGTTCTTCAAGTCACTTGCATCAAAAGCAATACAAACTTGTGTAACTTTTCCTTTCTGTATTTGAATATTTCTTATTGTTTTGAACAACGATTTTTCTTCTTCATACTGTTCCAACATAATTTCAATGTCGGCCATACAACAATTGAAGTAAGAAGTTTTTGAATCAATAGTCAAAAACATTTGATTGATTCCCGAAGTGTTTTGTTTCTCAAATATGCAAACTGTCCAAAATAAATCTTCAGTAGATACTAGTTCTTCAAAATTCAGCCATCTTTTCATATTCGTCATAAGTGTTATCGAACAGCTTGTCTGTGGATCAGACTTCGTTCGAAAATCTATGAACAGAAAAAATAATAAATGATAAATTGAGAGGCTCTGAAATGAAAAATGGCAAAAATTCCATTTTCTAAAAAAATGACTTTTCGGATTATCTGATAATTTTTTCAGATAATGCTCGGTTTTCTTCGCCATTTTTGAAATGGATTATCACGTCTGATGTGTGATCAGGCGGGTACAAATCTGCGATCAGTTTTGGTGCTATTTTTTTCGCCATTTTTCTGTAAAACAATTTTTGTTTTACAATCATGAAAAAAAAATCATGAAATAAAAATAGAGGAACATTATAAAAAAAAAAAAAGATTCGCATTTTTAATTAATGTTTCAATAGGAGAAACAAAGTTCAAAGAATCATTTGATGCTGAAATTGTATTTTTCATTTGTTTTGTTTTGAAGGTTAAATCAGATCAGATTTAGAAATGAGAATAAAAGTGTAATTCAATCTTGTTTTACAAAAATCAAATAACTTGTTTTGAATCGGGGAGAATACTTACTTTGTTTTACACTCAGTTTATTATGAGATGCAAAAGGTCTGCAAAATGAAACGAATAAAATGCAGGGTGCCTTTTGTTATCTCAAACGATCGGATTCGAATTAACAGGAATCATTTCCAAAATAGAAAGAAGAGTAAGAGAGAGAGGGGATACACATTTCAGTGCCGTGTAAACACGCGCCAGCATTCATCTTCAAAATAACATTGGTGTATCGACGAACAAAAATTTCATTTTTAAACGTGAATTAATAAATAAATATTGTTTAGATTTTAGAGATATGAACAAATATTTATTTCATAACTTTTTATATAAACTTTCAGGGAAAAAATGGGATTGATAAAGAAATACAAAGAAACGTAGACGAAGACAGTGTTTACTTTCTCACAATATTGTTGAATGTGAATTTGACTTCAATATTTAATCCATCTCCATAGTTAGTGATAGAATGACATAAGCCATAAAGATCATTGTAAGCAATTATCGCCGTTGGTTCAGATCGAATATGATTTTGGGCATCATGTATTTTATAAGTGTACTCGTGTTCATAACACGGAACAGTATTTCTTTTACAAATTGAAATGCCTCTCAGTATCTTGTGCACCGAGTCGACATTTTCTCGTGTACTTTTCAATATTATTTCAACATCAGCCGAACAAGAAACGATGTGAGATATTTGAGAAACGACCGTCAGTACTAATTCATATTCGTTTATTGTCGCGGAAGATTCATTGTGCACTGTTTCAATTACTAGGACAGCTATCCACACCAAATCATTTGCTAAAAAATGGTCGGAATAGTTAATTCTGTTATTTCTCGAATCGTTAAATTCCCTAGGTCTACACGGTCTTTGTAGTTGGAAAGTGCAACGACCCTTTGTAACAGCCTTCATTCCACCGACTGGTTCAAAATCTGTAATGTAAATCAAAAGAATTGAGTAACAATAAACAAAAAGTGCAAATGGTACAAAATGATAATTTCTATAAGACTCAAAGAGATAAAAATTAACTTGCAAATTTTCTAGAAAATGTAGAAAATGAAACGTACACTTGTATGATGGAGGACAGTTGATCGGATTCATCAAAAGCATTTTTACAGCCACTGCATTGTGACATAAGGCGTCAAATTTAGGAGTGTTGATGAAATAGTCCAAATCGTTACGAACAAAAACGCAAGCCGTTTTTTTTAATTGTTCACAATTGCGTGTAATCGCTGTTGTAAACATTTCTAACGCGTTAAAGCGATCGAGCAGTCGACAGAGACCATTTTCACAAATTGCTTTCAAACCATCGTCCAAATATTTGTCTGCAATCTCCAGCAGATCCATCAAATCGTCTTCGTCGGCAGTTTCAACCCGACCAGTTTCCAAGTACTTCAAAAACATATTTAAGACAGTCGGGTCGCAGTCTTTTATGTTGACTTTCCCAGTCTCCGATTCGGCCATGTTGCTTAACAGCATTGTTCGAAAAACTTCATTTTTCGCAACGACTGTTTTCTTTGCCTCTAGTGTGAAACCGTTTGGGAATGCAAACTTCAACGTGGGTGTTCCTTCTAATAAGTTTTTATTCATTTTTCTGCTCTCTGTAAAAATTAATTGTTTATTTATTTAAAATTTCTTTTTTTTTTTACTTTATGTTTAATTATTACTAAATATTATTAAATAATGCGAATGAACTTTGAAGGTAAAATTGAAATTGCCATGTGTCTTTGTTATTGTTTACATTTTTATCTGTTTTAGAAAAAAATTGAAAATGAATAACATAGTTTTTTATATCTAATATAATTTTGTTGATTAATATAACTCACGTTTTGCAGTTTTTCAAGAAACCAAGTTATCCAAACAGTTTTTTCAACTTTGGAAATGGATCAGGAAAACGACGAGACAAGCAAGCTTTTTTTTTTGATCGGGTGCACTTTTCAGTAACGAGTCCAGCGAAGAAATGACTCCTTGAAATAAAAAGTTTGTTTTGTCTAAAATCAAACTCGTCTGACGACAGTGTTGCCAACAAGATAACATTCAAACCTACCTGTTTCCCGCCAAACAAAGACCAGAGCAGTCCCAAAGAAGATTCATCGAATCTCATCATCTAAAATCTAAAAAAGAAACATCACAAAAAACATGAAATTGTATTTCCCAGTAAGTAAATATATATTTTTTTTTAATAAAATAAAACTTTTTTTTACTACCAAAAAGTCGCAAAGTTTCTCTCTCTAAAACGGGCGAGTCGCAGCGCCACCTGTCGGTTGCTCTCGTAAGCGCAAAATGGCGTGCGGTCAATAGACAAGTCGACTTCGCTTGACGACTTGATCGTGGATGTCTGCCCGTGAAACGCAGGGGCAGCGCTCGAGCGAAACCCGAAAATCGACCGGATCGGGCGCCCTGGTGATGCGCGCGACGTCCGACAAGCCGCGCGCCCGCTGAGCGATGCAAGCGCGTCTCGGCACGGCTCTGTGAGTCACTTTGCATCGCAGCACAAAATGGCTTCGGGGGACAGTGTGGACGAGATCGAGGTCGTCGAAACCAGCCTCGGGGGCCCCGAGGGCGACCAGCTCAGGCCCGAGGACTTGCACGACGATGACAGTAAGTCGACCCCTCCGCCCCCGCCCAACTGTCAAACATAACCTCCCACTCCGTTTCTTCTCTCTTCTTTTCTCTCGCCCTTCCGCGGACCCTCTTTTTCTCTCGTCCCAAATAATTTTTGATCCATCAGTTCCGTTGTTTACTTTTTTTTTCCTTTCGTTCCTTTTCACCATCCCCGATCAGCTTTTCTGCGGACCTTGCGAGATTAGTCTAATGCAATTAGCAGTAAGTGTGTGAGCGAGATGTCAAGGATGTGTCTCGCTAGACGATTTGGGTTAAATCATTGGAAATTGGTCAAGTGACAGGTGTCATGGGAGTCGACGTAACCGTCCACTTCCGCGGTTGCATCCTTCTTACAAGTACCGTTTTTTTTTCGCTTCCTTTTCTCTCCTTTGTTTTGACAGTTGCAATTATGTTGACTGTCTTTTAATCGAATTGAAAAGTTTCGTTAATTGTTTTTTGTTTCTCAAAGTTGAAAGTTTTTAAGATTCGATTTGTTGACAATTAAAATGAAATTGAGAGTTTGATTCGGTTGGAAGATTAATTGTTTACATAAAATTGTCACATTCCAGGCCGGTGATAAGATTGTTGTTCTAGTGCGAATTAACCTTCCAATTTTATCTGGTTGAAAAACATTTTTTTTCTTTGTAAATTTCGCATTGACAAAATTTGTCACGGTTTTGTTTCGGTTCTGCTTGGGGAAAAAAAATTAACCGAGTTTGTATGATTTGTTGGAAGGAATTGTTTTTAGACTGAAAAAAAATTTTGAATTGCAAATTATGTAATGCCTCGCGACTAATTGGTTATCATTTTTGTTTTCTAGATAAATCCACTGGTGACAAAGTCGTAGGCTCATACGTAAGTGATCTCAAAGTTTTATTACTGTATAAGAAATTTAAACTCGAGTTGAATTACTAAAAACGAAGGAAAAAAAAGTAAACAAATAATTAAAAGCTGTGATTCAATTAAAATCTGGTAATTATCATCAGTCTGTCCAGATAACTGGCGAGACAGAAAAAAGCAACTCACGTCGAGTGCATAATTTCTTCGAAAATATAGATTTATTGTCAGTGACTATTAAAATGTAGATAAAACGATTGGATCAAAATATTAAAAACACATTTTTTTTTCTTTAATAAATGCTGATATCGGAAATTTTTGTCCGTGACGTGTCCATTAGACAAAAATTTCCCCACGTTTTTGGTTATGTCTTTTCAACAATTCGGCCAAGTATGTTTTCCATATTTCGAAGAAATCGTGAAGTGCGTTTTGAAATTATAAAAACAAAAAAAATATCAAATTGAAAGAAAAATCGCGTTTACCTTACACTAATAATTTTCATTTTTCTTTTAGAATTCACTGGCACAACATGGCAGCGGAGGGCCCAAAACTCCTATGGGAGTTTCGAGGAACAAGTCGGAGAGGGAAAAGAAGATCGGTCACCGGCGAGTGGGAGTCGGAGGCGAAATCACATACAAGAAGGTATGACAAAAAAATCGATCAGATCCCTGAACATCCGCGATCACCTTTTTTTAACGTCATGCTAAAAGGTAATCCAAACAGTTCGGAGGCACTATTTATAAAAGTTGTTTTTCTCACCTGGAACGGTCATGTCTAAAATTGTTCCCGATTTGAGTCAAAATTGTAAAATAAAAAAAAACAATAAACAATTTTAATTGCATTAAAAAAATGATGCAATTAAAATTAAATTAAAAGTTTTGATTAGTCTGAGATTGATTAATTATGTTGTTTGCTTTTTCAGATCCAAACGACGCAAATTATGGGATCGATTCAGTTGGGTATACAGCACGCAGTTGGCGGACTTGCGGGAAAGCCCGAGCGTGATCTGCTCATGCAGGATTTCATGACCGTAGAGACGACGAACTTTCCAAGCGAAGGCTCCCATATCACGCCCGCTCATTATTACTCCGAGTTCAAGTTCAAAACTTACGCCCCAATTGCATTTCGTTACTTCAGAGACTTATTCGGCATTCAGCCGGATGATTTTTTGGTAATTAAATTTCAATTATCGTGGCGGATCAATGTTTTTGTTTAATTTTGTAAAGTAATTAAGGAGGTTGGGGTTTGTTGTTTTCGAGGGACAAAGACGGAAGATGGAAATATGATTATGACAAGTTTGTTATATGAATTTATAGCAACGGATGTGTTATGAATATTAAAAAATGTTCGTCAACAAATGTGATTAATCAACGCACATTTCAAGTCATGTTGACGCCAGATGACATAATTTTTTTTATATTAAAACATATTCCTTGCTGCAATTCTAGCAAGTAAATTTTCTAGAATTTTTGCACAGTTGATTTTTATGATTCTCGTAAAGAATCAGGCGTAAACTAATAAATTAGCTTATCTCCCATAAGGCTCCATGTATTTTAATGTTATGTTTGCGATTTTTCTTTCTCGAAAACTAACGAGTGAATATTTTAAAATTTTACACAAATTACTTTTATATTTGTTTACATTTTTCTCATTAGAGTTTTATGCAAAACTGAGTTCATGACCTGACCTCCTTAGTGATTATTGGCCTTGAATAATCGAGGTGTGATTGTGTTTTCAGTTGTCTATGTGTAGTTCGCCATTGAGAGAACTTTCAAATCCTGGTGCCAGTGGGAGTATATTTTATTTGACAAACGATGACGAATTCATCATAAAAACGGTGCAGCATAAAGAAGGCGAATTCTTGCAGACACTCCTTCCCGGTTATTATATGGTAAGACATCATTTTTTTAATATATACTTACATGTTTTCTTAGTTTTTACTTTTTTCAAGTTAAATGATGACGATTGTTTTCTTGCAGAATTTGAATCAAAACCCAAGAACACTGCTGCCAAAGTTTTTTGGCTTGTACTGTTATCAATGCAATAGTAAAAATGTACGATTAATAGCTATGAACAATATTTTGCCATCAGCAATCAAATTGCACCAGAAATATGACTTGAAAGGTTCAACATACAAGAGAAAAGTGAGTTATAATCAAATTTCGTCTTTAATTTTGTATCGAGCGAATGTTGTTTCTGATATTCTGAGTCAAGGTAACTTTTTAATTGTTTTCATAACGTTTTAGGCGTCAAAAAGTGAGAGATCGAAATCATCGCCGACGTACAAGGATTTAGACTTTATGGAGCATCATCCAGATGGCTTGTTCTTAGAGGCGGAGACGTATAGTGCATTGGTCAAAACAATTTCTAGAGACTGCCGAGTGCTCGAGAGTTTCAAAATTATGGATTATTCATTGCTTGTGGGAATCCACTATTTGGATCAGCAAAAAGAGAAGATTGTAAGCATCCCTTTATCGTTCATTAATTTTATACTTAAAAAATCTTCTACTCAGAACTTGAATTTCATTTTAAAAACAAAATTAACATCTAATTATTTATATTTCAATTCTCTTTTAGGAAAGAAGATTATCTGAGAGTGGAGAAGAAGACGGTCTCGATGGTCTTGAGGGTGCTGGGTTATCTCAAGATAAGGAGCGCGATGAAAGAACGGGGGCCACGGCCTTGAATCGGTCGCAAAGTATAAATCGGCACAGACTAGTAGCCCACAGTACTCCCATTGAAAGTATTCAGGCTGAAAGCAAACCGATTGACGAACAACCTAACGTTCCGTACGTTTTCAAATGTAATCACAAAAAACATTCTTACAATTTGAAATTGTATACTTAAAATTATCATTACAGCTCTGGTGGAATTCCTGCGAGGGACGCTCGAGGTCAACGTCTGTTACTGTTTTTGGGTATTATTGATATTTTGCAAAGTTATAGACTGAAGAAAAAACTCGAACATACACTGAAATCTATGATCCACGATGGTGTAAGTAAAAGATTTAATGTTTTCCAATTGAAAATAAAAATAATTAAATCTTGCATAACATTTTTTTATTTGTTGCAAATCTTACAGGATACAGTGTCAGTACACCGACCGAACTTTTACGCTCAGCGCTTCCAGGATTTTATGGCCAAAACCGTGTTTAAGAAAGTGACTTCACGTAAGTACAACACGAATCAGCCACTCGTAACACATCTGACTTCAAAGTTACACAATAAAGCTCACTCATGAATCGTCAAATCAACCTCCACACTAAACTGACGAATGCCGTTTGATCGTAGCCATTTCTCAACAATACTTATCTTAATATACTCCAACAGAACAAACTTTACAGTTAACAATTTTGCAAGCCTCGAATCTGAGCTACAGAATCAAGCTGGCACGAATCGATGGTATTATGTATGCATTTCATTTTTTGTATCGCGTCGTTGGGTGGTACACATGAACGTGCCCTTTTAATCTCAAATCAGCGGATATAAAACAAATGGAAGATAGTATTTTCATTAAATACAAAAAACCCGGTCAGTAGATTGTGATAAATTTTCAAATCGTGAAACAATGACCAGCCTTAAAAGTTATTTTTATAGTAGTTACAAAGATAAAGCTGTGAATTTTCGCAGTAGCAAACAATCGCATAGGAACAAAATATTGTTAGGGAAAATTGTATGGAAGGATGGATTGTCTCTGAACTTGTGTTGTGTCTTTGAGACACAATTTCAATTGACGATTCATTTTTTCAGCTCGGAAGTTACACGAGTTTCTCGAAGTTGACTTTTTGGTTTCTCGAGAAACTCGACGTACCTTTCTGTCTGGCTTATTCAAAATCCTAGCTAGTAAATGAAATTCAAAATTTTAAAGAAAAATATTTCATGAGCCGTCCAATTGCTCGAAGAACAAAAAGTTTATTCAAATAAAAGATGCTCAAAGTGTCCGATAAATAGCTGAGTATTTTTAGTATAGGTTTTTTGATTTCCATTAGTATTTATTTTTTTATGCTCAATTTGTTATAAGTAGATCTAGACTAGCACAGTTTGGAACGTTTATTTTCGTTCAAGGTTCAATCAATGTTTCAACTTTTCATTCATTTTTCATTTATTTCATGGAAAATTTAAAATCTCTCGCACAATTGAAAAAAAAATTTTTAAATAAAAAAAAAAAAGAATTGGCACGCATTGTGACTACCACCAGCTTAAAATTTTTTATCTCTCACAACATAATTTTACAATTTAATTTTACCATTCTTGCACTGAAAATTACGGGGGAAAAAGAATTATTTTCCAGCCACATCGTTTCTCATCGTTTTTATCACCATACAGTGTAGATTAGTTTATTTTTGTTATCACCTATTTTATAGTTAGGATCGATTGTAAATAGACGAGTGAATGGAAACGCGATTAATCAAATTTTATTTTTTTTTCCATCTGGTCCGCGCGATTTTGTGATTTTGATTATTTGCGTTTCAGAGCGAGTGATTAGATTAGAGTTGGAAACTGATGCAAAAATGATCAAAATTGAAATAAAATAAAACATGAAATTGGTTCAAAAGTTTTTGCACCGGTTCTGACGTCAGCGAGACCTTTAATTGTAGAACAGTAAGATTGTAAAAATATTCAGCTATTGACACGTGGACACATGTACAGAATTATATTTTGCAATAAACAGTTGCCCTGTTTTGACAAATACATTTCATTTACTGGCCCATCCATGCTTCAATGTCCCTTGGAACTTTTTTCTCGAATTGTTACTGGGAAACTGGGCACAATTTTAGAAAAAAAAAGAAAAACAAAAGTTAGATTGTGACTCTCCTTCGCAATGTTTTTTGTCTCCCCTTGTTCTAATTCAAATTTTTCATCCCACACTTTTCATTTCTTCTAATTTTTAAATGCAATCAGATGTTGGGATTTTTTTTCATTTTTTTTTCATTGTTCTCAACTATGTTGCATGGTTCATTTTTCTTCTTTTCCTTTTATTCAATTACGAAAATCAATTACAAACAATGAATAAATGTAATGAAAAAAGAATCAGCAAAAAAAGAAAATTTTAATGGAGAAAAAAAAAGATGAATGTTGAGTGGTGTATTTGGAGGAAAGGTGTTGAGTTAGGAAACCTAAATGTTGATGTTTTTGTGTCCGTGCACTTCTTTTCGTGTCGACCTCTGATCCGACCTGCTTCAAACTTGATTGAACGCAAAAGTGGACCTGCCTGAGATTAAGGGGAACCATCGGAAATTCCGAAACATCGTCACCTCCTTCATAGGTAACTCTGTCTGCCTTCATTTCTCTTCCCGTTCGATGTTTGGTGTTTTTTGCAATTTAAAAACCTCAACCACGAGAAGAAAAATTTATTTCATTTGTTCTTGATCAATCAAACTATTTATTTGCTTATTTAACACTTTTTTTTTAATCCAAATTTTTTATTCACGTTCAAAGATAAAATAAATTCAAAGCATTGAAAAATGAAAAATGCAATTTTTTTAGGATTTTTTGACTTTGAGTTTTTCAACAATCAGAATTTTTCATTTTGAGTGTTTGATCTTCCTTTTTGTGGACTCCAAAAAAAAAAAAAAAAAAAAAAAAGAAAGAGATCAGCTGTCTATGTGTTGATGTTTCGTTTATTTGTGCACGATTTTTTTCGGCTTTTTGGTTCCTCAAACAAAACATTAGGCTGTTCTTCTTGAACTTTTAGTTGTCCTATTGTTTGGCACGCTTTTGTGTTCGTTTTGTTCCAACTTTTTCTTGTGTGGTGTAACCTTTTTTGTAACACGCAATGTTCAGCAAAACATTGGGTAGGTATGTTGAATAAAAAAGTGAAAAAAGAAAGGTTTTTTTTCAACAGAAAAACAATTTTAGGCGACACTGTTTAGTTCAGGCATGCATGGCATCTCGCAAATTTTATATTTTGAAAATTGATTTGAGTGACGATTTTCCAACTTTTTTTATTTTTGTGACAATTTTTTCAAGCACTTTTGTTTACACGGTTTATCTTATTTTATACTTTCACAATTTTTAATTTTTGAACATTTTTTGTTGGTTTTAAAAAAGGCTTTGTTTAACGTCTGGTTTGGCATTTTCAGCATTAAAGCATTCCCCATCGAAGAGGAAAAGCATCGTTTCAAGGCTTCCCAGGCCACAGGAGAGTGACTTTGATTCAACTGGTGAGTTATTCTGGCCCGACCAGTCCGACATCAATCGTTTCCACTTTTTTTGTTTATCTCATACTCGCCGTCAAAGTGCAGAGTCATCTCGTATCATTTTTGTCAACGTTTTTTTTTCTTTGAGGCAGCTTTATTGCGGATCGCACAAATTTACGTTGCTTGTTTCATTCAATCTCTCAAGCCAAGCGAATACGAGCATGCAACAGAACCAGCTGCCCTAAATATACAAGGGTGGATTTATAAGATCCGAATTTTATGAAAAAAAACGGATGTGAGCGTCGAGGAAAGTGCGACGAACGCGCCACCTGGCTCCAAAAAGTAGAAACTAAGTTTGCTTTTTCTAACTTTTCTTATTCTAACACTTGGTTCTGGATTTTCAAACAGTATTAATCTTTAGAAATAAAGTAAAATGAAAAAAAAAAATTGAAAATAAACTACTCTAATTGAAAAATAATTACATTCTTATTGTTTGATAAATAAAAATAAAAATTTCAATTTGTGTTCAATGAGTATCTCTCTGAATTGTGGTTCTTTAATGTTGGATTCCTTTTTAGAAATGAGTTTTGTTCTTAATCTTATTAATGATTTGTATTGGAGATGGAGTAACAAAAATTGGTAATGGTTTGGTTATATGTGCTGGTTTAGCAACAGCGGCAATTTGCAGTACACCCATTCTTGCATCTTCACCCACAAAGCCTGGTGAGTCTTCCATCTAAAATCTAACCCCTTCATAATCCAAGTTCATGCCTTTCATTTTCAACATTTAATCAGGACTGGATAGCAAAAATGATCTGAAAAAAACTTTCCATTTGGAATTAAAAATCTGAAACATAAAAGTCCTGGATAAAACCACTTAAGCATCGGGCACTTTTGCTTTGTCCTATTAGCCTCTTGGTTTTAATTAGCCTTGCACAATTTTTAAAACTTTCAACATCATCCATTCATTTTTAGAACTATCATTCTTGAGTAAAAGCTTCATTTTTCCATTTTTCCAGAAGACGTAAATTGAATGTTGATTAAAAATCAACTTTTAATTGACGTTTCTGAAATGTTCTCTATGATTTTCATTTCCGATCTAACTGTGGTTTCAAATGTACAAGCAATTATATAAACAAAATAAAAGTTAAATTACTTCCGCTGCACAAAAGTACATCAAAACATGGATATGTCTAATTGTTTTTTAATATCTGGGACCACCGTCGTCATTGTGAACGATCCCTTAATGGCAATGCTTGATTGTTGTGAACAAAATTTTGAATTTACCTCCAGCTATAAAACATATCCATGTCAAATGGAAAAAATACCAACAAAGGGAAAAAAATAAAAAAGAGGTGTACATTGGAAGCCACAAAGCTTTAATAACATAAAAAACAAGATCTGTCTAACCCCGTGTGCACGCTGCATAAAAAAGTAGCAAGTCCGACGGAGCCAGTGGCGGTGTGCGGTGGACCGACGATTGCGACCTCTATGGCGGCGATATCAAGCATGGCGGGCGCATCAGCAACGCCGCCTAGCGGGGAGGCGCCGAAAGCCAGTTACCCAGCAGTGCTGAAAGGTCGCAGCGCCGCAAGTCCTCCGAATCCGAACGTCGTTTCCTCCGGCAAGGTGCCGCCGCCAGTGCCACCTCGCGGAGGTGTGCGCAACAAGAGTGACCGAGGTGAACACGCAACATCCAATCGTTTGCATGCCGACGTGTTTCCCTTGCATGCCCCGCCCCTAATCCCCGAAAGAAAAGCCCGATTCGACGAAGAAGAGTTTGTCAGCGTTGAACGAATCAACGACCAATACGTCATTCGTACCAGTCCGAGTCCATTCCGACCGGACCGCAAGAAGAGGTACCAACCTAAGCAAATAGAGAGACACATCCCGATGGACAAGTTTACTTACTTCATAAATCCAACACAAAACGAGAGTCTGATGAATTTTAAACTCTCGAGGAAGGACAAAAAGTTAACCGAAACTTATCACGAGAAAGAGAGAAAGAAACAGGAGATGAAAGATTTGTGCGAGGAAACGGTGGAAGACGGACCGCAAATATGTGAGGTTAGGAGGACGGTGTTCAAACCGAACATGTTTGGATTCGAGAACCAAAGTGCGTCGTACCTTGAACCTCAACCTTCGACTCCTCATCCCAAGGTCAAGTACTACAGAAGGAACATAAACAAACCAAAGGGCGAATTGAAAGCAGTAATTGAAGACCGAGAACCTTTGCAACCAAATGTGTCTTTTCTTCATAGCCTTCGGAGAACCAGCAACCTCGCATCTTTCGAACATTATGTTTAGGACTCGATGATTTGTAACTGATGAAAATAAACAAACTGGTTTAGTATAAGCTGAAGTTTGGTGTTTCTAGTTGCACAGATGGATTTGGGTCAAGTTTTTGTATTGAGGGAAGGTTGACTTTTGGTTTTGAACTTTTTTTTCACAATCTGGTCTGACGCCATGTTGTCTTGTCGGCCGCCATTTTGATCGACCTTTACGAAAAGAAAATTAATTTTTTAATTGTTTTATGAAGTTTGCTCAAAGTTTTACATAAATTTGGCCAGTTCAAAATTAGGACCAAACCTAACCTCAAACAAAACCATCTCTGCTGTGAAAATCCAATCAGCATCTCCTGCATGAGACTTGTCATCACTTAGTATGTGTTGTCGCAATCATTGTAAACTTGCTCCGATCCTGAGCTTGCTAAAAAGAAAATAACACGGCAACTAACAGCTTCGCTGATGTTTAGAACAAGTTAAGTGTCTTTGTTGTATTATGATTCACCACTTTGATCTTACAGAGATTTTGTACACAGTTTTTTGATATTGAGATGTTGTAAATAACGTCGGGTCCGATGTTGTTTTGCGAAACCGATCGGTCGTGACCTCTGGCTTGTAGTTGAGAAGACTGTGACGTTCTTAGGGCTAATCGTAGGGCGCTTTTTGTAGGTGGCACCCTTCCTTCCACATGTTCCACCCCGCCCCCGCCTTTCGATGACGCGGTGCGTTCGAATGACCAAACTTTGGCTTCCGGCGGTCATCTACATCAACCAATCTCAGCAGCCTTCTTATCCGGCAACCTCGGCGCCGCACATTCCAAACAGAACAAGGTCATGCACCATGTCACACACTCCAGGGCGTATCACGATGCAATAAGGTAATATAAAATGATGATTTTTTGTGCAATTTTAATCAACTAAAATTTTACTCAGATTAATTGAGTGGAGTTAAATTATGAGGTTCTCATTATCCCTTTACAATTAGAATTGAGAGGATGTCAAAGTGACGGCGCTGCCTACCTTACCGACAATGCTTTTTAAGACAATACCGTCTGAACATATTTCAGAAATTCTATTTATGAAATTTATGAATTTAAAAAAATCAATTACAAATTAGTAGGAAATTTTCTAAAAAATTCGGCTGTGAAAAAAAAATTATAACCATAACCAGAATTTTAAGTTTGCTATCCACTTTTACATCTTCAAGAGGAAATATACACCTAGAAAATGGCCTAAAGAAACTTATCTGAGTTCATTATTTATAAAAATAATTAATGATTAAACATTCTGAAACACTCTTTAGATATTAAAACGATATATTTTGTTCTAAACAAAATTTTGTTGTTCTAGGTGTCTATCCTCCCTTAACTTCAACTTATAAATAACTTTTTACTGTTACAGCAAAACCAAAATTGACAATACTAATTACTCTGCATGGTTTCTTTCTTTTTGGGTGTTCACTGCACTTCTGGGCATTTTTTTACTCTGTCTAAGTATTGTCCTTTCGGATTTAAGTACGTCAAATGATTGTTTCTAACCATTTTTGTTTTTTTCAAGATGCCTGTATCCAAAAATCAATATATTTTCTTCAATTTGTTTCCAATCCTGGGTCCAAAGAAAATTATTATTTATTTAATTTGAGCAATTGGTGAAGGGATAAAGAGTAATTCTTGTAGATTTTTAATGCTTTAAAAAATGTATGATTAATTTTCAGTTTTGTTTCTTTTGCAGCATATCCGATGTTCATCTAGAAAGTAGTGGTGGTAGTGGAACCAGCAGTGCAGGCAGGGACACAAAATCCTCGCTTAGTGTCGAGAGTGGGGGAAGCAGCAGCAGAGGTGGTGGGGGACTGACTTGGACGCCACCTGCCGGCAGCGCCGAAGGCTCCACGCCTACTTGGACAGAGGGAACGCCATCTTTCACTGAGAGTTCTAGTAGTGGGGATATGGGTAAGTGTATTTCCGCCCTCTATCTTTACTTTTGAGCCCAAAAAAAAATGAACTGGATTTTGATATCTGATTTCGTGATTCCTGCCATAATAAATTAATTGCCAATTAAATTTGCAAAGTTAATCTCTTTCATGTAAGACTTTTCAGTCCAACTTTTGATTCCATCCAGTAAACTAGATTTGAAAATAAATTTGAAACTTTGATGGAAAAAGTCTTACTGAAATTTGTTTATTGAGAACTCGTTTCTAATATACGTATCTTGTTTCCCTTTTTTGCTTACGAAGTTCGATACTTATGCCAAGTCTTGAGTATTACCCTGTACGTTATAATCATATGTACATTTTACGTACGAGTGTGACTATGTGAACCGACGTAGAAATTTAGACTGTAAGATAACTGAAAGAATCTGCAACTTTTTCTTTCGCAAGAAACCTTTTCTAACGAAGATTAACAAATTCAAATTGGTAAACGGAAAAGAATAAAAGAAAAAATAAGTTTACCTAATAAATTCCTGCGGATTCTTTTCCCCGAGTAAATGTATTATAAATAAATAATGAAAAGTACAATTCATAATCGAAAGTAGATTTGTCTAGTGAGAATATATAAAAGATGTCAAAAAGTGGCAATAAAAAAACGTCTGCGAACTGCTCAAACAAAAATTTCATTCATCCTCGTCATTGAACCCATTGCGATTCCTTGTCTCACTCGATTTTCAACAAGTTCATGCAACTCTATGCCTCGACATTGATTTTCTTCATATTTCATGCCTCGGAGCAAACCGTCCCTTTCGCGCCTTCTCTTCGTCACATTAAAAACTCTCGAAGTAACGTATCTCACACATTATTTATCAATAAATTTGATTTGTTTTCTGTGTATGAATGTCTTCTCTTGACTGTGGAACAGTTCAATTGACCACAGATCTTGACCAGTATATTTTTCTAAGTTATTTCTTTATTTAAACATAGAAAAAAAATTCTTTTTTGTACTCAAATTTGCACTCTGAGCGAGAAAATTTTTCTTTTCTCCTCATGTATCATACAATTGGCGTGATAAAAATAATCAAAAGATGATAAAGATATTGTTTTGCTTAATTATTTAGTTACAGGTCTTTCGAGAAAAGTTGTTTTATTATTTTATACTTTGATAATTTTAGGCTGTCCATCGACACCGGTCAGAGGCTGGAAGAAAACCGAAGATGGCGGACGATTGGTGGCGACTGTCGAGGAAGCTCTTGCTAGTTTAACTACAGAGATGGTAAGCTTCCCTCCAATCCTAATTTTCAATTTTCAATGACTAAACATCTAACAAGAAATCCTTTTTGATTTCATCCTAATATTACAAACAAGGCATCACTTAGTTTTGCTTTTTTTTTTTTAATTTGGAGTAACAATGTTTATTTAACTGTTAGGAAGAACCAGCTTAATTTTTTTACAAACAAACTAAACTGGGTTTTTCCTACGGCTGATGATTTATGAATTAATTAATGTATACTGCGAGTAGAACATCGACAGTAACGCTAAACAAATTTTTAACACATCATATTTGATTTTTAACACGATGAATTCCTTAAATTTAGTTAGGATCATTTTGGACATCTTCTAACATTTTTTTTTGGTTGAGAAATTAAAATTTTTCGTTCGCTGATGCGTCTGCTAGATTGTTCATCCAGGCCTGTAAAAGGTGGCGGTCATGATCGAAAATTGGTCATTAATATAAACAAAATTAAAATTGATTAATTAATTCGTTTGATTAATTGTTGGGTCATTTGAATGTATTAAGATCAATTTTCGATCACCAAAATTGTATTCGGAATTTATGATTTTCACCCACGCCATAGATTTAGTATATTTTGTTACTTCAATTTTTCGTTCTCGCTTCCTTTTTTACCTTCTGGTTAATTTCACATTTTCTTCATCGCTCGCAATTCCAACCACGCCTCATCGAATTTTTATCTCCACGTTCTTTTTTGATTAAAACAAAACAACGCAGCATCTTCTAATTCTCATTTTTGCCAAATTTAATTCTCTTCTCCCCCTGAGATAAACTTTCTGTTGCTTCCTCCGTCAGGAAATCCGGAACGAAGAGTAACCAAATCTTCCTCAACTTCAAGGACTTCGCTTCAACTCCGAGGACGAGGAAGTCGAGATTGTTCACTGATTACATATCGTTTTTTGTGGATTCGATGTGTAATTCAAAAATACCAAGTTCCAGGCTCGGTTTTGGGTTTTCATTTTTTTTTGTTACGTTCAGGTGATTTTCTAGTAAAAATGAAACATTTTTTATTTATTTATATATTTAATTTATATATTTAATTAATATATTTATTTTGTTTATTTACGTGTTCAAATTGGTTTTTAATATTAAATTGTTTTATTTTTTATTTTGTTATACATACAACAATTGAATCTTTTTTTTTTTCTTAGAGTAAAAAATTATTTTGTCGTTTCATTTTTACTAGCGGAATTCTTTTGCATTATACTTTTCCAACATATTCAAAAAAAGGGAAGAGAAAAAAAAAACATGTCGAGAGGCAAAACTCTGTAGTGTTTGGAGCTAATTTTTACCAATTTCGAATTTCTATTTTGCGATCAATGTACAAATGTTTTAGACGTTTTTTAATCGACGATTCGATTTTGTTTGTTCGAGCCAAAGTAGAACTAATTGATATGAGTTTTGAGCTGAAATTGAATGATTGCATTTTTGCAGCATTTAATGTTAGTTGATATTCTTCGCAGGATATAAGAAAAATGGTCTCGAGAAGGGAAGTACAATAATTTTAAACAATCGACGCTGATGTTAATTAATTGAATTTAATTAATCATTGATTAAATAATTAATTTAATTACAGTCAGTGGATACCTTTTAACCCACTAAGCATCGCGCCCCGAAATTTTAATTAAATAAAAATTAAGTAATATTTAAGTCAAAAAATAAATAGTTTGTAATGGAATCGATAGTTTGAAGTCTCAGGAATATGAATCGCGTCAAGTTAAATAGTTAATCATAATTGTTTAAAAGTTCTTAACAATAAATGGAAATAAAACAAGTCAAAAGTATCGTTTAAAGAAAAAATCCATAACTTTGGTTAGAATTATCAAAAAAATATGTTTAAATATTGTTTGTGGAGGAGAAAGAATGCTCGTTCTAAAAATCAAATTGCCAAAAATATTATTTTAAAAAAACGTAATTAATTCATAACCTAAAAAAAGGCCGTAATATGATGCAGAATAGATCATTTGTCGTTTAAAATTCATAAATAAATCAATTATTACATTAGTCTACAGTAAAATCATTGAAATAACCTTAATTTTAATAGGAAAAACATTTTCACACTTGTTCTATTACCTACTCCATTAAAACGCGATTCTTTTAAATACCCGTTTGAAAAATATGAAAAATTTTCTTTCACATTCAAACAAATTGACTTTGAGTCATGATAAAATGTTGGAATGACAACCTTTTTTGTGTTCGAAAGAATATCGAACGAAAGAAACGTCGGTGCTTAGAGGGTTATATTTCCGTTTTTTAAGTCTAATTTATTTTGACTGGATGAAAAATTGTTTTTAAAAAAAAATTAACAACTTTATAAGTACTTATCTGAGACGTGTAATTTAAGTTTCGATAGTTTTTTTAATTTCCAAGTAGATCAGTCAAAGTTACTTAATAAAGATCAGCTCGTCCTTGATGTATAACAAAAAAAAAGTGCAATAATCGATTTGCAATCATTTAGCAAAATAAGCAGTATCTCCATAATTCCAGGCTTCACATGAGAATTCAAATTCTAATCTTAAAAAAAAATTGAGTAGGAACAAAATGAGACTCGTACAAAAAAGAAAAACTGACATGCCAGAGTTATTCTTTGAAAACTTATACAATTTTGTCCTTTATTTAGGTGATCATATTTTTATACTTTTATGAGTAGCAAGCAGATCCACCTAGTTAACAGTTTGAAATTGAGATTTGAGACAAATTTATTTGTTATCACCAGTTCAACCAAAAAACAAAAACTGTTTCTCCATTCATGAAATTTGGAAAAATTCAATTTACCCTGAAGAGAATTGATAGAGGGAGGAAGGGGTGTCAATAGTTGAAACTTGAACTTACTCCATTTTGTTCTCCATCCAGTGGATTGAAAATTTGTTAAAATTTACCCCTTAAAAATGCGGTCAGAGGTTGGAACTTCGTTTCTTCTCAGAGCCTAATTGAAAATTATGTGTCAGGAATTGTCACTGCAGATCTTTGTAAATATGTAGTTCGTCTAGGTGAAAAATAAAAAAGGGCGGAGAGTTCATTGATGATAATCCCTCTGCGGTACTTTGCCAGCGCTTGTGCACTCGCAATCATTGTAATGACAAAAGGTGTCCCGGAGCAATTTTATGATTTTGTCACACTTGAATGGGAACAGGTCGGATGATTGGTTCTAAGAACAGGCCTATAGAATCTTTCTAATTGTTTCACTTGAATCGTTCGTAGAGACTTATGTAAATGCAACATGAACAAATGTGACATCCCTAGGATGACATCGCACTTTTTGTCATTGCAATGAAACTTTTAAGTTTTGTCCTTGCCTGTTATACAGTTGATGTAATTAGACACTCGGATAACAAGCAGATGAAGCTCGATAAAATTTTTGTTTGAAAGGTGTTTTGTGACATTTTTAATCAAATCAAATAATTTGAAATGGCAAGAAAAAAAAATGTCAACAAATGAGTTGAAAAATGGGAAATAAAATTGGGATGTGTTGGGATTCAATTGGGATTGAGAATTTGAAAAAGGTAGTTTTATCGTGCTTCGTATTCTGTACAATAAATGTATAATATCAAGTTGAGGAGACTAGTGGAGTAAAAAAAATTTTAGCGTCGTATACGCATTTATAGAGTTCTGTATGTATAAACAAACGTTGATTAGACAGATCTCCCAATGTTATTGCAATGTTTTGACAAGCCAAAATGTTGTTCATCAAATGAAAATATTATTGAACGTTTTTCAAATTTTTGCGGAGCGAAGCTAAGCGCAATGCCAGAAGTCATGTACAGTTACACCGAAATTATGTTTAAAAAAATTATTTTTTTCTTTTTTTTTTATTTCAACTTACAGGATTCCAGTATTGATCTGGAAAACTTTGATTCTTCGTTCATGGTTTCTTTTTAATTTATAATTTTGGCAGATGAACAAAATTTTCAATCTTATAATTTAGTTTTTGACATTAGGAGACAACGAATTTTGAACATGCCCATTTAATTTCCAAAAAAGTCAATTATTGGTGACTATTATGATGAAACAAACTTCATTTTACATTAAAAAGAAATATCAAAAGAACGAGGTGAAAGAAAATGAAATTATCTTTTCTTCATAAACTCGATTAAAAAATATTTCTTTTTTTTCAGTTGGAAAATATAAAACAATAAAAAATTAAAAATTAAAAGAGTGAAGATTTAAAGATAACAAAATAATAGAACTTGTGAAATTAAAACAGAAGGACATTTTTAAGTAAAATGAAGTTTCTATTAAAAAAGAGAGAAAATGAAGAATGAAAAGATAATTAACCTGTTTAAATAATAGCAGTGAGAATAAAAAAAATAACATGAATAGAAATGAAAAAAAAAAAAAACAATGCAAGCTTGTGCGAGGCGATGATTATTGGCAAATGGCGATAGTTTATTGAAACATTAGGGGCTTTTTTTACACTAGACTAACAAACTATTTTGAATTTTCAAGGTGTCTATGTATTATAAATGAAGCGCGCGCTCACTTTTTAGAGAGGCGCCTTTCAGGGACTTGTTATATCGTTTTGCTCGAATATATGTATATAAATATATACATGTTACTTACTTCGCCTCGATTATACATATTGGTGTGTGTGTAAAACAATTCATGCGAATAAATGAATTCATATGCTATGAGATTTACAAAATATCAATGTCGTTCTAGTTCTTAATCACCAGTCTTATTTTCAAAATCGTAGGAAACATTTTATTTTATTTATTTATTTTATTTTATAGATATTTCATTTATTTATTATTACTGTTTTTTCAGTTTTTAGAAAAGGTTAAGCATGTTTGCCTGTTAACAAAAATTAATTAGAATGTTCATCGTCATGTGTGCTGTGCTTGTGCTTTGTTGAAAAAAAAAATTTAACTCAGAAAGAAAAATCAATCAATCATAATTTATAAAAATGGAATTTGAGAAATAATAATGTTAGATCTGGATCGAATGTTGAATTTTATTATTTTGAAACAGAAAATTGTTATGCATTTTTGAATTGGTTTAACAAGTTTATATTCAATCCGGATCGCTAATACAATGTGACAATGTCTAAAAATGTAATTTCATATTCAGAGACGGCAGACCTACGAAATCACCCGGTTTAACCTAATGGAACGACGGTCCCGTAGACTTTACCGAGTCTCAAGCAATGACACCAGCGCAAAGCACATTTCGATCACAACAGTCGCTGTACAACAAGATCTGAAAAGTCAGCATTTTGAACCTTGACTGTCCGGGTCCAACTTTGGTTCTCTTATTTTTTATCTTTTCACCTTTCCAAGTTAGAACAAACGTGATTTATTTATTATCTTTTTGTATATCACGTCAACCGTTTCTTCCGCCAGAAAAGAAAAAGAACATTTTTCCAAATTGTATATGATTTTACATTGTAATATACAAAGCTTGAAGTTGATTTGTTACAAAAATGTTAAGTTTTTTGTAAGTAGTTTTTTAAAGAATAAATTGGTTGAAATATTTTTCTTAAAAACGGTCCTTTTGATTTTGCATGCGAATGATAGGTTTTTGTTTTCAACTTCCTTTAATCCTTCCTTCCTTAGTAGTTGGCTAGTTTTAGATTAGAATTTCTTTTATGTTTGTTTGTTTGTTTTTCAATTTAATTTCAAAGTTGATTTTCATTTCATCAATGTCATTGCAATCTTTTCAGACTCATTTGTAAAACAGGAGAACCGGAGGACGACCGAGGGGCCATCGAACGATCTCCAGTTCACAGGATAGATGAAATTTAAACTGCATTTAAGTAGCCTGAGTCAAAGATAAAAGAAAAATCCATCAAGACAATTGTGATAATCGACTTCTGGCTGAACTGTAAAACCATTTTATAGCATCATGACAGGCATAATCAATTAGTGAAATTTGTATCAAGATTACGTTTATTGTAATGTAAAAGTTGGACTTATAGAGTAGAATGTAGACAATGAACCTGGTACCTCAGATGAAATCTTGCGAGAAGCAAGTTATAGGAATTGACAGTCTTGTTATATAATACAATTTTTGCAATTGGAACAAACAAGAAAGACGGAAAATTATGGAAATCGCGATTAAAGAAGGGTTGTGGTCATTGGTATTGAAAATAATGTAAGATTTAAGACTTTTTTAATTTGTCAATTCCTATAAATGATATACAGTTAAATTCATTTTTGTTTTTGCTGTTAAAATGCTCATTTTGTGGCTGAAAATTTTGTGTACTGAAGGAAATTAGTTAAACATAGTCGTTGAAAGTTGTAACCGGTGTAGGATATCCTGAACTTTCGTTTATGTATGTATTTGGTGTTTCGTTTGCGTGTTGAACACTATTAGAATTTTGTAAAATTTTCTTGGACAAAAATTTTACAAAACTTCTCGTCGACAGCTGACTCTCACAATTTTGCAACATTTTCTTTAATCTTGCATAATTTGGATTGCTTATAAGACAAGCCATGTGTTCAGTAGTGAAAATTATTGTAAATATTATAGAATTACGGACGATGAATTTTTCAAGTGTAATTTTAATGAGCGTCAAAATTAGTGTTTATGTTAAACGGAAACTTTTCAAGTTTCGGCATCATGTCGTCGATACCTCAAGTTGAATTATTGTTATGATTTATTTATTAAAAAACGTTACAGTATCTTTGAAGATCTTTTCATTCGCCTGTCAATTTTTATTTCAAAGGAAGGAATCAAACAAAATGTATCTCATCAATTTACAAAAAATTCAAACTGTTTATTATGCGTCATACAATTTTTACAATGTTCATCTTCGCTGGTGTACATTTATCAAATTCATCTTCGCAGTAAATTTAATCGCAGTATAAACATATTGTAGTGTGCAAAATTGTAACAAGTGTGATTCTGAAGTGACGTCGGTCGGATTAATTTTATCGTTTAAAATTGCCCAACCTTTATCTTCACTGAAGGATATTCATCACTTTCATCTTCGCAGCAAATTCCTTGTTATTCGCAGTCACATTGCAAGAAGTACCTTTGTACAGAATCGGCGGCGGCCGGATTTTTTCTAGCTTAGGCACCCTTTCAGCTCTGGACGGCTCAGATGCAGCTTCAGCCGGGCCGTCAACAACTGCTCCGTTTTGCATCAGCACACTGCAGACACCCAGTGCCTGCTTGAAAGCAGCAGTATGTAAGGGTGTTTCTCCTTTAAAATTTTTAATGTTTGGATTCGCTCCTTTTTCCAACAACAACCTCACTATTTTGACGTCCACATTTCTGGCGGCAATGTGCAACGGCGTATCTCCTTCAAAATCCCGAGCATCCGGTTTCACAAACTTCAGAAGCAGCTCGAGCATTTCAAAATCCTTGAGCTCAGTTGCCAGATGGATGACGGTACTGTAATACGTCAGATACTTCATCTCATGCTCGCGACTCCAGAGCAGGTCGGCGAACTTGTCATATGAAGCTAAAAGCTGATTCCTAACCGCCACCGTAGCTGCGCAATTGGCGATATACATATCCGCCTGGTGCCACATCAAAACCTTCACAGCTTCTACGTTGTGTTCCTTCACGGCGATCTCCAAAGCGGTCACTCCCGCCCCATTTTCAAGATTCAAAATCCTCCTGCCGTATCTCAGGATGAGCGCTACGATCTTAGCGTCTTTTGCAACGGCATAATGAAGACACGTGTTTTTCTGCAAATCGGTCAGTTTGTAATTTGCGGTGTGTCTCAGAAGGATCGCAACTATCGTCTCGTCGCCCCTCAAAGTCGCCAGATGCAAACAACTCAAATAATCTGAGGTGCAGACGTTTATCTGCGTAAATGGCTTCTTCTTTAAAAGCTGTTCAACCACCTCGCTGTTCCCATTCTCCACTGCCAAGTGCAAGGGAATCTTGCCATCGAAGTTTCGGCAATCGAGCACCGAATTCTTCATTATCAAAATCACCGTCACGTTCACAAGTCCCTTCGCAGCTGCCAGATGCAGAGGGATGTTCCCCTCATGGTCCTGGATGTTGACTTGCGCGTTGTACTGCAGGAGCAACACCGTAATTTCCACGTTCTCGTTTGCGATCGCAAGGTGCAGGGGAGTTTTCTCCTCGTTCGTCTGGCAGTTCACGTCCGCCTGGTGCTGAAGCAGGTTTTCGACCAGATCCACATTGTTCTTCTCAACTGCCAGATGAAGAGGCGTTAGACTATTGTTGGTCTTGCTGTTCACATCCACGTTGTACTGAAGGATAGTCAGGACCGCATCGAGATTTTCCTCCAAAATTGCCCGGTGCAGGGGCGTCTCTCCATACGAATTTTTCAAATCCGTCCCGGAGTCGTAACGGAGGAGGAGTTTCAGGATCTCCAACCGGCTGCGATCCACAGTGAGGTGCAACAAAGTATTTTTCTCCTCGTCACGGAAATTCGTGTCAGCTTCGTACTTCAGGAGGATCTTCACTACCCCAAAGTGTCCGGCTGTGACTGCCAGCTGAAGGCATGACTTTTCGTCCACCGTTTGGCAATTCACATCGGCTCCAGCTTGCAGCAGCTCCTCCACGATCTTATGGAACCCGTTCATGGCCGCGACGTGCAACGGCGTGTCGCCCAATGCGTTCTTGCAGTCGACACAACTGTGGCTCTTCTTCAGGATGGCTTTGACGGAATCCAGATTTCCCGTCTCCACTGCCAGGTGCAACGCTGTGTTCTGGTTCGCGTCCCCTGCACTCAGATCAACACCGTTTTCAATCAGGAGGTTGATCATCGCTTGGTTCCCATCGGCTACTGCGAAGTGCAACACAGTCTCGGCCTCGTCGGTGGTGCAGTTGATGTCCGCGCCAGCCTCCAGGAGAAGCTGGACAGCCTCCAGATGTTCATGCCAAACTGCGACGTGCAGAGGAGTCTCGCCGGATTCGTTTTTTGAGTTGATGAAAATACAGTTTTCCAGGATGAGCTTCAGCAGGTCGAGATTGTTCTCCCTGACCACCGAGTGGAGACTGAGGTCCTTCAGCGAGGTGTTGGGGGCCTTCTCGATGAACCTGGGGATGATCTCGGTTCGTTTCGGTTTCGTTTCGGCGGGTGTAGAGTCGGCCGATGTCAAGCTGGGACATTCGGTTGAGGATGTAGAAGCTTCCCTAGCGTGTTGAATCGCGACGAAGCGTCTGCCCTTGAAGAACTTGTTGTAACAAAATTTGCTACCGGCGAAGATGGTTAAGTAGCCTACAAGAAAGATGAGATTCAAGATTATTTGACCGAACTAATTTTTTGTTGTATTTTTGTAATTTTGTAATGTAAAATTATTTTTTAGAGAACAAATTCTTACCGATGAAACTACTCAGGGCTTTCATCTGATTTTCCATTTTGTCAGAATTCTGCATGAATGAATTGGATAACTCTTTGGAAGAAGCACTGTCTAACAACTTGTACGACAATAGGGAGTCGACTGAAAACTTTAGAGTTAGCACGGTCTAAAAACTTGTAGAACACAATATAAACGATGTCAACTCTTGGTACAGTTGCAACTGAAGTCAAACCGAAGATCGAGAAACTTATATACCCATCATTTGGGGAGGAGTCAAAAATTTGTTGGCCAGTGCAATTGTTCCAATTGGTTTTTCGTAAAGTCAGGTAGAAAAACAAAAGAAAAGGGTCCAGCACTTTTAATCCTCCCCTTTGTCAACTGCAAGGCATTCATAAGTGAAGCACTTAATAACCATGTCTCGACTTAACACGATTTGTTTGTATCAAAGTGATACTGTAATAAAACTAAAAACTAATCCGATTTTTGTTCAATTTCTCGTTTCTAACATTCTAAAATTAATGTTTTTCCTCGAATTGGAGAAATTTGATTTCGGAATTAAACTTTGTTTAAATAAATTTGTTATACACATCGTGTCGTGTTTAATTTATTCATTGTTAAAATACAAATTTTCATATATTTTAATATTTTATATTTTTATATAAAATATGTTACAATAATAATTTATAAAAAATAAGACAAAGTTGAATTTAATGTTTCAAAATTAAAGATGATTTTTCGTCAGATCTTGGATCACTCGCAGAGCTGCAGCCGGATTGTCTTTTGGTACCTGTGAAACAATAAAATAAATATCCAAAGTCAACCAAATATTTAATCCGTTTTACATATGCTTATTTCATTCAATTTTGTTCTTCTATTGTTAACAATGATTGAAATGAACAATTTTCTGAATAAAACCTTCAAATAAATCCCAAAATATTTTTAGATCCGTGAAAACAAGATAAAGATCCTTTACCATTTGTCCAGCTCGACTAATCATGTATACAGCAAATCGGCCGTAGGTTTTATAGTAACCACCTATTTTGCCATCAACAATTAGAGCATTTCTTGGTGCTTGTTTCCAATTATTTTTATCGGGCCAATCAAGTGCATCAATCCAATCAAATGTCCCTTGAAAAAAAATTTTATCTTCGAATAAATTCTCTTGTTTTTTTAATTTTTATCTTAATATAAAAAAAATTTTTTATTAATACATTCGTTAATATTATAACTATGAAAATGATACCTCGAACATCCACTGAGCTACTTATCTGGCCAATATAAATATAAATCTTCAATACGGTATTTTGTAAAGCGTATTTAACTGAAAAAGTTAATTTAAAAATAATGAATCTGATGCATTATAATTTAAAAAAAACGATTGATTAAGAAAATGAATCATTCTTACCTTCATCAAAAACAGACCTCAGTAAATCTTCAAACAAATAAAATTGTACATCCCCTTTTTGATGCCCCCAGACTGTACAATTAATGTCCAATTTTTTTCTTACGGGCCCGTTCATGTAGATATCAAGATTCCTATCCGAAAGGATATCATTGTTATCTTTGCGATGATCTGTAAGTTATAATAGTTTCATAAACAGGAATGATTTTAAAATCAGATAATTCATTTGTTCAATTTTTTTCAGGAGAATGAAAAACAGAGAAAATTTGTTCTAAACATATTAATCGTTAACGTAATAGACAATGATATTTCTGGTCTTAACAATTGATTCTTAATTTTAACGAACATAATTCAACTCTTACTATTAAATGCAGGCATCTCGTTCATAAAATTGTCAAAATTGAAATGTTTCGTTATTTCGAGGATTTTTCTTCTCATACGGATCCAAGTGTTTGTGGCTTGGAGTAACTGATTTTTATTTATGTGTGACACAATTTCACTGATAAATCTTTCAATTTCGTTACGACCTTCAAGATCAATAACACCCTGCGAATGAAATGAAATTACACCTCTTTTTTAATTTTTATAAACATAATTTTGGCTCACTAAATTTAGCAAGTGCTCTCCATAAGAACTAATGATTCGCCAGGGCGAAATCCAAGGACTTTCCAAAAGGACTCCCTTTAAATTACTGCTGATCAATTCTGCCACCTGTTCCTTAAAAAGAGAAATAAATTATTAATTAAACGTTATTATTTAAATCGCTTAATTCTGACTAATTATTTATTTCAAATGGAATTTTAATTTTTGGAATCTCATACTTTGTACCACATATTTGCCAACTGAATAGCTATTTTAGCGCCGTACGAATCCCCCGCAATATACATAGGGACATGCTTAAACTCCGGTTTTTGTTTCAAAAATTCTTTCATACAAGTTAAAATATCTCGCGCAATCTCTTCGTTATTAATCGAAAATTCAAATTCACTCTCCGCGTAACTGAAACCTGCCCCTACTGGTGCATCTATGAATAAAACGTTGAAATCGTTCACCTAAAATGCATTTTCTTGTTAATCTTTTATACTTTTTTATACATGAAAAATTTATAAAAATATATTTTATAAATATATTAAAACTTAATTCTAAAAACTCAGATGCTCGAATTTTTCAAATTACCCAAGTATATTTTCTAGGCATAGAATTAATATCTTCAGGTCCAATCAGAACAAAATTTCCAATCCCAGTTGAGGATTCCCCAGGTCCGCCTTGTAGCCAGATAATTAAAGGTTTTTCTTTCTGGTCGTTGGAAGGATCGGAACCTTCCGAAGTGTAATATAACCACCAGAACATGTGTGCTCTGGGTCGCACCGTCACATATCCCCAATCTTGATATGCTATATAAATTGAATTGAAATCGAATAAAAAACTTAGTAATTGTAAAATGAACCGTACAAACAATTTTTAAAGTGAAAATAGTTGTTACTTTTAGAAAAAACGAAATTGCAAAGAAAAATTAATCCAAGAGCATCAGCCCTCATATTGGAACGTTGAGTTACTGACTGAAACTAATTTTTTTTATTTCCATCATCTCCTGTGGAAAACCTTGACTAAATCCCCAATCGAGCAGTCTCGTCGGACAGATTTAATTACTAATTTTTATCATAATCAAGCAAGTTTCAATTAACCGATTCTCCAGCCAACTATTAAATTAATGACACCCCCTGGTCTGACTTTATAGCTTATATTAAAAACGTTATAAAAAAATGTTAAACTTCTGTAACTAGCGCCCTTGGATGAATTACGAAATATCCACTATGAACAAATATAAAAGTGGAATTTATAATCTTGCCTTTTCTCAGAAATTTATTTTAAACCAAATGTCTGGAAAAATTTGTTCGAAACCAAATGCTTGTTCGCAAGTCTTTTGTCATTTTATTGAACTTATAAAATATTTTATAATCTTCAAAATTAGTTCCAAAAATTCTTTGGGATTAAATTATTAAGGTATGAATGAATCAAGAATGAGATTTATATTAAAGACTTATTTATTGTAAAAACATAAGATAACATTATGTTTATATGATGCCGATCTTGTTGGCAACGTCAAGAGCGTCGTAGTCACGAGTCAGCCGGACGTAAGCCTTCTTCTTTCCGTCGGGCCTGATGAGGGTGTTCACTTTAGCCACATCAATGTCGTAAAGTTTCTTCACGGAGGATTTGATGTGGTATTTGTTTGCACGCGTGTGGACAATGAATACTAACGTGTTGTTGTCTTCGATCTTTTTCATGGCCGCTTCGGTGGTCAGAGGGAACTTGATGATGTTGAAAGCATCCATCCTGAGAAAAAGATAAAGCAATACAAATTAGAAAAAGTTTTTATTTTATAAAAATATCAATCATGAATGAAATATTAATTTGAATGAAACGTAACATACCTGTTGCGGTTGGGCACCGATTTCCTTGGGTATTTCGGTTCCCGGCTTGGTCTGAAGGTTTTAGGCCTGCGGAAATGAACCGAAGTTCTGATTTTCCTCACCCTGGATCCATGGACTCCCTTCAGGACCTACAAAAATATTCATCTCTTTAATATCTTGTTTAAAACTATAAAAAAAAGATTAATATTTTGTTTAAATTTCAGTCGTGTAAATTGTTTTCAAATGGAAAATTCAAAGAGATTCCCTAATCTCATCATTATATTTAAAAAAATTAGATAGTATTTAATATGTTTGTTTAATTTTTCAAACAAATCTTTACCTTCTTTTTCGCTTTAAGGGCCTTTTGCAAAGTAGCTCCAGCTTTCTTGTCAGCTGGAGTTTTGGGTGCGGCTTTTTTAGCTGCTTGCACATTTTTCTTGGGCTTGGGAGCCGCAGGTTTGGCCGCAGGCTTTTGCGCGGGTTTGGTCGCAGTTTTGGCCGCAGCCTTAGTTGCCACTTTCGGGGCAGCTGCTGGTTTTTTGGATGACGAAGGCTTCGCTGCTGGCTTCGTTACCTTGGAAGGCGCCGCGGTCGCGGGCTTCTTCTCCTCCTTCTTCTCAGTCGACTTTTTAGCCGCTGGCTTGGCACCTGAAATTAGAAACATTTATTAATGTCACGTTTTTTGTTTAAATATAAATTAACAAGAAACAAAAGCAAATGTTTTTCAAATCAATCAAAATTTCTACAGAAAAAATAAGTTTTTTCAATCTATTGACAAGTTGGACTATTTTCAGAAAACAATTAAAAAAACAACAACAAAGAACGATGTGAAATAAATTAGAAAACTGTTTTGCAAAAGTGATTTTACATAACAATGAAGGAACAATGTTTGAAGCACGTGAATAACACGTTTGTCGAAAACATCAAGGCAGTTTATAGGTTATGTTTTGTTGTTAACCTTAGAGAGCCACATTTTGCAAAAAAATCAAATAAAACATTGTCTCGTGCTTTTTGTTGATACACAAGAACATTGTTCTTGCTTTTGCACAATGATTTAGAAAGGATAAAGGTTAATACAATCACACAAACACGTGGCTAGGAGATCAGAATATCGGCACCAAGTTTTATGAATATCGAACAAGTAAATGATTGAAATTTAATGAATAATTACTTTATTTGATTTGATGGCTTTGTTTAGTTGTATTTTGTATTGTTTATTTTGTTGTTTACGACCAAACACTCACCAGATTTTTCAGGCTGCTTTTTCGGAGCCATTTTTACAAGAAAAGAGGGAGGCTACGGTGTTGCAGTAGCAGCACTGTGGTACTGTCGTCGAACACTGGCGTTTCAATATGGCGCCCCCGCAAATTTGCGCGGGAAGATTCAAATTGATACAAGACCACTAACTATAAATTCATTAGGCGTAAACTGATTTATAGAAGGTATAACAAACAAAACAGGATAATTTGGTTTGATATTTTTATTAACAAAAAAATACTTTTTGTTTACATCTTATAAATTACAATGAAATTATTCAGTTTGTCTCGAGGTTTGTGGAATTGTCTTCGGTGAAATGTTTCATCATCTCTAAAACAGCCACTGGATTGTCTTTTGGAGCCTGAAAAATAAAAATGAAAAACTATATTTATTTGCTATATTTTTATTTGAAAAGTTATATTTATTTTATACTTTTTTATATTTGTTAACCACTTATGAGAAGAATAATTTTATTTTTTTACCATGTGCCCTGATCTGTTAAGCCAGTACATTGCGAATTTGTTGTCCTTTTTAACGTAGCCCTCAACGATGTTGTTAACTATCAAGGGTTTCCTAGATATAGAATGCCATTTTTCACTGTTTGACCATCGCAAGTTGTTCACCCAGTGTATGGTTCCTAAGAAGTTTTAACTTTTATGACTCAGATTCAAATTAAATTTTATATTTATTAATGTTTTTTAATTAAATTTTATCAAAGTTTATTAAATTAATAACTATCAAAAAATTTCAGAAATATATGTTGAAAATTATGTATCTAATAGAAGTTTGAATTTTGTTTTAAATTGTTTATGAATTAAAAATTGAACGATGATGCATTTTTATTAATCAAAAAGTTACCAGGAGTGTCAACAATGAGGTCGAGTTGTCCATTGTAAACGTAAACATTTAGATCGGTGTTGTTCAATACATATTCAACTTGATCTACAACAGGTTTCATAAATTCACCCGCATGAGTTGAAAAAACAGAAGAAGATTGCGCGTCCCAGACAGTCGTCAGATTTAATTCTGATTTAACTTTTGAGTTCATCAGGGATTTCAAAATTATATCACTTTCAGTGTCACTGTTATCTGCATCAGCTGCGTATTAATAAAACAAACAAGTTTTAACAATAAGGGAAATAATTTGAAGATATTCATCAACCACATAAAAAGAAATTAAAATGTATAGTAATAAATTTTTAATACCCACCACTGCCGGTATAATTAATTTTTGTCAAAATGTTATAAAAATCAACGTTCTGAGTAAGGCGGTCGATGATCGCCTCGGTTTGTCCCCATAACCGAGTCGCTTTCCTCCAACTTCCTTGTTCCACTGCTTCCTTCGTGGCGTTTGCATACGTTTCAATAGTCTTGTATCCTCGGTCGTCAATCATTCCCTATTAGAAGAAATATACATTTCAAATCACAAAGTTCGAGTTCAATCATCTCAATAAAGTTCAATCATTTGCCAATCATTACAATAAAGTTCAATAATTGTACAAAAAAAATATAATTACAGTGTACAGCAAATAAGGAGCCCAACTCATGACAGAATCGATTGGAGAGATCCACGAGTCACCCATCGCAATCCCACTAACTCGGCTCTCAATTTTTCCCGACTTTTCTGCCTAGAAAATCAAAAATGATATTTTTTTTTCAAAAAGTTTTTAATTCTTTCCATTCCCTTCCCAAAACTGAAAATTTGGAAGATCACCTACTTCGTACCAAACTCGAGCAAATTCAATTCCGATCTTCCCTCCATAAGATTCTCCTACAATGTAACTTCGTACTTTTTTCAATTTTGGATCTTTTTCAAAAATTTTTTCGATGCATTTTAAAAGGTCAGCTGCAGCTTGTTTATTTGTGGTAGCAAATGCACTGTCATCTTGAACGTTACTAAAACCCGTTCCCACTGGACTGTCAATAAACAAAACATTGTAATTCTTCACCTAGAAAAGATGAAAAAAATAAAGAACATTTATTTGAGGTGTTAATAAATTGATTAAAACTAACACTTAATTATCTTAGTTGTAAAAATGATTTGACAGAGTTTACCCAATTATGTTCTCTGGGTTTCAAATGGATATCTAAAGGACCAATCAATTCGAAATTTCCATATCCTGTCGAAGAACCACCTGGACCACCTTGCAACCAAATCACCAGAGGCTTCTCATAAAATGATTTCACATCTGCAGTTGTATAAAATAGCCACCAAAAAATTGTTGCGTTTGGTCTGACTGATTCATATCCCCAATCTTGTACTCCAGGACCGAATCCAACTTTAGCTAAGAAGTCATGTAAAAATTTAGACGAGGAAAAAAAATCAAAACGATGATTCAGAAGATTTGATTTAAATTTTGTGACAAATTTTATTATGTATCGTTGAACATATAAATATTTAAATTTCTCTTATCTAAGTTTTGTTATCAATTTGTGAAACCTTCTAATAATTATCAATAAAATCAATTAATTACACCAAGAACAAGGTGTAATTAAAAATATTATATTTTTACTTAATTGGTATGTAAATAATAATAATTGTTACCATCTGAATTCCAACAAATAGTTAGTATGAGGAAGGAAGTGAAAATTTTTTGTATCATTTTTGAGCGTGACTTCTCTCAAGTTGTTGCTACAGTGAGTGACACTTCCAGACTGAAGTGTACCGTTCGGAGAAAGATGTACTTAATTTATATTGTATATGAATCCATCGTGGGTACTTTATCATACATATCGATTACTTATCACGCACGCGACGCTCCAATGAATTCACTTTTCAATTTTACTTATTTTCAGTTTGCAGATGTGTATTTGAGATAAACAAGTAAAAAGTTTACAATTTAGGAAAAACTAAGGTAGATTTTTTACTTAATAAATAATTTTACTATTTCCTGCTGATTAACTGCTTGAAAAAGTATGAAAATTAATTGAATGTTAAATTTTTATCTTCATGAATGTTTTTACAATTTATCACTTACATTTAAGTGATGACGTTTAGACTATGTATACATTTTTTATTGATAAATAATCAGCGAATCTTAGACTACTTTAGTTTATCATTGAATAATCTTATTATCGTACAAATTTCATAAGCTGCGAGGATTTTCTATGAAAACTTGAAAGCAGACAGATTAAAATTGACTTCAAAATCCGCCCCTGATTACATCCATTGTTCAATAATTGTTTTGTTCATTATATTACACTAATTAAAAAAAGTTCTCATTGAAAAGTGTAATTAGTAATTACATAGGAGAAAATGTACATCTTTTTTTTCTTTTTAAATGATTTTGTTGGGAACATCCGTGTCATATGATTATTTTATATTTGTTAACTCCACTATAACATTTGTGTCATGGCTGATGCAATCCTAATAGCAGGTGTTTTAATTTTCTATGATAAAACATAAGACAACAATTTCAGGTTTTGCATAATCTATTCCACTCAAAGCTGTAAGTTTTCTTTCCTCATTGAAAAAAAACTTGCACAAATGAGATTTTTCCTTTTCCCCCTTTTTTGAAAAAAAAAAAAATCATTATCAATAGTTCATTACCATAGGCGAATTTTTACCGAAAATCTAATTGAGTATCTATTAGGATGCTGAACATTTGAGGTAAATGAAAGTTCTTTTGAAATAAATAAGCGCAATGAGTACGAAACAAATTTTATTTGATTTTTTAGCGAGCAGTTGCTCATCGAGTGTGAGAATAAAGATACATCTTTGGCACAATAAATACGTTCGTAGTGTTCGTCGATATCAACTCAATATTACACAAAATCAACCCGACGAAATTTCAAAATCCTCTGATCTTTGTCAGAATTTACAGTCGACTACAAAACGATGAAAAAATAGCTACGCTGTTGACAAATTGACTCGCAGGACGTTTTCGCTAGAAATTTCATCGGGCCCTGATTTCGGTCGAACTAAATTTTACGCACTAAAATATATAACTGAAGACAAAAAGAACGTGTAAAACAAAGATAACTGACTGAGACGAACAACAGAACTAACGGAAAGTCAAGAAACGTGCAACTGATTGCCATAACGATGTTTATTATCGCAACCGATGTCGTTATTAATACGATTAATGCTACTGTTATCATCGATACAATTCTTAATTGCAATTTTCGTATATCAATTCGTCGTTATGTTATTCGTACAACGTCGACGAAACATCATTTTTCCACTGAAACGCGATCGCGCTCAAACAAAAATGAATCTTAAGTATCAATAACAGAATCAAAACACTGATCAGAAAATAAATATGACGCAAAACTAACAATTTCAGCGATTAGTCCGTAACTTGAAATTTGATTAGAAAAAATCAATTTGTACCGTTGAACATTAATGATTAAGTACATTGAACTGTTTTCAGTGCAAAAATGATCTTCGCACAGAATTCGAAAAATTGGTATCTAGCTAAACTTAGACTAAGGAATATCATGCGCGAAGCAAAGGACAATGCCTCTTCGTTGAACGGAGATCATTTTAACGACTATGATATTCGTCATGGCTGATGCAGTCTAAAAATACAGCTATTTTGATTTTGACCTTTAAGTGCATCAATCTCGAACAATTGTTTGAATTGAAAAATCTTTCACTGCTCTAACGAAATGTTGAATCGCAAAGACGACTTTTCTTCTAACGTTTAACCTAGAACTGTCTTGTGACTAACTATACCAAACATGCTTTTACAATTCTGAATCGATTGTTTGAGCAACGATATAAATTTGTTTTTAGTAGTTTTTAGTGCGAAATCATTTTGAATGTGATGACTAAAGTAGAACAAAGGTTTGGAAAAGTGCGCCGAGGTCGATTTCGTATGATTTCTTAAACCGGCACGTTGGTCGAATTTGACGGCGAATTGTGAATCGGCGATCGAGTCTGGTGAAACCTCATCAGCTCCGAGACAGTAATTGCCACACGTATTACGCCTCTGCCACCTTCCAGGACGTCACTTGGACAGCAAACTAATTTCTGAAACGGAAAATTAAACACCAATTACAATTTCATCTTTCCTTCAAACTTAAATTAATTTGTATATTATAGTTTTTGTTTTGTTATTAATAAACTCTAAACTTTGCAAGCTGATGACATGAAATTTTTCAGGGATTTGTTGTACAATCATAAATTTCGATTTCTGTTCAAAAGGTTTATTGTAGTGCCAATAAGGATACATTTAGTTTTCTTTTTTTCACCGTACCACATAACTTTGAATTTGAACTACAATGTAAAACTAAATCTTTTCACCGAACTCATTCCAATTTGTATAAAACTGTATTTTCACAAACATCAATTAACAATTAATAATTTTCATTTTGCTGTGGTGTATTTAAATTTAGTCGATTCCAAGGAAGGTAGAACAAAAACGC
Source organism: Trissolcus japonicus (assembly GCA_030522925.1). Classification (NCBI taxonomy): domain Eukaryota; kingdom Metazoa; phylum Arthropoda; class Insecta; order Hymenoptera; family Scelionidae; genus Trissolcus; species Trissolcus japonicus. The sequence goes on along the minus strand of JAPYZS010000157.1, from coordinate 77,777 downwards.
GACAAAAGTTGCAAAATCCTTACAGAATACCTCCACCGATTAAAAATACAATTAACATTAAATTTGAACTTAAGATTAAAACAAATTGGTTTGATCTTGTTTGTTGAAAAATTGGAATGATTGTTTTTTTTTTTTTTTTTGATCCAATCAGTGAAACAGGTTGCGAGTTCGCCAGTCTTATTACGTTGTGGATCATAATACTACGACATTTTTGTTACTTAATACTGATATAATGCGTTAAAAAAATATACCATATAAGTGTGTCTTGCGAAATTTCCTTATAACCGGGAAGCTTATTTTATATTAAGTCGAAAAAGGCGCTTCATATGCTTGATTCGCAAATCGAACCTGACTAGTAGTACAACTAAACGAAACTAACGAAGACTAGATATAAGTGCTCGACATTGTTTTGTTTTTACCATAAATAATAATTCATATTCGATGTCATGTCAAAAAGTTGATCCATCAGAAATTTCTTCGTGCTATATTTGTAGCACCCCTTACATTTAGGTATAATTAAGTAGTTTGTTTAAGAGAATTCGTAAATACTTTTCTCATAAGTACAAAAGTTATGCTTGTATTTTATATAGTTTTTTTTTCTAGTCTCTAAATTGTGTATGTGATAAGTAGCAGGCACCATTATTCATAAAACCCTTTTCGTTCCGAACAATCCTTCCAAGACAATCTATAAGTTTACAAAATTGAGAAAAAAAACAATATTTTACGATTGTTTGAGATGCAACAATTTTTTTGTACTAAAAACATTATTTTGATTAATCGGGATGATATATTTAATTAATTCAATAAACAATCAAAATTTTGATTGTTCGATTGAAAAAATTGTTACACTCAAATGAATGAATCCACAAAAAGCTTATCGTAGCACCACCAGGAATCTTGAAAAAACTTTTCTGCCTGCGGCGCCAAATCACAGACTTGCATATAAAATTGCAACTACAGTTTACTACATTGTACAACAAAATTCAGGCTAAAATAACGGCTATAAAAATTGTGTCCAAAAATATACAAAAAGAAAAAAGAATGTAAGTCTGTTTGCACATTACAAAAGTTACAACTGATTTGGCCTAACTGCGAAAACGAATATTGTCGTTTTTTTATAGTAAACAAATCAATGATAGTTGTCCGATGCGTGGTTTTCGTCGACCAGCGAATCTCAGTCACAGGTTGTACCAAAATAGAACTTCTCCACCTGATAAATTACTCGTTTATAATATTCTTACATGAGAAGGTACTTAGTTTAAATACACTTGGGTTATTTCAAACACAAAGATGAAAGTCGATTTTGATATCTTTGCTAATATTACAGCCTCTCAGAAGATTGTGAGATTAAAAACCAATAAGTCAAGATGAATCGATCCAATTTTTTCTATTAGAAAACAATCGATTGTATTTTATTTTTAGATCATCAAAGCAGGAAAAAAGTGGACTGATTAACTCAACCATTGGTGGTATAATTTATCTAATTAATAACTACATAAAATTCAATTCGATGAACCATCTCGTTTCGGCATTCGAACGGAATCGTGAGAGAAATGAAATTCATCAAAAGTCAACTTTCATATTAAAAATCTGGGTTGGTATCAAATCGCAAACAACAGTATCTAAATCTATCGCATTACCGATGTGTCTCAAAGCACCTTTTGCTAAGCGAGTTACAATAAAAAAAACCAGTCCCGAGTAACTTGGGACCTAAATGCCATTCGTAGGATAAAAAAATCATGCTGAATAAGTACAAAGTGTACCGTCATTGTTGTTTTTCGGTTCGTTTGATTGTTCACGCTTACAAAAAACGAAACCTTTCGAAGCAAAGCGCTGTCAAAAACTCAAAATTAACTACCTCACGTATTTTAGCATTTTAAATATCGCGGAATAAATAGTAAAAAAAAGAGGTTTATTTACATCGGCCATTGCAAATTTGTTCAATGGAAATTAATCAGTTTAGTGCCTTTTGATAAACAACACTTCATACGACCTTTTCTTTGCAATTTGTTTTCATCAAAGTACAGAATTAAAATTCATTTAAAAATCCTGGAGTATAAAAAATAATACTTTTTGGAATGTAAACTTTACATTGGAAATATAATTAATTAAATTAAATTAAATCAATGTGTTCAAGTAAAAAAATAATGATGATTAAAATACAGTTTTTGTTTCCAGTCGTTGGTGGAATGCAAAAATGGAAAATTAAAATTTGATAAATGAATGATACAAAATAATGATAAAACTTGAACTTTGATGAATTATTATAAATAAATTTGTTTTGAAACAATGAAAAAATCGTATGTGATAGCGTAGAGGATAATGTTGTAAATTCAATCGGGTATCGGGAACGCGTATAGCAACGCCAGCGTGGCTACGAAAGCAGCGAAAAGCATCGCAGAAACGAGGCGATCCTGTACTGTTTGGGATGTAGGACCTGGATCTTCAATGCGACGTTCGAGGCTGACCAAACGACTGACGAGCTGGCCCAGAGCCTCGAGACCATACGCGTCCATGTACCCCACGTCCATAATGGCATCCGTGTCCAACAACACCTCCTGCAACCAACAACACAACTACTCAGTCCCAATTCCTCTTATCAAAATTTCAACAAAGCATCTTTAATCAATGTTGCTAAGACAAAAGCAGGGTCGAGTTCTGTACAGCCCATTTTCTTTTCTTTTTTTTGTAAATTTTACAGTTCATTGTTTTTAATAATACTTTGTACTCTTTCCCTCCCCATTTCTCGAATTTTCTTTTCACCAAGCGATAAAAAACACGAAAGCAAAGAATTGGCGCATGCAAATATCACCGATCGACCCCCTTCGATCGCTCACTTTGTTTTCTTACTTGTACTTGTATATATACATTTGAAAGACAATTTTTACAATTTGTACAAAAACTGTTGTTTAGTTATCATTACAAATTTACACATTAGTCACGTGACGAAACAGGGACTGACTAGTAGTTGCTGGATGCAAGACGGACTTACCATTTTTGTTTTCAATTTGTCTCGCATGGTTTTATTGGAATATCAGATTGCGGTGAATTTGTTTCTTTTTTATTTTTTTGAAAATCAACTTTTGTGCTTTAAATGAAAGTTTGTCTATCGATGGATTGATGTTTGCATGGTTGATGGATGGGATATGCTTTTGGTTAAGTGATTTGCGAGCTGTTCTTCTTTCATTTACCTCCTACGGTGTTACTTTTTCATTAACGTGCTAGAATAATTGCGAAAAATTTGAAATGCTCTACACTTCTTGTAATTAAAATCGTCTATTTTACTTCGAAGTTGTGCAAAAAAAAGTGTTTCACTGATTGGATGGATTTTCAAAGTGTCGAATCATACACTGGGTGAAAGCGAAGGAGCGAACGATGAAGGATACATTTGATTTACTGACCTCGTCTACGCCAATCGCCCTACATGCTTCCAAAAAGTTTTCCACATTTTTTCGGCAACGAGGAATCGGTAGATGAGGCTAAAATAAAAAAATAACATTTCATGTTAAAGTTGAATCGTTTTCATTATCAATTTCTAATTTTTGTTTAATTTCATTTTAATTTAATTGAAATGGTATTCAAGTTTTGAATGTACAATTTTATATAATTACATTAGCAGGTGAAGGAACGTGAATACTGGATACCGAACGAGGTCTGACATGATTCACCAAGTGGCAAAGAACAACGCCGTCTGTAAGAGCAGGCGCCAAATCCTCAGGAAGAGCCATTTTTAATCTCGCCTCTATATTCTAAAATGAAACAAACAGATTTAGTACCTCAGAAGAAATTTGTAACTAAAAATGAAAACTAAAGTATGAACGAAGATATTTCGATAAATATTCAACTCAAAAACAAAATGCACGATGAAAACAAAAGATAATTATGAAGAAGAAGAAAAGAAAATTTAAGAATAAACAGATGAAAACAGAAACTTCATAAAATGCCAAAAGCCGTTGTTAAACAGCCATCAGTTATGCATGACAAATGTGAAACTAACTAAACGATAAATAAAATTTAATATTACGTTCTATAAATTAATCTTTTAAATTTTCATTTAAATCCATTAAGTTTAGGTTGCTGTCAAACGATCGGGAAAGCTGAAACTTGGAATTAAATTCCGAGTCCTGAAATCAAGGAGAAATCTGCTGAAATAAATTTTATTGTACCATAAAAAAAATTAAACAAACAGCCAAATAAAAAACAACCAACTAGAAAAAGGTCTATTTTTCTTTATTGCCAAAAGAGCAGAATCCATCGAGTTTAAATTTTTTTTATTTGTCAACATTTTCAATATTTTAAACCCTTACACTTCTAAGCTGCTCGATAAGGTCCGCTTCTTCTTTAGCTTTTTCAAATTCCCTTCTCATAGTAAAAGTTGTGAATTTGTCAGAAAGATGGATGTCCGAGTTGTTCCACCTCACAGCCTTTGGACTTTCGTTCCCCTCGACGTAGCCCTGGGCGGTCTTAACGACCCTGGGCATCACTCGGCCAGGGCTCGAGTGCGCCGAGAAGATACTACTCGTAGTTTTCACAGGCGAGCTTGGTTTCCTATACGTCTGCTCCGTGAAAGTGTTCCCATTGCGTGCAGTGTGATTTTCATCGCAACCGTTCGCAGCACCGCTTGACCCCAGGCTGCTGTTATAACCGATCCTGGAGGGTGTGACCTTTAGCACTGGCCGTTTCGTTGTTCCATCCTCGCTAAAAATTTGTTTGCTCGACAGTCCCGAGGATGACGTCGAGTCTGTCTCGGAGTTTCCCGATTCCGTCCCTGTTGGAGTCGCCTGTCCTCGGTTTCTGTAGATGTTCGTCATCTCGTTCGCACGCTGACGTTTCTGGGCTTCTTTGTATTCTCTGAAAGATGAAATGAACAGTTGTATAATGCTTGAACAATTTTTAATCGATGCTTTTTATTTGTTCGTTTTTAATTATTTTTTTCTTTATGGATTAATCATTTGTTTTAATCTTGTCATTTGTTTGGAGACGATTTTCGTTTTAATGTAAAGAATTAATTAGGTTGTTGGTTTTCTTGATGGAATTAGTTAGCTTGAAACTTAGTTCGGTACGAGAGTTCATTCGCTTTGTTAGTCCGATGTTAATATTTATCACGTACTTATACGTTTGAATCTTGTCTCCATTAATTTGCGAGGCTATACTTGAATTCGTCGTTTGAAGAGGTTGCACTGGATGCGTAGTTGTGTGTGACGTAGGTATAGATAAGGACATACTCTCCAAGTGACTGCAAAAATTAAAACATCAAATTTTAAATATTAAATTTTGTTTCATCTTCAAAAAAGTGTTCATCAAATTTAAAAAAATTAAATTCAATGAATTCACGAGTCTCTTATTTTTAATTGATTTTAATCAACTGAGTTTCGATCGAATGTGCAACACTTTTTGTTTGTTTCCAATTTTCTTTATATCAATTTTAAAACAATTTTGAATCATTTCCAAAGGCATCCAATTTGTTTCCAATTTTCAATGGTCTTGTTTTTTTGCAACTTTTTTTTCACAACATTTAATTGTGTTTCTCATATGAACGACTCTTAATCACACATTTTCCTTACCCAGGGGGCGTTATCGACGTATACCGAGCGTTTGTTAAAAGCTGACTTTTAGAATCTGTCCCGTTCGCTGAAGCACTTCTTTCCAGCGTCTTCCTCTCAAGTCTGTCTTGAAGTTTCATCGCCTGGAAAATTAATACAATTTAAATGCTCGTTTTACGTTTTAATTGGACGTGATTATTGAATAATAAAATTAATTGCAACATTTTTATATTATAATAAAGACATTATCATTAAAATTTAATCGTTCAATTCAATAGGTAGGATTTGATTATTTAATTAGGACTGCATCTTTTATAAATTACCTTTCCAAGTTCATCCTCAAGTGACGTATTGTCCCCAGGTGAAATTGTGCTTGGCGTCGAAGTGCCGCTGCCACAAGAACCGTTTAGTGATATATCATGAGGAAGGGTTATCGATAATGGGGAACACCCCTGCCTCCAAGCCGGTCGAGGTTCGCCGTCGAGCGTCTGCGATGTCAGTTAAAAACCAAAAGGATAAAATACATAAATTAGACAATTGTTTTTAATTTTATTCTTATCATACAATAATTAAATCAGATAATTCGGACACAACTTTTATCCGCCCATGAGTGATGGATAGAACTGGATTGCAAAAATAATTTTATTTTCAAACAGGATTGGTAGAGCGTGATTAGGATGATAATTAAACCAACAGTCACAATTTTCCAAACATTTATTCATCACGGTCTGATCAAATTCAAACTCAGAAACGAAACGATAAAATACAAAAAAAAATAATAATAAAAATAAACCCTCGTTTCCAACTGCATATAAAAGGTCATTTAGTTTGTTGCATGCTATCTGTGATTGTACAATCTTTTTTTCATAAATTGCAATTATAATTTTGCAATCAACATTCTCATTAATCATTGTAAGCCTTTCGATTGTTCATTCAGTCGAGAATAATTCTTCACATACTTAACAAAAATAAATAATCCAATCCAAAATATAAAAAGAGGTATAAAAAGTTAGTCCTTAAAAGTCCGAAAAGAAAGGACTTTGCGGATGTTCACCGTACCAAAATTTACGATTGCTGAGATTCACCGGATGATAAAAAAAGGCAAAGGACAAACGAGGCGACTGAGATGACGATGAAACTAACCGCGGTCTGAATTTCTTGGGACCAGCGCTTATCGTAGCCATCGCTGGTGCTGTAGCCGCTGTCGACGTTGTGTCGCCTGTGTAACCTGGAGTCGAGGGTTGCGTGGCCGCCTCTAAGCGCGTCGATTGGTCCTCGTCTCGCTTTTCCTCCTCGGCTTTTCTCGTGCTTCGGCGCCTGTCGCTCCAGGTATTTGAAGATGTGTGTTCGCCCGCGAATGCACAGCTGCGTGGGAAAACAAATCATCGATATTACAATTCACAGTTACAAGTTGGAATTAAGTTTTCGAACAATTTGCAAACAATCCTACCGAGGCAGGTGGTGAAGTAAGAGGATTATCCGAGAGTCTAAGTTCTGCGAGGTCTACCATTTCCCTCAACTCTGGAGGTAGTTCTTTTATTCGGTTCCCGCTAATGTCCAATCTGACGAGATTCAGGTACGTGAGTTCTGCAAAGTAAAGAAAATTAATTAAATTTTAATTAATTTCATTAACCTTACTAACAAAATTATAAGAAGCTAACTGAAAAATTTGTGATTACATTTTTTACATAAAACATCACTTAACGAAAAAATTTTGATTAATAGTTTAACATTTGATTTTTGTACCAATTGGTATTTGCTCGAGCAAATTGTTCCTCAAGTCGAGCAACTTGAGTTCCTTAAGCTCATTCAACCTGGGCGGCAGGGTCTTGATTTCGTTGCATCCTGCGTCCAGCTCGGCCAATTGTTTCAATCTAGCCAAATCCTCCGGCAGGGACTTCAACCTGTTGTGCGCTACTAACAGAATTTGTAACGAACTCAGGTTACAAATTTCTCGAGGCAGTGTTTGCAGCTGATTCCGACTGAAACAATTCAATTTCCTTATCAAATTCGGTTCATCGCAACTGTGTATTTGCTCATCTATAATATCCATACCTAAAATCTCATTGGTTAAATTTACCAACTAATTTTATAAAGAATTGAAACAGTTAAAAAAATTGCAGAATTTTACTAATGTGATACAATTGGGGAGATTGAACAAAAAAATGGTGGAAACGTTCTCTTATCGTAGAAGACAATTGGTTGATTCTCACCTGAGGTCGAGGTAGTTAAGCGACAGCAACATCCCGACGGTTTCCGGTATGGCTTTGATGGCATTGTGATAGAGCTGCAGTTTTTCCAGAAAGGGAAACTCCGTGACTTCCTCGGGCAATTCCATAAAACGGTTCTTCGAGAGGTCTGCGACATGCAATTTACAAAATGGTTAGGACTTCGGCCTCGCTCGCACTTTACCTCGTGTTCAATTTCTTAACTTTTTGTTTTAACCCCACGGCGGTCAACAAAACCTGTTTCGTTATCACAAAATATGTTTCTCTTTTTCAAAATAAAAAAAGACATGTTTCTTACATTAAAATCATGGACTTTATATGAAAAATTGTTTGTCATAATGACACTCTTTCAAAGTTTCATGTTTTTAAGCGCTTTTATTTATTTTCCTTTTCGTTTACAAGAAAACTTACAACCGATTCAACTTTTTTATTTATAGAATTGAAACAAATTTGATCTTTTATCTGGAACTTTTCTATTATCGGATCTACCCTCATCCCTAGAGCTCGTCTGAAACCTCGCATTCTTTTTGGGAGATTAGCCGAGCCTCCTGTTGACACGGTTATTGGCAATTTCCGCAAGCTACGGGCGACGTTCGATCGGCCCCGGGCAGGGCTCGGGGCCGAGTTGTGCAAAACGTTCATCTCTCAGGCTCGCTTTCATTCGGGCTTGACTCACATTCGTCCTTTCGCTCTCGAATTTACTCTCGTTCTGTCGGTCGATAACTTTGCCTGGCCGCTGCGTACTCCCATCTCACAACTAGATGCCTCCAACATTTTAATTCATCTTCAACCCATAAAGTGCTTTATGAAACTCGTTTGAAATTCCTTCCCCCCTGTCAAACTTAATTAAAATTCTTTAATTAAATCTGCATAATTAAAAACAAATTAAATAAAATAAAAATAAGCAACTTTAATTAAAATTTAAATCAGTTAAAATAATTAATTGGTATTTATTTTTTATTCTTAATTGATTTCAATGAAATTTTGGTTCCCACGAGATAGATCTTGAGGTCCCCAATTGGACAGCTTGGAGAGGATCCTCAAGAACAATATGCTCTCGAAGGTGCACAAAACGCGCATTGTCTCGTTTTTCGCTCGTTAAAAAGATATTTTTTGGCAGGCCGTAAGATCAATTAAAGTTGGTTGCAGTATTGATTGGTCGTTGGAGCACCCCTAGGTGATTGTGCCAAGTTCGCACGTGGCCGATGAACGCGCACCCCCTGCGATCATAAGAGAGACCCCTGGCTGTTGCCATGGGAGAGGCCTATCGACGAGGAACAGGTTCCTCGAACAAAGCCTGCGATAGTGGAAAGTGTGTACAAAGTCAAGACAAAAAAAAGTCGACTGATAAACGATGGAGTAGACACTTTGTTGTGATATCAGACAGGTGATTCCTGTTTCGAAATTCGTTAATCAAATGTCTTGATCTGTTTTTAGGTCGCTGGATTTTTTTTTCAATTGTAACATACCTAAATGATTTATCCCAAAGTTGACATTGTAAATTTGACATTACATATAAGGATTTTTTTAATTACTATTTTGTGTGCCAGCAAAGTTTTTCTTTTTCTTTCTTTTTTGAATTGTCGCTGAAAGTCTGACTTCTGAGCGTCTGCCAAACGTCTAAGAGAGGTTCAATCAAGAGCGACACGAACTCAGCAATAAGTTTGGGTCGATACCCATCATCCTTCACCTTTTTGCCAAGAGACGAGAGAGTAAACAGGAGAATATTGCGTCCTCTTCGAATTTCACTTTCGCGACAGCTCAGCGTTTCAAGTTACCGCCAAGGGGGCGGAAGGGGGGGGGGATAATTGAGCGACATCTCCTCCCGCAAAGTTTGTCTTCCGCTTCAACTTCAACTGCCAATCGATGAGCGCACGCCTTCCCACCTTTGCTGTATCAAGTACGAATCAAAATTCCGCAACGCGACTGAGCATCCTCGACTTATTTGGGCTAAGCCATTTCTGACAACTGACTTGCACTTTTTTACAAGATTTCTTCTTTCATTTTTGATTGCTTTTTTATTCATTTTTTATTCATTTTTTTGCTCAAATCCTTAAAGAACGAAATCTGAACGTTGGCACCTCCAATTTCAAGATCCGAGATAAGGTCCCTACTAATTAAAATTCGAACCATCCAAGGACCAAAAATGGAAGGCAATGTTTTGAGATGGAGAGGATATATTAGTCATTTCCGGTACGCGGGCTCTGACAATGGCGCAATTATGGCGGCTCGTTGCTGGCACTGCACAGCCGTTTGTCAAAAGAAAAAGAACTGTTGGTAATTTTCACGAGTTGCAATGCGCTGCCAAGGGGTTTTCGTCCCTATCTCATCCAGACCGTCGGGCCGACGCCCTTACTTGCGATTATTCCAGCTGTACGTATATATACAGAGTACGTATAGTACTCCCATTGATTTCCAGACGCTGTGCCCGCAAGCTTATGATCGATAGGCGCAAAAAATAGGTAGCAATGTCCTTCAAGTGGTTTTATGATAAATATCACGAAAACAACCTTCATTTGCAATTTATAATCAGATCTCCAAACTGATAAATTCAATTTTGAAATGTTAAGTTGTTCAATTTCACCAAAGTTTATTTAAACTTGTTCTTAATTTTGTAAACTAACCAAAAAAGTATTAAAATGTTTAAAGATGGTTTTGTTTGTTTATAAGATAACGTTTATTGATTTAATTGATCGATTTTTCATGTTCCATTTACATTATTCATGTCTAACGCTAAATGTTAAAAGACCAAGGGGAAAAAAGCACGCAAGGTTGTCGAGCGGGCGTTAGATAAAAATCGGTTGGACAGGAGTGCGTCAGTCACGGGAACAGAAGGGTCGGCGAACGTTTTGTGCGTGGTAGGGTCGTCGAGCCAAGGTCGAGGTCCTGCGAGCAAAGTCAGGATCGATAATGCGCAATGCGATGAAATTTACGTGACGAGCGAACGTAATGCCGGCTGCTTCATTTCCGCTAATCGACGGACGTGCGAGACGCACGCACTAATAAATATGCGTGTTTGATGATACCCCAGCAGGGATAATGCGTGATTATTAAACGCGCTATTGGGTTTGAATGAAAAATCACATTCAAAGATTCAATTTCAAAATTTTATAATCAACAAAACGTTTCATTTATTTTTCATTGTTCATATCTTTATTTATTTATTAACAGTCTTTTCAAAGTCTTTGAAATAAAAAAAAAAAAAAAAAACTAACTAACTGTTAACAATTTATTTTGTTCTTTTTTTCTAGTCTAGTTAAAAAGAAAGAGTAACGAATTTTTATTACAATTGAAACTGATATGATAGGTTGACTTTTAATCCACGATGACAAGTCGAAATTGAGGTATTGAAATAGTCCCCTACTGTGTTGATGGAAACAAGTGAACTTTGAGTGGAATCACAGTTTCATTTCGGAACTGTCGCATGCGAGAGGTAAATAGAACGTGACAAAATGAACGAAAATCGGTACAAGTTCGTTGTCACTCGACCAGGTGAGTGTCCTCTCATGGGGTGCAAAGCACCATAGACCGTCCCCATGGTAAAAAATTAAAACCGCTGTAAATCTTTTACAATTTGCATCCTCTCGATTTGTATCGCGCAGGGGATTTGAATTTCGTATGAGGCTCCGTCGTGCAATTTGTTTCTCGACCATATCTGAATTAATAATTCAGATCGGATGAAATCACGCATACATTTGCCATCGCTGTCGTCATCGAGACTTTTACAATGGGATTGTTTAACCTTGTCCACGGTTCAAGGACAGCTTCGCAGTACGCCTCGTTATTTCAATTGGACCTTTTTCATCTGGTGAAAGTCGTTATGCAACCGCGTCTCGACGAAGACGCGAAGCTGGTCGACGCTGGATTGCAGTTTTTTTTACACCTCAAGCAGGTGTAAAAAATACCTTTTTTGTCATTCATGTTTCAAAAGGGGAATATATGCCGACAAAATGGCTAGAGTACTTACATTTTTAAATGATTTATTAAAAATATACACATATAATATTTATCAAAAAATACGCCCCTATTACGAATAATATTCGCAAAACTTTTTTTGTAGTTTAATATTTATTATTAATTTAAATGATGAAATATTTATAAATATTTTTCCGATCGTTGCATTTTTAAAAGATTTAAATTATTGAATTATTCATAATGTATCAAATAATTAATTAACAAAGTATATAATAAGTTAACAATTAAAACAGTTAAGTACTAAAAAGTATAATTGATGTCTTATAACTGTACCCTTGCAGCCGCCATATTTGTTTACTACACTAGCGCCACTCAGCCCTCGGGGTTAGATTTTTATGTCATTATGAACAAATTCAGACAGTAAATCATCTATATTTTGGTTGTTCAACAACAGTCAGCTATTTCTCTAATTAATTTTGTTACTGTAATTTTGTAATTATTTTTTTTATTTAATTTGAAAAAAGTAGCATGTGGGTTACTGGCCGCCATTTTTAAAATCCAACGGATCCTACGGGTCCCGATTTTCGTCCTTCAATTTTTGTGAAAGACAAACTTTTGTTTACGTTCCACTTTACTTTCATCTCATTCAAACAAATTGATTCATTCAAGAATCCATTTCTAATTCTAATAACCTATATTTGTAATGCATTTTTTTTGTAGCCGAGTTTGTCTACGGGAACGTTAGAAATCCCATCTTAATGAAGATGTTGCCCGGTTAATTGCAACAGTTAAAAAACAGTTATTGTTTAATTACAAAGATCAGCCAGCATTTATGAGTCGCTATTGATTAGCATTGCACGCGATGTAAAAAAATCCCGCGTTAACGCATCCCTGACTCGCGAGTGTGGGAACCGCTTTCGCGCGAACAAAGAAGTGCATTATCGCTCCGGGGAAAAATAGAAAACATGTGTTGTCGAATGATATACCCTTCGGCGCAAGTTGATTCTGCGCGAAATCTTGCGGCCATTTTAATTCTCCACATTTTTATAACACACCCTTGCATACATAATGTGTCAAATCATTTTTAGAACTTTATGCCTTTCATCTTATCTTTTCTAGATGGCGTTAGCGTCGGTGCCGACAATGAGTTCAAAGTCTTGTAGAGGTCAGGTCAAATTCAAAGTAAACAAAAATGTTTGTTATGAAATGTTATCGATATCAAAACACGACTTTTTCTTCTTTTCAGAAAGTGGACCAAACTGAAAGATGAAAAAAAGAAACCACAACTTTTACGTTCTGAATTTCTTCCGACAATTAGGGTTATGGTATAAAAATAGTTCGTGTGCAAAGTGCCGGTCGATTAATTGGGGCTCTTGTATTCGAATTATCTCGCTCTTTCGTCAGAGCAATCACATTATGACGAAGTTATGAGCGAAACTGGACAACCGGCTACCTGAAAAGAATTTTATACCGCTCGGAAGAGCAGGGCATAATTATAGGAAGTGTATTTGTGTAACGAATTTGAATTGCTAAGCGCAAACGTGACGTCTGAGTGATTTAACCGTTGCCATGGGTTTTGATTGGCTTATTAAACTGAGGACAGCAAGGTTAAAAATGGATCGGAGGGCGAAACGTGGAACGGCCTGACGTGTGCCATATGGAGTTTGTTATGCAATGTTATTATGATAGTTCAGTGCACCCATTACGCCTGTCATCAAGCATAATTTCAACTAGTTGTAATTGTCAAGCCTAGAATAATGCCATGAATTTTTTCATCATCGTTTGACGAAATTATGATGCTTGATTAAAAGTTTCCTTCAATCTTAATCAAGACTTTCAATTTCAATTTACATTCTGGATCATGCGAGCAAGGCTCCAATTATTTTACAAAAAAAACAATAATAATCATCCTTTTTTTCAATTAAAAATTCAAACTTTCTCGAATAAAATTTTATTTAAGATAAAATGAGAATTAAACAAACTGTTATTTCGAAATTTCAACTTAGTAATTCTTTTTTCTTTTTTTTTTTTTTTCATCATTTCCTGCCACAAATTTCGTCCCCGCACAGACAATATGCAGTAAATGGCAGCCAAAAAATAAACGTTTCCTTTTTTTTGTCAAAACCAAGATGGGGGCCTACCATTAAAATAATTTTCGCCGGGATCAAAAGTACGTTGTCTGACACCGGCCAGCATACTTGGCTCGTTTTTTCGGGTCAAGGATGGTAATGTGCACGGAAGAAGACGCTGAATTGCACGCGCCACAAAAGTGTTCTAGCAAGTGGAACGAAATTGGCACGAAGAAAAGCGCGTTAGTGGGATCGAGAGAAAAAAAAGCATCGCAAATTATGGTACTACGAATAAAACACGCAGAGGCTGGCCTACATGCTCGCAAAGGGGTAAATTTTAAAATGAGACCTCGGGCTAAGTTTTTCACCCGGTTTGGAACTGGAGATGTCAATTTAATGAGTTTCTTTTTCTGCGGTTTTCACGGACGACAATTTTTACACTTTTTACGAAACGCCATCTGGTGAAAATCAAATAGAAATAATTCTTGATGCAAATTTAATATTTTTGTTATATTTTTCTATTTAAGTTAATAAAACATATAAAAATGTAAAGTTTTTGCCATTTTCTAGGTGTATATCCTCGTTAAAAGATCGTTTATTAGTTGAATGGACAAGTTTGATCGTTTAAATTTTCTGTGGCACTTTTCTACGCATCATAAAGCGTTTGGTATTTCCGTCAATGAAGATCAGCGCGTGCAACGTATAGTAGGTCGCCGTCCGATTAGGGCTAATCGTTATTAAAACTGCAGTATCGCCCTCCTGCCGTCCCACTCTTTATCAGTTATTGCAGCCTGATTCAATTAGTTTCTCAGCAACCATGTTTTCAAGCCCCTAATCAAACTTGTTTAAACGAACGTCAGTCAAAACTTTTCCGTTCCTCGAAATTCTCCAAATAATAATTTCAACTTTTGAAAAACATTAAACTATATTTTCTATCCCAGTTTCTAATAAAGATAAACGAAAATGAATTTTTTTCATCAAGCGAAGAGTTCCGAATTAAATGTTCGGCTGGGGTTCTGAATTGCGTGATCAAAACTGTCCAGAGGGTCGCATTCTATTTCAGTCCTTTTCCTTCTCCAGGTTCGTTTCCTTTTTGCCGGTTTTTCGTTCGCCGCAAAGTGCGTCTAATTATAGACCGCGACGGTTACGAACAAAACCACCGAGTCGCCTTCTGACGTGCAATATGAAACCTAACGTTTGATAGCGTGTCGAGATCTCCAGCGATTCGATGCAGTCTCGTGCTTAATCCAATTGCCGCTTAAGGGATTGTTCCACTTTGCAATCAGTGCGACATACGTTGTCACGGATAAACATGTCCCGATAGAACAAATTTATGACGCTCGCCCCCGCTGCTGATCCCATTCGATAACCAACTATATCGACGTTTCCTTTTGTTACACATTCAAAACGCTCGTTTTATTTCTTACCCTCAGTCTGGAACTGTACAATCCATCAACTCCTAAACCTTTTAACATTCACTTTCAAGAATAAATATCTCGAAAGAGCAGAAATCGATAAATTAAAAATTGTTGAGATTAAAATCACTTATTGTTTAAAAAATTCTTGAATCCAGACACCAGAAATGAAAAGAGCGCAAAATTGTACATAGAAATACGCACTCACACTTGATATTTTTGAATAAAACCTAACCTCAAAAATCAGTTTTGAGTTTTTTGAGGTTATGTCACGTTTTTTTTTAATTTTTTTTTATATTTTCAAAACCCCGCCTTGTGGGTACTCTAATGAGAGCGTTTGTCATTCTTTATGCAATGATCTGTGTGTCTTTTTTATTGCTTTTTATGGGAATACAAATAAAATTAGTTTTTTTCATTTTATGCAGAATGTCTACCCCGTTAAAACGTTTTAATTATGATTTGAGCAAACGAAGATTTTTTAATGAAATATTTAGGATTCTTGGATGATTTATTGCAGAATGATTTTATCTCACAGTGACTCTTCTGGGCGTTCATTTTTTATCCCCCAGTTAAAAAAGTCGTGCATTACTTTTCAAGGGCCACGATTTTCTGCCCGCAGGCTTAATGCGTTTTCACGGGGTGGCGTAGCGCCATTGTGTCAGGGGGTTTTTCAGCCACAAAGACGACAGGCGAAAGAGAGACACATGTCACAGCGTCTAGCTCTAAAGATAGAAAGGATGCGGCGGAACCTTACTGCAGCCAACAGGTCGATAGACTCCTCCACAGAGCACTTTCTGTGCCCACGCTTGTCTGCGTCTGAGCCTGCTGCCTTTTTTCTCATACCTTTTGATAAAAAGCTGCTCCTGAATCAGTTGAATTTTCATACACTTTTTTCATACTTGCTTTACAGTTTGCTATTTTTTTTCATCAAATTCCACAAGTTTCAATTGTGCACATTTTTTTAACATATTTATTTTCTTTCAACCTTTTTTTATCTTGAATTCCTTTAGTTCACTTTCAGTCTCTACTTCTTGTTTATTTTAATGTTCAATCTGGTTTTTAGATTTCACAGAATTCTTCAAATGAAAAAAGAAAAATCAGTTATTTATATGGTAACAATTTAAAAAAAAAATTTTTTTATGGTTCACGTTTGATTATTTTTTGATAACATCTTTCGTCCAGACTGCGATTACAGTCTCTGGGAATGATCTTTGATATTTCTGATTGCACTTGCATGTTTATTGAAAACAGTTGGATTAAGCCGTTTAATGACAGTTTGTTTAAGAGATTTTTTAATAACTGCGTGTGATTACGCAAGTCCGTGTACCTTATCATCGCGAGTTACTAATCGCGTTAGAGTTTCGACATCTCTAAACCATTATTTGCAAAAGTTTACGCTTTTGTCACACTTTCACTCTGGTACTTAATTTCGTACAATTGCAGGAAACACGTATCTATACTGCAATTTAAAATCTTTTCTGGTTTCGCATTAGTTTCAATCTCCCTCTATATCAAATTAAAAGATTATCTTAAACATTCAACTCACACGTTCTTTTGCAAAAAAAAAAATAATTTTTTAAATTTACAGAATTAATAAAAAATGTAAATAAAAATGTCTAATAAAAAATATAAAGAAAAAATAAGACATTTCAATGGAGATTTGTAATTGAAATATATCGGAAGCAGTCGCGGTTTGGAATTCATTGAGATTACGATATAATTTAAAGTGGTACGTTTCAAAGAGCAAAAATCGCGCGAGGAAAAATGCGATTGGGAACGTTGCCAAATCGCGTTGACTGCACTATCAAAAGGCGGCATTAAATTACCATAAGAATTACCGGGTACCTTTTTTCCTCCAGTTTCACTATGAAATATTACACATGCTGATTTAGCCGGCGGGGGAAAAAATTGAAAAAAATCCAATCAGCTATATGAAAAGTTTTGAACAAATTTGTGATCAATCAATCAGTGATAAGTTAATGAAGTTTATCAAATTTTACTTGAGTAAAAAAAGTTGAACAAAAATATATTCAAAACTTTTCATATTCAAAAACTTCTTTCAATTTTGCGACTCGGCTCAAAACTTGCGTGCCATCGTGGAGGCATTTATAAATATCAGCTCTAAATCACGACTCATTCCGATTAGGCTCAGTGCTGGTTTAAACAAAAATAATGTTTATTCACCGTCAACGTTTTCAGTTATAAAATTGGTCAAACACGACAGAATAAAACAAATATACAGTAATAATAATAATTCTAATAATAACAATAATAATAATTTAATTTGATCCGAGATTGGATGCAATAAAAATATGTTGATAAAAAAAATGTAAAACAAATTGTTCACACAAAAAAAGATACCGCAGTATTCTAAAAATCAATTTAAAATAAATGCCTTAAACGCTTCCATCAATCTTGAAAAAGGCCTTCGGAAGAAAAAACCGTGCCATTAATCACGAGGTCTTAATAAATAAATATCTTCCCTCAGTTCCATTTTCGTCACGAACGTTTCGTTTTCCTCTCATGGAAACTGAACTTTTATTTTTTTTTTGTTCCCGTGAAACAAACACTATAAAGACCTACAACCTTCGAGCCGAGTCATAAACCTACTCATTTACAACAATAACACGGATTTGTCTCCTCGCGTTCATAAATGATACATTTTGCTGTCCGAGTGATTCCTTTTTCCCTCTGCACGTGCGTTCACGTCCAGCGTGAGACACGCCAGCGCAATTTCCATTCTCGCTCTTGGGTATACAAAACGTACAACATTCTCAGGGCCTCGAGTCCGCCCGCAGACTTTGGGAAATTATTCGTATCCGCGTGGCCCTAAGTCGCTTAAATCTTTTCTTCTTTTCTTTGTGTACACAGTTCTATGATATTGTCAAACATTTCTCCTCGCATATTATGTTCTTCAACTTGTCTCTTGAAACGGTTCGAGTTACACTGGAGAGCCGATGAAAAGATTTAGTCCCTTTGATTTTTTCCCTCCTCCGAATTTCATTTACAAAAACAACAAAAATTATATCAATCGGTATAATTTTTTTTAATTAGTCATTTAATTAGGTTTTAGAATTATTTTTCAAAAATTATGAGATACAAGGGAGGAGATTTTTATTTGTCTAGTTTTTGTTATTTGCAATGTCTCTAGTGTCGAGACTCTTCTTTAGTACTTTTATGTTGAACGTAAAAAGTGAAGATTAGAGAAGAACGGACTTTATTTGAAGGGTTTACTTTTGTGACACAGAAGAGAAATTCCCTGTGCGACTGGACTCAGGTCTGCGAAGCTCGATGAGAGACGGTGTTTGCGAGCCTTGTGCAAATAAGCGGGGGAGGGTGCAAATTCAGCCACGTACTAAATTTTCGCCTGACATTCTGTCTAGACCGCCTTTTCAATCGAACCTCACCCAAACTCGTGATTACAAATATTTCCGACCGACGATAACAACCGGATTCCTCTTTTTGTTGTCCCTTTCGTGATATTTGTACAACGAAGTTACATCTTTTTCATTTTTTTCATCCATATCAAACGTCAAACAAACTTTCAATGTTATTTTGAAATTCATTTGGAACTCGAAATTCAATTGGGATTCAAGAGCGGAGTTTTAAAAACTCGATTGTTTACAAATTTGAGATCCAACTAAAATCCAACAGAAAATGTGGTGCCTCGGGTCCTGTTTTGAATGTTAAGTTCAGTTTCGTTCTTTTTTTCTGGTCCGAAACAATTGTTTGGCGCCCGAGGCACGTAGTCGATAATAATAACCATCAATTCTTTTGAGTCTAAAACGACTTTTCAATACGTCCAACGGCTTCAAAGAGAATGGAAACAAAGAGCAAGCTTGTGCTGCGAAAAATCCAGGCCTTGTCAAAGAACTAGTTTGGAGTTTCTATTCCCGAGCACGTGTGCGACTAGATCGGCGTTGTCCCAACCTTTATCAAACTTCAAACAGAGTTATCGCGCCAAACGAAACGCCAAGGCAAACTTCCATCTTCAGTTATTCGTCCGGATGACAAAATCCTCTGTCGAAATTTCATTCATACCTACGACCATATTTTACGTTATTTTATATTTTTATTTCATTGATAAAAAATTGTCGAACTAAGGATAGTCAGATACGATGATTAACTAAGATGAAAATCTACCCTTTTTAAAAAAGGGACTTCTAGAAGAGTCCACCTGAGCCTCTCTTTGTCCTGAGCCGCAGTTTTTTTTATTTTAATTGTATCCAGACGTTTATGCGCTCACGCACAGCAGGTGGTGAATGGGACAGTGACGTAACCAGCAGGCAAATAAAGGGTTCTTTCTTCTCTTCAAATTGTGGGCCTCTTTTTTTTTTTTTTTTTTTTTTTTTGCACGACTCGCAGGTTCGAAGCGTACAGTCTTTATGAGAGGACATAAACTGCGACGCTCGCGCGATAAATCGGGCTATTTTATTCCCGCATAGTGCATATTGTTTGAGAACTTACGGATCTTCTTAATTTCAATGAAACTCTTTCATAAACGTGCTCTAATTCGTATTACAAAGTTACAAAGAAAACTGTTTTCAGGTTGAAATTGTTATTAATTGATTTTTCTTTTTGAATTTGCAAAAAAAAAAAAAAAATAGACAAATTATAATAAAGAATTGAAAATTAATTAAAGTAAAAAAAAACCGTTCATTAACGGTGTTTATGTTAAAAATTGTAGTTGAATTAACGACGAGTAAAGTGAGAAAATGTACAGTTTCGGAGATGAAATAATTAATGACCGGAGTAAATAAAGTAGCTCGGATGAAAATTATGGTGAAATATGAATATTAAAACGCGATTAGAATCGGTAATTGAAAAATGTTTAATTCAATTCTTGTAATAGAATATTTAATTTTGTTTTAAAAATAGACTTTTAAATTCGAACGTTTTTTAAAAATCTCCAAGTTTTGTTGTTCGTGGATCGAAAACAGTTATTTTAATTGTAAAAAAAAATAAAAGCGTTCAAAAAGTGACAACGGTTGTAAAAATATTAGTATTTATTTGTTCGTGAATGAATTGTTTGTAATTTGTATTTGTGAAGGATGAAATTTGATGACGCGAGGATCGAAAACAAAAGTAAATAGCGACTGCGAAGTGAACGAACTTTCGCGTATCAAATAATAAACTTTGCCAATTATAAGATTTCTATTAAACTTGATACAACTTTCAAATTAATAACGCATCTATTTTCTATTCTAGATCGTCTATTAACAAAAGAGATTAGTTTATTATAAATAATGTACCAATAAATTGTTCCAAGAGAAAAAAAGGCACAACTCACTATCAAACTTCTAAGAATAGTGTCTAAAAATTGAACGTCACATTAACAAAACTTAATGAACATCCTTAAATGGCCATTTAACAATCTGATCTTTCTCCGCGAATAGATCAAAATTAATGTTTGACATACCAAACAAATGTTTCAGCAATCTAAATTTTCTATTTCCAACGCATCAAATAATAGTTACAAGAATAGAAAAAAAATTATTCATCGTTATCGTTTGTGAAAATCTTATGGATAGCTTATGAACGTACTCCAAATCAATACTATGTAACACCCCATTCCCTTTTTTTACACCATTAAAATTCCGTTCACAACACAAAGCTCTCACAACCTCAAAACCTCCCCTGTCTCTGAAACAAGTTGTGTTTACACCGCCGTAAAATTTTTTGTTCAGTCAAAAAAGGTAAAAAAAAAGAAAAAAAAGTCTGACCTGCGATGACGGTGTCCCTCAAGTTGAATTTGGAACTGGTGGCGGGGCCGGACTTGCCGACCTTTGGGAAATCCTTGAGTTTGCGTCCGCTGAGTCTGAGCTCGCCGCTGAGGTGGGCCTCTTCGAGGATCCGCTCGAGACTCCTGGTGAGCTGCTTCTGCATGGGGCCGCTCATGTTCGAGGACGCAACCATCGCCATGATAACCGCTGCCGGCGTCGCGACTCCACAACAAAACGAAACGAAAAAAGAAAACCGAGGCAAAACAAGATCGGCTGACTCCGCCGATGGCGCGCGTCACTTTTTTTCTATCACAATTTGCCGCTGATCGCGCTCATCCTCGCACGAACTTTAGCACCACACGCGGCGCATCCTGACGTGACACTGCGAACCGCGCCGTTCGCCGCGCAACTGTCATGAAACTGCCAGTGAACCCGCCGCCGCCTGTTGTTTAGTTCGGTGAATGACCGCCGGTGAACTGCCGGCGCTAGTTGTTCAATCGAAATAATCATTTTTTAGAAAACCCGAACGGGGGCGCTCGCGGGGTCATTGTTGTGATTGTTGTGACGGCGGGGTCGTTTGTGACTTGTGAAGGTCAACAAATAAAACAATCTTTTGATGATAACGTTTGAATTACGAGATATCGATTGTTATTGTTAAAAATTTCTCGATCCTCGCTAGATTTTAAGAAAAATGAGTTTATTTTTGAAATCGAAACATCACAACACGGACGCTTATAACAAGGTTATGTTTTTGTTTTCTTTTTGCAAAAAAACAGCATCAAACTAAATAAACACTGAAATTAACTCAATTTTTGTATTGCAACGCAATTTTTTTGCAAATTTTAATAACGAAAAATTATCGAACAAATATTGTAATTAAAGTAAAAATTGAAAAATGTTCAATTTTACATTAGTTGTTAACTATAGATTTCATATATTGGTTTCAAGTTGAAAAGAAGGATTTGTTTGAAAAATCTTGACATTTTTATTGATTCTATATTTAAGTATATATACACACATCTCTCATGGTTATTCGGTTAAAAATTAAATGTATTTTTTACATTTTTACAAAATTTACATATTTAAATGGTAAACTTATTAAAATCTATGCTGGAACAATTTTTTTCGTCCCTTAAAAACACGTTTCTTAGTTGCAATAACTAATTTTCTCACAACGAAATGCACAAAACATTTGACAAGCTGAATACTTTGTTAGATAAAAGTAAGTGTTCGACTGAGGTCGAAGCTTTTTAATTTTTTTGAACAAAGGTATACTAAGAAGAACTGGTGTACAACCCACCAGGTTGATTATTCTCTCACATTCACACAAACATCAAATTAAACTCAGTGTTCGTGAATTACGTATACGCAGGTTGCAAACGGTACAGAGTGTGAAATAAAAAGTTCGTTTACACAACACTCGCAGGAAGAAGCTCACAGAGACACTCATAAATATCTTTTGCTACCGGTTACATAGTTGGAATTCATTTGATTATTTTTTTGCGTTACTGTAGTATACCTTAGGTTCGTTTTACATTAGTGGAAGACTTAAAAATATAAATATTGTCGCGTACCTATCGGTGTCAAAAATGTAATGATGTTTTGTGCCTGTCATGTCGCAACTCACTATTTTAATTGATCCATATGATACAATCCAAGTCAAATTGTCATGAAGCACTATGGATTTCTATCGATTAAACTTCCATCAATGAAAAACATTCGAAATTATAAAGCACCGCCCCACATTTGATTCGTTTGAATTGACTCAATCTAATGAAGTGATAATTGTTTTTGGCTTCAAGTATGTACAAACTATACACTTTCTTTTTTTTCAATCATCACTCGAATAGACTGTCTCCGATATATGTATATCATTTTCAGTTATTTCACGCCGCAAATGATGTAGTTCTCTAAAGCTAAAATGTAAAAATAAATTACTTTACAAAGTCAATTCAGGCGCAAGATACACGACGCCCCAATTGTGGAATGTTTTCCCGACAAACAATGACATAATTCACTGAATTGAAAGCGAAATTAAACGTCTATTAACATATCACTCGTTGGATCAAATTTGTTTCTTTAAAATCGTTAACTTTCTCTAAAAATAAATTCAACCTTCGGTCGGATAAAATGTTGATAAAAATAGTCACAAATTTGTCTCCCCACAATTCTTGGTCAGAATATGGGTTTCGAGACCATTAAAATTCTCCGAAAACATAACACAGTTTTAAACACGTTTTACCAAAAACAAAAAAACAAAATGAAAGTATTTCAGTCGATGATCAGGGTTGGTTTCGTTGATTGCAGAAAGATTAAAGAAAGTTGATTTTTATGATTTGTTGTTTTCTCTTGTAGTGCCACAAATGACTTAAGCTTAGGTACGACTGGTGCTGCGATCGTTTTTTCGTTTCAAGCCGGAACTGAAGAATCAGTCTTGGGAACAAAGTCCAAATGCCTTTTCAGTTTTGTGTCCCGAATGTACGTCATTTCTGAATTACTTTCCATATCGTTGTTCGCACGTGCTGTACTCTTCTAACACGTTTACGAAATCCGCCACGGCTATGTTGCGGTGCGTGGGTATCGAGCTGCAAAAACACGTATCAATCATTCAATCGGTTCCACATTCAACTTGAATGTAAAATCAAACAGAAATCTTACTAAAACTCGGTGACTCTTGTGTGCCACGGCAAGAATCCATATGTGGAAATTGTCTCGCCGCAGATAAGCCCGAGGTCAGGCTCCGGAACTTTTTCCGGATTCAGTTTACTTTCCAAAAGCTCCATTGTTATCTCTTCCAATTCTATAGAGCCCTTTTTAACAGCTTCGGCTAAGTCGCGCGTTAGGGCTGATATTTTACCCTTCCCATCCTCGTATGATAAACATTGTATCCGCGTTTTATGTTTGATACCTAAAACGAGAAATGAAATTAATTGACATCATTTTAACACTAGAAATAACTTGATGATTTTTAATTTTTTTCTTTTATTTTTAAAATTTTGTATCGAACTTACTTATTTTGTAAATTTTCAAATGAAAAAATTAATTTTCTAAAAAGTTACAATAAAATTAAATGGCAATATAATTAGTTGTTCAAATTGTTATCATTTTTTGTTTATGAATAATGTAATTATTATTCATTACACTAACCAGTTATATTATCAAAAACCTTGAAGAAATTCTATTTTAACAACATAAATACGGTTTGATAAAAAAAATTGCATTAATAAAAACCTTGACTTTCAATTTTCTTTTTTCAATTTTGCTTTCAACGGAACGAAAACAAATTTGATGAAGTTTAAAAAAGCTTTACCGTTAGTGCCATTTTTCATTGTTTTCATTGAAGGTTCCGGATTCCACTCAATATGCTCCTCAAACTCAGGTTTGCATTTCAAAAATTGCCCCTTCAGCTGCTCTTCCTGTTTTTTCAAAACACCTGTAATGGAAATCATTATGAATACAAAAAAAAAATTAATTTTCATTCTTCAGTTCCGTTCATAATCATTTTGTTTTTCTAAGTAAAAAGTCACTCGTTTGACAATAGATTTTAGTTTTGCAAAACATGATTAGGCCAGAACTGTTTTAACTTGATTGATAATATAATGATTATTTTTTAAAGACTTTATTAGGTATAACATTCACCGATAACAAAAACAATAAAAATAAAAAATACTTTTTACTTTTGAATAGAAAATTATTTCGGATTGATTTTTGTTGTAAATAAACATTTAAATATGAGAATTTTCTTTCAACCCTACCTTTCTTGTCGTACAAAGTGACATAAGGAATACCGGACACGATGCACCAGAAGATGATGAGCACGAGATCCGCGGAAGAAGGTTGTTCACAACCGAGTATGAGGGCAAAATGTTTGGGCACTTTTCGTAACCGACGAACGCCGTTGAAAATTTGTGCGGTTTGCGTGACATCGCGGTCCGGTCGGCGAGGTCGTCTAAGGTTGTGCCAGAGAAGCCGCGTCGCCCTTGCGAACTCGTATAAGACGTGCACCAAGGTTAGAAGCGCGCGATAAAGGACGTACATGATAAAAGGGCGAGTTAATTAGCGTTCGTCACTGGCATAATCACGCGGTCATGTGACGTGGGTGCGAATTCGACGAGCGACGAGAAAAAACCGGCCGCGACTAACGGGCACGTCGCGTGCTGAAGTAAGAGCACACGACGACGCGTGACGTAGACAGCGCCAGAGTTCACACACACGCGGAGACCGACAATTCGTCCGAGTCGGCAAACGTTATCGCAGGTTTATCGCTTTGTCTTTGTCCAACCTTATCACTTGCCACTCATTGTCTCTTTGTTTCTTATCTTATTTTCCCGTTTGATGGGAAGGTGTTTTAATCCTAGTTCATATCTTTGCTACTGGCGCCACTTGTTAACTTGGCCCCAAATTCAAATTTGAAATGACATAAACAAACATTCTTATTTTGTAAATAATTTTGTAAACAAACAAACAAATTATTTATTTTTTCATTTGTAAACAACATTTAATGAGATGTAAAAAAATTGTTATTATAAAGATAAACAAAATAAACAAACAATGTTTTTAACTTATCTATCAAAAATGTTGTTTTTCTATTTTATTTTTGTAAATAAATTTGTAAATAATTTATTGTATTGTTGGATTTATTTAGTTCTGGGGTTGGTTGCGCCATATGTCGGACGAATTCCAAACTATTCGATTCCGCCATCTTGAACGGAATTGTTTTTCACGTATGTTTGTTTATCTACGTTAAGCATTAACCACAGTCTAGAACTCCAGCAAAGTGACGGAGTATCTCGAGAGTGAAAAAAAGAAATCGTGAGATTATTCCAAACATTTAACCAATTTTCGATATTTTATTGTATTCAGCGGTAATAGGTAACGAATAAGTACAGGTTATTGACTCCTGTATCTACTCGCTATGTCTGAAAGTGAAGCTTTAACCACCCATCAGAAACAACAGCAGCAGCAACAACAGTTTCAGCACCAACTCGGAGCAGGATCGATGGCGAACATGGCATGGCAATATCCTCCTAACAACATGCATATGTACCCTCCGTACGCAGGGTGAGAACAATTTTCGTAATCATCTCGGGTCGACCAAGATACCCTGTCAAAAATCAGTCGCGAGGCGAATGGTTGAGAGAAAAAAAAACATGTCGGACGCGCAATCAAATCCATCATTTCTCAACCGACTTACACAAAGACAACTTCGTTTCGAAACGTTGACGAACAAAAACGAACTTTCCTATTGAAAAATTTTTAAAACAAGTTAACAAATTATGGAAAAATTGAAAATAATTACATCTTTCAAACTAAATTATTCAATTACGTAATCAGAGCTTAACCACATTTATTTGTTTTTGATTGATAAAAAAATGTAAACAAACAATACAAAATATTTGGACTAATTTTTTAAATTAGTTAAACTAAAATTAGTTACATTGATTTTACTTTATTTTACATTGAAGATTTTTTCTGAAAAGCTTTAAAGAAAACTTTCAAAGTTCTATGAAGTTTTATAATTTCGAATTAATCTCTATTTTAAGAATAAAAGAAGCAGGTGATTAAAAAATGTTCATTTTATTGTTTCAGGCAAATGTACCAAGGGTACAATCAGGGACAGATGTTTTATTACGGCTATCCTCCTTTTATGCCCCACACGCAAATCCCTCCCCCGCAACAACCGAGGCCCCAGCAACAGCAGCAGCAACAGAAGAACAATCAGGACAACCAAGCGAAGCAGCAGCAAAACCCCCCGCTCCCCGCTCCTGGCACCCCAATCAAGCTTGACGAAAATTCTGAGCTCCCACCACTTCCACCAGGACCTCCCCCTCCCTCTGCTCAAGTACATGTTAACAAATCAAATCAGAATTCTCAACCACAAAAGCAGCAACAGCAACAGCAGCAGCAACAACAACAACAGCATCCGTTCATGATGCAGAATTACAATTCGTTTTGGAACGGCAATCAAAACGAGATGAATCGTAAGTTGGTTGGGAAGCTAGAAATAATTTATAAAAACTACAAATTTCAAAAGATTGAGATTTAAATACTGATTTAAACATAGAGATTTTAATTGATTTTCATTTTTGTTTCAGAGTTCAACGGTCAAATTCGTTTTAACCTACAGAACAAGAAAACCGGTTTGGGTTTCGTCCCAACCGGGAACAGCGGCGGCGCAAAGAAAAAGCGTAAGCGGAATAAAAATCTTGCTGCTCAATTCAATAATAGCTTTCAGGGTAACAACAAGATGGGCAACTTTATGAGTGGGCCGAATTTGAAAAGCGAGCTGCCGCCGCTGCCCCCGTCGCAACCCCCGCAGAAGGACCCGCCTCCGCCCCCGGAGGACAAACCGATGGAGGTGTCGACGCCGCCTCTGCCGGCGACCCCCGAAAAAGCTCCCCCGACCCCGACTATAGGTACGAACCAGAAGCCACCGATGATGGCGCAGAATCTCGTTGACGAGTGGCCCGCGAGCTTGCACAATTTCGTTCAGCGCTGTTACGAGAAGTGCAAGACAACCGTTGACAAGGATCAGGTCGAGATCATCCTTAAGGGAAAGATCACCCTCGCGGCCAAGGACGGCTCCCTCTGGGTCAAGGATTGGGACAAGGAGCCCCTGCCGAGCATCCACAGTGAGCGTATGACGATGACCATCAAGCCCCAGCAGAGCGCCAGTCCGAAGATCGCCTTCGGCTTGCGCAAGTCCGGCCTCTCGACCTCGTTGGGCGCCAGGTTGGGCGCGAGGCCCTTCAGTCACCGGCACGGCTCCAAGTCAAGGTCGAGGACGCGCTCGAGGTCCCGGTCAAGGTCGAAGACGAGATCGAGGTCGCGCACGCGCAGCCCGAGCTCGCGCAAGTACCGGCGCAGCTCGTCGACCTCGTCGAACGTGAGCGAGCACGATTATAAGCCCGCGAAGAACAACAAAAAGTCAGCGCGAAACAAACAGAACTACAACAACAAGAAGGCCAAGAAGGCCAAGCAAAATAAGTCGCATTTTTATTCCGAGTTTGGTCTGTCCGGTGCCGACGAGTTAGGCTCGAAAGAGAAATTACAGCAGCGGGCTGCTAGATTTAGTGACGTTTTCAGGGCGAATCAAATCCCCGCGGCCAAGGACGAGGGCGATTTCGACTTTACAGGTCTGCACATCATCGGCACCTGCATGGATATCGAGAAACAGTACTTGCGTCTAACCTCGGTACGAATTCCGTTTACTTTTTATGGATTGGTGTTACGAAAGTTGAGCTTAACTTTTAATATCAAACTGATATTTGTAATGCGATCTATTTCTACACATGGATCATTTCTTTGTTTCAACTGGAAATTATAATCCCTCTGAGACCTCAACTTTCATGAACACTTTCTTCGTTTGTTTTTTATTATTTTCAATTAAAGCAAGAGATGTAACGTTTATTTTTTTTTGTTTTTCAGGCTCCAGCTCCATCGCAAGTGCGACCGGTAAGTGTACTTCAAAATTCTTTGGCGCACGTGAAGAAGCGCTGGATGGTCGATCAGGACTATCACTACGCTTGCAACCAGCTCAAATCGATCCGACAAGATTTGACGGTGCAAGGCATCCGAGATGCCTTCACTGTGCACGTGTACGAGACTCACGCACGCGTGGCTTTGGAGCGCGGAGACCACGAGGAGTTCAACCAATGTCAGACGCAACTACGCATGCTCTACCAAGACCTCAACGGCGACAACAGATACGAGTTCGTCGCTTATCGCATCTTGTATTACATCTTTACCAAGAATACCCAAGGTACGATTCTTCGCTAGACCAAACAACGCTTAAAATTACAATACATTTCGTCTTGAGAAACATTGTGTTTCTAATTGAAAAATTTTATTGTTTCAGACCTGACAACGATTTTGAAATCGTTGAACGAAGAAGATAAGAATGACGAGTGCATAAAGCACGCTTTAAAAGTTCGGTCAGCCTGGTGGCTGGGTAACTATCACAGTTTCTTTAAACTGTACCGGACGGCACCGCGCATGTCCGCGAACCTGATGGACTGGTTCATTACCCGAGAAAGAAAAAACGCCCTTAAACATATGATCAAGTCGTATGTATTTGCCATTAGATTTATTTTTAGTTTCCTTTTATTTGTCAAATACATAATCCGCACCCGTCGCGTCCATCTCAACGCGCTTGCGATGGTCACGCTGATTTTTCCGTCGCGTTGATTCAAGCGGTTACAGGCAGCTAATCACTTGAGTTGTCTCCAACTGTTTCGAGTCCGCGAACAAATATCATCCGCGCGCTCTGATTTATTTGCAAGTGTAACTCGACAGATTAGGTGTGCCATTAGCATACGGTATAATGTTCATGAGTCCGCGCTTATAAATAAATCTGAGCGATGATGTTAGAGATGTCGTTTGAATGCATCAGTTTCAATTCATTGACTTGCTCTTGTTTCTCTAAACTTTGTTATATCGGTACAACGTTCAACTCCATGTCGTTTCTACACTTTACTTCATTCTTGAATCTGCATTCTTCACAAATTTATCTGACTTCTTTTTTTATTATTATTTAAGTCTCGATTTCAATCTGCTGATTTATTTATAAGACGGGTTGATTTGTCGAACTCATCTAATATGCCATGAGGTTTTTCGGTAAATTGTACCGACGGTCAAAATTTTAATGACTATTTTACAATGCAAGTTTGATTTCACACACTTGAAAGATGGAACTTGAAACTCGAATCACGATTTCATTTGCAAATTAATACCGAAGTTTAAATTGTTGATAGATTTTGTTTTGTTTTCACTCGCTCTCAAATCACTTTATTTTCGATATGATAAAAGAATGACTGCATCCATTATAATTTAAAGCTCGATTGTTCATTTGCATCCACGTCAATTAAATTTTTCCATCGCGCGTATAAGAAGAAAAAAAAGGTCTGAAAAAAATACATCCGCTTGTTTGTGAGAGAAAAAAAAAGGAAAGAGTCACTTCTTTATTTTTTTTTGTTGACAACTTATAAATTATAACGCTAATCGTTATCAATGGAAGTCAATTAAGATGCTCGTTTAATTGCGCGAGCCTTCTGCTCGAGACACGAGCAATCAATAAATCACTGGCATGTGCTCAGCAAAGGTAACAGTATAATGATAATCCGATTTCTGTTTCAGGATAAATGACGGCGCATAACTTGATTATAGTTTATTTCCATTCCCTCTCTATTTTATGAAACTTAAGAATAATAACTAATTGCTTCTATGTATCGTATGAGTGTTGCCATGTCTAATATAATCATTTCTTCTACTGTTTAGCTATCGACAAAATTTGGCGGTCGATTTCATCCGAACGGAATTGGCGTTTGAGTCGGTGGACAAGTTTTATGAATTTGTCACTGAGTTTGGGTTGGTTTATGCTGATCCCGAGCAACTGCTTATCGACTGCAAAGCGAGTAGTGGGTCTCTGAGCGGTTGGTAGAGCGACGCCGCGACCGTGTTGCGGCCAAGGATAACAGTCCGATCTTGAAGAGAAATCGTTCGCGAAGCAGCTATTTGGACGAGCCCGGGGGATTTGTCCTAATCGTACTTATCCAAATATCTGATTCGGCGATGACTGGGAGAGGAGTGCTTGGAAGTTCAACTGGGGGCCCCCCTCTGCTGGAGATCAATCGTTTGATCCGCAGCGAATCCGACTTTTTGTATATAATTGCCCAAATGAAATTCGTGTACATATTCCAAGCGACGCAGTTCGTTGTTTTAATCAAATTTCTTTGTGCTAAGCGAGAACAATTTTTGAAACCACGAGAGAGAAAGAGAGAATGTGAGAGAGAAGGGTCCCCGAGCCCGATGGAAGGGCCAGAGTCGGATCATCAACACAAATGACTGGAATCAGCGGACAGTGCACGAGGAACCGAGGATGAGGAACGCCGCCGTTTTCGCATCACTATTTTTACTGGAACCGGAGGCAACGTGAAAGTTCAACAGTATCATTGTACATATGAGTGTGTGTTATGAAATCGTTACGAATTGTGGCCTGCGGAGGACTTTGGGCGATTGATGTGATTTAATCATGATTCATCTATTTCCCGGTTTTTTTTAAAGTTCATCGCGTGCACACTAATAAATTATTATTTTATAGAACTTGGTTGGCTTTTTTATTTGAAATGATTGTACCCCCCGATTGTACGTGACTCGACGTGTAAACATTTTGTAATAGAGATTACGAGGTTGTACAAATGGTTGGTGAGCGAATTTTCAGATGAATTTTCTTCACACCTCGACGACGGTGTTTACTCTCCGACAAAGTGAGCTGAGTGCATTCGTTTCTCGTGCGCAATCGTCAAGTTGGCTCATGATTCAAATTGGACCGACGCTTTTTCGATAAAACGTTTCTGATGTTTTTTCTCAACTACTCTTAATTCTTGTTATCAATCAGAAGCCAATGACTCGCCCGAACTCAATTAACTTTTTTTTAACAATCTTGTTCTTTTTGGATTGAGACAAATTGAGGGGGAAAAAAAACTAAAACGTTCTCATGGACGAATTCTCTTTGATCGTGACGGTTCTAGACTGTGGAATGCCGGCTTATCGTCAGTTGGACAATTTCAAAAGTGCACGTCTGTCGGCCTGCTGAAAGACATGCAAAACGGATCTAAGAATAATACCTAAATGCATGAATGATATTGTGATGTTTCCCAATGCGGGGTTCAAGTTCACCTTGCGTTAGAAGCATTCATTCAATTTTTCTTCGCAAATTCGATCCTGTGATATAAGATGTTGCACCACTCACTGCGCTTGACACTCTTTCATGTATTATTTATTTCCATTATACATTCAAACGTATGTAGGCTCTCCAGATGAGGTTGAGCAATTTTTCACTCCGCAAACATCTCAAACCATTTTCAAATGCAACTTCACTTCTTTTATTTTCCAACTTATAACAAAAACATTTGTTATGAAGGAATTTCTTTTTTCAACTAGTTGCAAAAATAGCAACCGTTGATTAGAAAAAGTCCTTAGGAGCTGAGTTGTGTGAGATGCTGGATCTGTTTGATTCGTCATTGAACAGCTTTGAGAGGAAAGCCAAAGCTCTTATTTCAGTAACTTTATAACATAGATGTTTCTATATAAAATTGTTAAGGGTGTAAACCCGTTAATTTCATATAAATAAATAAAAATAAATAAAAGTCAGGTTGAAGGGGTTAAACGACCAGAGGAGGTCTGCTACATTTTGACTTGCATCATCAATTTGGTTATTCTCAGTTTTTCAAGGGCTAGGTGGCCCTGAAAAAGATGACAGATCAGCTTAAACATAAACCAGGTCTATGCACCTAAATTCTTTCGAACCTAAATTAAATTAAATGTTATAATTAGATAAATAAAAAATTAATCTACCTTAAAAATCTGTTCATTTCAATGTTATTCGTTTTTTTGAATTGTATGTTAATTAGTTCAAAAAAATTCTTATTATCATTCTCATACAAATGACAATAAAATAAGATTTCAAGTATTTCCTGATATGTAAAAAAGGTTGGACTTGCTTGTAGAAAGAAAAAAAGTTGTATTATTTGATGTTAAGAGAGTTCGATGACTAATTAATAGACACATTTGACATTTTTCTGATACTTTTTCTCCAGCTGGTAATAAACTTTACGATAACAATTTTCTGACGAAACCGCGCCGGGGGGAAAAAAGTTTAAAGTAAAAAGGTTTCTGTTTTGTTATACACTCGCGTCATAACAAAAGCAGAAAACGTTCAACGGTATCGGGACGGTTTTAATTTATGCACGTTCAACGTGAGCCGATTACTTTTTTTTGCTCGTTCGCGTTGCCGCGTCACACGTCGGCCGGATTTCCGAAGTGGAAGTTTTTGAATTTCACGGAAATCTTCAGTGACGCCTTTCGGTGTAAAAAAGGTAGTCCATCGGTGCGCGACGAACTCGCCGTTTCTTTTTTTTTCAGTCTCACCAACAAATCGCCGAGATAAATTTTATTTTCAATATAGTCAAAATTAAACGAAAAAATAAAAAGAAAAGAAAAATCAAATCACCGGCTATTTTCGATCCTCTGCCTAGGAAAAGTTGTCTATTTTTGCAAACCTGTGATTTCCGGCTTGTTTTGTTGTTTCTAGTCTGTCTCGCATTTTATAATACCATTTATCATTTTTCAGCGCTTAATTTTTTTTTTTTCGTCGAAAATTTGTCTCTGAGCACGAACTCGGGGCTTTGTCGCGGAAGAAAACAAGTTTATTTACTCGACGCAGATGCATGAGAAATTTTAATGCAGATGTTTTACGCATCCCGGATATAGAATTTGGCAGTCTTGATGAAGCGGGGATAAAATTGCATTCCTTCTGAGCCATAAGATGCATATCGAATCATTGTATCTGAATGCAGAAAACGCAAGTCTTTGTTCCTGGATATATCCTTTGTTGAAAAAAAAATTTCCAGTCGTCTTCAAGTCAGGAAACACCGCAACTAGACAATGAAAAAATAATTCAAGATTCATTCGTTTTCATATAAACTACTTAACAAATTTGTATTATGACGTTGTTGACAAGATTCTGATTATGATTGATGAACGCGAATTGGCCTTGATTCACCGAGGAGAGTTCTGGTACAAATTATATATTTTTCGCGCTTGATTTGTAAACATGCACGACCTGGCATTACGCTTCAAAACTAATTGCAACATAATTTTCTCCTCTACACTGTCAAGAATCTCGCGATCTAAAAATATTGTTCCGTGGAAAATAATTCTATTATTTTGTATTATTTTACGATTCGTCGCAGTGCGCTGATTTCCACTTCTCAAAGTGTACGAGAAATCTGTGCGCGTGCTACCTCCGCTGGTTTTTCCACCCATGCCTGCCAATTACCGCCATTACAATTGCTTCAAGGTAATTTTCAATGTTATCTTTTCATCCCTTACAATTCTGCACATTTTTCGTTTCAAATTAACATCTCATCTTTAATAATTTTTTAAGTTGCACGTCAAAGGTTTTCTTTGAAAAGATTAATGGAACACGGAGGAAAAATTTGCAAACAAACAAAATATTTTCCTTAAAAAGAAAAATAAAATAAATTTTTTTTTTTTTTGAAAAAGGGGAAAAACCGTTTGGTATGAATTTAAAAACAACATTAAAATCGTATGACACGGGGATCGAAGTTCACGCATGAAAATAATTGTTGTGGCCGTAAACATTGGTACGTGATTGAATGCTGACGCGTGCGAGCCGATATTACTAATCAGCGTTGTCTTGCGCACAAAAAAATGCGCAAAAGTTTCAGCCCAATTGCGAGATTAGAGCCACTCGACTGTTTTTTTTATCAAACACTTTATACGGGCCATATCACTATTGTTGTCATGAGATATATTAGTTTGTTGGCCAGATCAATCGGGTTCTAGTATCTATCGCAATTTCAATATCTTATATTTTTTTTTCATTGTCTACTGCAAGTTTAGTCCGCGTACGTGTGAACCCCGAGATAACACTCGTGCAAGTATTTAATTTCCACTTAATTTAATGTTGATACCACGATGAAGTAGCGCCGTTGTGAAATATAGTTTTGCTTGAAGTGAGTCGGGTTTGGTTGCGCGCGCAGATCTACTGTAACACGAAACTTTGACGGTAGAGGGGCAGGTGGGGTAATTGTGACAGCAGGGGTCATGTGACTGTCGAAAAATTCAAATATTCATTAGAAACAATTTTTATAAACTTTGAATTATTTGAATCGTTAATTTAAATTCTATCTTATGAAACAATATTAATTTTTTCTAAAATAACAAATGCATTCGAGTGTTACAATTACCCCAATTGCTTTTTTTGATTATCATTGAAAACAGTACTTAATTATTGTTCAAGCGGTTCACTCGTAAAACGAAACAATGATTGATTAAAATTTGGTGAAAACATACATACTTCAAACAGATATAAGCTTCCCTGAATTTTATCAGATGGTTTATCGCATGATTATTGGAATATTATAATTTTTAATAATTTAAGTTTAGATGCACAAGTTGAATAGCATTGAAGAAAATCTAAATTTCAAAGTGTTGATAATTAAGAAATTAAAAAATTAATTTACAAATATTTTATTATTTGAATTAATTAATAATAAAAGTTAAGTTCATATTAGGATAAATAATAATAAGAAAAAATAAATTACAGATATTTGTATAAATACAGACATTATCATAACGAGATAAAAAAATTGAACCAAAACTATAAAATTCTCTAGAGTCAACAAATGCGCGCGTATATCAGTCTCGTTGCTCCTGTCGTGCTCATCAGTTTTCCTTACGCTAATTCGTTTCGAATCGGTCGCCTTGGATGAAACGGACAATCTGATTTAAAACGCATTCTTAGCATTTTACGGATATCGTTTTTAATCATGCTTTTATATATCTCATAAAAGCGAGCAAATAAAATGTATCTGCCTTATTGTCACACCATCATTATTATTATCGTCCATGATTTACAATTGTCAATTTGTCAAAGTTGGCAAATAATTCATCATCGGAGTTTACAAAATTAATTGAACAACAAAATTCATTTTTTTTCTCAATCGAACGCTTTTGTCAATGAATAATATTTGATTTAAGCGTATTTCACAAACCGTCACAAACAGTTATAAAGTTATTTATAATTTTCCACCTATTTATAAAATATTAAGTCATGTGTTATAGGAAAAAAAAAAAAATAAAATAAAAAAGGTATGAAAATATTGAATTGTGACAAATGTGAAAAATCGAATTGTGTTGAACGTGTCGCGTGCAACTGAATGACATTCTTTGCAGCTCTTGAAATAGCTTCCGCAATGCCATTCGGTGCGCGAAATTTTGTTACATGCATTATATTTGAAAACGATGACGACGCGAGCAAAAAGTTGAAGACACGTGATTAGTTGGTCTTTTTGAACCCTATTTACATTTTCAGTATACATTTTAAACATCGTATCAATATTCTAGGCCACACAAGAGCATCGAGAGAAAACAGGATATTGTTTATGTTCGTTCGATTAAAGAGATTTGCATCACTTGGTACCGAAAGAAAAAAATTGGAATTAAAAAAACGGAAGAGTTCTTCTCTACGGAACAATCATTTTTAATTGTGTGAAATTTTCCATCAAGAGAATATTCCTGCGAATTATTGTAATTAGCAGCAAATTTTTTTCCAGTCTTTTTTGTCTGATTGTCGCGCCTCTATAAGAATTTCTACGTTCTAGTCCAT
This sequence comes from Trissolcus japonicus, assembly GCA_030522925.1. Classification (NCBI taxonomy): domain Eukaryota; kingdom Metazoa; phylum Arthropoda; class Insecta; order Hymenoptera; family Scelionidae; genus Trissolcus; species Trissolcus japonicus. The sequence continues at coordinate 41,691 of JAPYZS010000157.1, read as the reverse complement.
AACATCTTGATTCAGCTACAACTTTATCTGTCTGACGATAAAATAAAGCTTTAATTAATCAGCGAGATTGGAAATTTATAGCATTTGTGAACCGAAATCGACATTCCAGTTTCAATATATTTGTACGCTTCATTTTATATTTAAAAGGTAAACATTTCATTTAAACCGAACGAATTTTTTTTCAGTTTCCAATTTTATTCTTCGTTTCATTGAATTTTCATATTATAAAAATACTTTTCATTGAAACGGAATTGTTGCAACAAAATGTTGAATATTTTAATTGGATATAATTAAAAAAAGAAGATATCTCATAATCAGATTTTTGCTTGCCAATCGATGCTTGACTCTCGAGTTACATCGGTTAATAATCGTACAGAAATATGTTTGCTTTTGACTCGTACTTATCGCAGGTGATTATATTGACCCAGGCTTAACATTGTTCTGAACTTTAGATTAAAACCTAATTTTTTTTCCTCACAAAATAATTATAATTCAACCAAATATCATTAAATGATTTATCAAATTTATCTCTCATGTATCTATTTTAAATTGTCTACAATTAATTTATCTTATTTTCCTTTTTTTTAATATTTTATCATTCATTCATTCGTCAAATTTTTTAATTAAAAAAAATTAATTAAAAACATTACTTTTTTTTACCAGATAAGAATTGTAATTTAAAATTTACCATCATTACTATGTACTGATTGTTTATCCACTCATTAATAAGTGATTTCATTTTTTTAATCAATTTTTTTTTATCTATTTTCATTTTTTTACAACAACAAAAGCAACGATTTTAATATCAAGCACATTTTACAATCGCAACATGTTCACATTCAACTCCAAATAATGCATCCAAAGTGACGACGTTAATGAATACGCGATGTCGAATACAATCGATTAAATAAATCACATTTCATTGATAATGCAAAACGAGTGCTGCTGCTCGAGGTAGAACAAAAAAATGGGAATCATTTTGCGATCAAGCACAGATTTAATTAACCGAGATTATATTGTTTCCTCAATACACGGATCTTTATCGCGCGCGGAGAGTACAAAAAGCAATATACTATGAACCGTTTGCAAAACATTTCGGTGGCCGAATGATTGATCGGTCGATATTGGTGTCCGCGTCAACTTGATGCCGTGTTTCTTTTCTTTTTCTTTGTTTCGTATTTTAATATTTTAACATTTTAATTCGCGACAGGGTGACTCCATTTCTCTCAACTAAGCAGACCGTGTCTCGCAAAGTTTTGTTGATCGTGATCGCGCGCGACATTGAAAAATGACATTTTTTTACACCTCGCCTCGTCGTCGTTCAATATAATCTGCTTTTAATTGTGTCTCATTGCATTTAAAAAAAATTATTTATATCTCCATGGCTGCGCTCGTGTCAGCTCCGAGAATCAGAAAATCAAACAACGAGACTGCCAATACCCGTTTATATTTTTACAATAAACAGAACTGTTATAACTTTTTTGATGAAACAAAATTGGTCGGAATTTATAAAAATTGTACGTGTTTTGTCGACCATAAAAAAACTGTTTGATAAATTGAAATGGGAACAATAAAATTAAAAAAAAAAATCCGTCCAAGTTTGCAATTTTCAAGACCACTCAACTTTTTTCTCACAAGTTCGATAAATATTGTCCTGCGAGTCTGAATCATTTTTCAAGTGTTATAGAAAAGAGGAGATAAAGTGTGTAGTTTTTTTTTCCAATTTTGCAATTAATTGAATAATCAAATCTCGCATTCTTGATTCAGATATCCAATGCTCTATTGTCGCCTTTCTTGCCAAGTGTGTTTTTATCTTTATTATCGTCATTAACATCCCCATGGTACTTCAATATCGCTTTGTATTATTTGTTTAAACATACGTTTTCTCAGAAGGCGACCTGTCGCGTGATAACTAAGGATCATCATCTATATTGAAAAATCTTGCTCAAGCTTACCGGTTGCGTAATCAATTTCACATCGGCGAATCGTTTCTCTTTTTCTCTTCTAAAAATAAACAATTTTTTTGCCACGGTTTTCACACTTTCATCTAAAATTGTTTTCAATTAAAATTTAACTTAAAAATAACACAATTTATATCATATATATCATATATGGTTACATATATACGACCATATATGTTTTGTATATTTTATGTTGACTTTTATCTCGAAGAAAATGTATAAAATATAAAAAAAAAATTTTAAAAATAACATAAAAATTTAATTTAGTTTAAATGTTGTTTTTTCTTGTAGAAAATTCGTTTTAATTGAAAAGCATAAAATTTCGCGTGCTAAATTTAATTGAAAACAAACTCGCTCGATGATTATGACATGTTGGAGAGCCACGCATAGCCCTGTCCTACCCGCGATGATATCACATAACCATGCAGCAATAAATAAAAACAGAAAGAGAGAACCGCGTGCGATTTTGTGCGTTTGCGCATCGTGTGCAGTTAATGTATAACTGTAACCTGCGATAAATATTCACGCGCTTCCTTTTCCGTGTGTGCATAAGCCTCAAGTTCGTGTTTTAACACTCATCTTGTTAATGGAATCATCGCGCGCAATTATTATTCCACCAATTAACGTCAACACTTTTGTCAGTTGTGTACAACACCTCTCATTGTGAACGTTCAGTCTCGTGTACATTAATTCCTCTCGTGATTTTCCAATTTTGAATCAACAGCAAAAAAGTGTAAACAGTAAAAGAAAGAGAAAAGATAAAAAAAAGTACCCAAAGAAATTAGTATGGCAAACAGATTTGAAAGTTTACTGAACTGGTTATTTTTAATAAAAAAATGTTTTTTTAATTTAAAAAAAATTAAAATCAGAAAAATAGAAAGAAAGAAACATTTTTGGAAGAAATTGTTCTGTAAACCGACCGATAACGGTTGTAGAAAATATAACAATTGGGGACGTTTAATGTAATCAGGGAGATCAAGTGTACATCTCCTATGATAACCAGACGGTTGAATTTTATTTTTGGACCGAGCGGACGTTACCGAGCTTGTCCTGAGAACCGACACGGTCTAATCAATGAATCTAGTTTAACAAATCAAAATTCAAAGTAACCCAATTTTATTTTCAAGTCCCAACAGCCAGATGTATCTGGTTCAAGCCAATTTTGACTACTCGACTGACTATTTGAACCAGACATTCAACTCCAATGCACTGGTCCAGCAGCGTGAAATCTACTTTATTAACCTTCATCCCATCCCACTGTTTATTTCATTATTCCATTCGAAATTAAATTTTAATCTCATTTTCATTTCATTATCCCAAAAAAAACCAACATTTTTTAAATTGTGTACTTGAAATTGTTTTTATGTTACAATAAATTATTGAATTATGAATTAAAATACAAATTAAATAGATTTATAAATAAATAGATCCGAATTCAATTTGAACGATAATTTTAATTCGTTATAAAGCTTTGCAGGTTCTCATATAGATTGAAAACTAAAAAGAAATAATAAAATGTTGTGGAACAGTTTTGTTTGAAATTTAAAAGTTTGACATTGTGGGAATTCTCATGACCTCTACCTGCGCACCATTGAGTAATATTTGACTTAGATCTGCGTTCCGTCGTTTTGCGTAAGATCGGGCAAAAAAAAATTACCAGTGCGAAGCATTTTATGCAACATATATTCGCTCTGCCTTTTCTATACCAACGATTTTGCGCCATTTTCAATGATTGCAGGCCGCGCGAGTTATTTAGGCTGGCACGCTGAATCCGAAACGCGAATCAATGAAAGTTTTTACGCCTCGGAGTGTTGAATTTGAGTGCGGTTTATTTTTGTAGAACAATCCGAATGTTTGGAGAGCGCTAAATCTGCAGACCCTTTATAAAAGTTTGTACATCTTAGAAAACTGGAATTTCGTTCCAAAACATTCTTTTGCAACATTTTTGTATTCAATCAATTGTCTGATCAACTTTTTTCACCTTTCAATCAATTTTTCGCGAACGATTATGTTATTATAAATTCAATTAAATTCGATTGTTCAAAAAGTTAACATCTCTCGATATAAATTTATTTTTGTTGATTAAAAAATAACATGACCCTATATCTATTTCCAAAAACTGCACTCTAAATGTGTAATTATTTTGCCTCGATAATGAGTGTCTAAATCCAAAGCTCGGGGGCAAATCTTGTTTAAAATTAACGCCGCTTATTTATAACCAGGCGTGTAATTACAAATATAGACGCTAATTTACTGTTTTTGGCAAAAGATCTTATCGGAACAATTTGTCGGAAAATGACTGCGACCTCAAGTCGCATTTTTTACATCTTACTATGGAAATCTTAACAGGATGGGAGATGGTCACACAACTAATTGTAATTTTTTTCGCCTTTTTCTTTCACAAATTTATATTTTTATAACTTTTATAATTGATGTCAATTTTTATTATTAATATTATATAATAAAATGAATAACAGATGATGTAAAAAATAGAATTGCGTAATTAGGTACTAAGAAAAATCAAAGTAAAAGATAAAGAAAAGAAAAAATAGGATCACTGACACCAGGCATGAAAAGTTTCGCCACATTGTTTACCTTTGGGGGATTGCAATACAAACGTCGAAAAAAAATTTATGATAAAAGAAAGACACGGCCTTTTTTCGGCAAAAATGTGTAACCTATCTAATGTTTCCTCACAAACGTCTCCGGCGTATCCTTGGCCGAACTTAATGTTATATAAGTCGATCGCTGAATGATTAACCATGAAAAACGTATTGACTTTGAAAGTAAACGGGACTTTGTAATTAATTGATCAGTTTTAATGGCACGTGACAAATTGCTCTCAAAATTGATTTAGTAATTAAAAAAGTCATCTGGCATAAACTCCAAAAAAGTATCATCTTAGAAACAATAAAATTACAAGTGCACATCAAATTTTAGTACATTTTTAATTGAACAAATTGCACTTATTTTAAAAATTAATTAGTTTTTGAGAAATAATTAATTTTAAAAAATAATTCATTTTAAAAAAAAGGGCTAAAAGAAATTGAGAAAACAATCAAACAATTTTGTTTTCAAAAATTGCGTTGTTATTTTTAAATAAATGTTATTCATTCACGAATCGCAATGTTGAGTCAGTCACTGTGGCATTTTCAGTTTCGAGCACATTTTAGATTTGGTTGTTGCGCTTTTTTGGCACGTATATAGTACGGCGATTAGAGTGTGAAAAAATGCACATCGTAAGTGGAAAGAAAAATGTTCGTGTTCCTTAACGGGATGATCGGGATCATTAAAGCTACTTAGTCAATGTTAAATATAATTGACATCTTTCATGACATTGAAATCTCTATCAACTTGCTTTTACTCGCTACAAAAAAAAAAAAAAAAAGAAAAAAAATCACATTACCGGTTGCAAATAAATCAATCAAATTTTATGCTTTTAATTTTTTTTTTTTCACCTTTAATTATATTTTTTTCATATTTCTATCTTCGAATGATTCAATAAAATCAATTTAAATGGTGTATAAATGACTTTCAATATAACATTTTAAAACTATTTTTATAGAAGAGAAAATAAAGATAAAGCAAATAGTTGAGTGTGGAAAAATATGAAATTTCCAAGTACAGTAAAAGTACTGTATTGGATCGTTCACTTGCACCGTTTATCAATCCATTCACTTAAAAAGCGATAACGTTCACTCGATGATCACGATGTAGTAATAATTTGATAATCTTTATTTTTTTCCCGCGAGCCATATGACAAACTGAATTTGAAAAGCCAACGTGGTCTCAATTCTAACCAACAGTTTTCACTGGTTATACTTGAACAGATTCATCAACAAAACAGATCCCACGAGTCATACTTTTATGTATCAATCCAATCAATAGTGACTTACAATTTGATGATTCATCACAATTATTTATCTTATTTTGATAGCTTTTTAATTTATCTTGTTTTCACCGGCTTCCATATTTTTATATGTTTCAATGCAAAAAAAAAAACAAAAAAAAAACAAAAAAACAGAACAAAAAAATGTAACCATAATGATAAAATCAATCTGGACATAATTGCATGGTCTACGAATTTCGGGCCGAACTTTTGTGGGCTCGTCCGTTATTTATCGACTCGAACGGCAGGTCGAAAATAAAATAATAATTTGTGATTGCGAGCACTCGTCATCCTTGACACGAGAAAGCATTTTCTCAAAGCGGCGAAAAAAAATCAATTGGTCAAACATTGACAATGTTTCGCGTCGAGGACACACAAACAAATTTCAACCGAGATGAGCGCGCAGAGATTTTTTTTCGCTCCATCAGCGTAGGAGTTTTGCTAACCTATATATTTGTACCGTGAGATAAAAGTACCGGGACAGCGAGACTGGCGCAATATTCGAACGTCCTTCGTTGCGATAAGCGTTGCTGCAACATTGCGAGAACGTTGCCGCAACTTGCACGGTCTTCGACCAAATGAAAGAGTTCGACGCGCAGCTTTGCGCGCGTTTCGTCTCTCATCCTAAACGTTTTGGGACGACTGGCGGATTATTAATTATGAAATCCATTATGCGAATGGGATTCGCATGCAAAAAATAGTGTCGAATCACACAAACAAGTCTGCAATTTTATTGTTTAGTTTTATATTTTTATTGTGAAAAGTTTGTTGTTGTTCTGTTAATCGATATACATTTCAAGTAGAACAAATGCTGAAGTCAACAATGTAACAAAATAATGAAAAACAATTTGCAGAAAAATTTTTTATGATAATATAAAGAAAGCGTTCTAAACTGTCATATTTTTTCTTTGAAAAAAGTTACATCTGCCATTATTTGTCAAAATGGCAAAAATGGTGTTTAGAATGTTAGATGAATTATTAAAGATACAAAAATGAAATTATTAATTTAAACAAAGTAATATTCTGAAATAAATTTTGTATAATCACAGTAAACTGCTGATCCGATGTCCTCTAAATTTTTAGTCAACGTTTTTTTAAAAATGTTTTTTTAATGTCGCCATATTGTTATAGTCATAAAAAATAAAATAACATTTTACTGTTCCAATTAACTATATCCACCCATCATCAGCAGCACTTTGAAATTTGGATTTTTCCACAACAGTCAATTATAATATACTCTGAAAAATTTTCCAAAAAATGTATGGCATTTGACAATGTCATTCAAATAAACCCGCTGCAATAAAAAATAATGAGATTAAAGAATTTGTCATCCTCATAATTCGTCACGCTCAAAAGTTGTCAACTGTCAAATTCCCTCATTAAATCTTGACAACAAAAAAAATTTCATTTTCATTAATAAAAAAAAAAAAATAATAAAATATCTCGAAAAAGATATTTAGTTAAACTTGACAAGACCGATGATGTCAAAAAGCAAAAAAAAAACCGTCACTCATGAAAACTTCGGAAAATCCGTACAATTCAATGTCAACAAAATATTTCTTAAAATTAAAAAAAAAAAAAACTAAAAAAATAAAAATTATCTGAATAAGAATCGTGACGGATAAGCTCGGATGACAAATTGATTGGTGCATCGGGCGCGTTTTATCGCGCACGTGTAGGTTTCAGGAGGGACACGGCGTTTCGGGTCGCGCGGCTCGAGGCAACGTCTCTCGGGTCTGAGGCTCAGTCAGTCAGTGACAGTGAATGCGGCGAGTGCGCTGTGCGTGCTAAGATGAGTGCGCCCACGCTCCCAAGGACTTGAACGCCGCGACGCCGAGCAGACGAGCCGCGTGCTCACAGGAGCTTTCGTCCCTCGACGAAACAGGCCGTGAGCCAGAAGGTGTTCCGGGCGGGTGTGCAACAGTGCAAACCGATGCGGAGCAGTCCGACGGAGAGGCCCCGACGCGATACACTGCCGCGCGAAAATTCGAATCAACATGCGAGCAGCAGTCTGCTGAAATTCACGATTTTATCACATTTTTGAATTGCGGTGAGTCCTCGTGCATGATCCCCGACTTGATCATTTTTTTTTCTCATCCGCGAGTTTAGAGCCATTGCCACTGAAACACCCCACGGATGTGACTTTTCAAGAGACCCGACAGCACAGCTGTCAATCAGCCGCACTTGACTGTCGAAAAAAATTAAAGTTTGCCTGCTGAGATTAAGCGTTTCTTCCTGTCGTGATTTTAAAGAGGAACCATTGCGATTACATGTTCAATGACTCTTAAACACTGTCAAAAATAAGTGTTGCTGTCAAAGTGACGGGTCAAATTTTGTGAGTCTTTTTGAGCGTTGACACGTTTTTAGTTGACTGTAAATGATTGTTATTTTATTGTTTTGGTTTGTGCAATTATCAGAGTTGTTAACCCGACGATGATAAATCAACTGTCAAATAAAAACTGTCAAATTTGATGACGTTGTACAATATATCTATAAACGAATGGATATACAGCGAATTTAATATCTCGGGGTGTAAAATTAATCATTTATCAACAAGATAACTGTCAAAATGTATTTCTCAGAATTATTGACTGTTCGGAAAAAGTGGCTGTCAATGAACTTGACAACTTGTGACGAACGAGAGTGAGATGTCAAAAATAATAAAAAATTGTCCGCAAAATAACAAAATAACATTTCCGTTAACTGTCAACAAGATATGTCAAATAATCTGTCAACATCTTGAAGAACTGTCAAAAAAAATTTTTTCATCAGTATCAATAAAATAAATCGATAAATATTAAATATTAAAAACAACAATAAATAAATAAAAAAATCGATAAAGAAAAATGTTTAAAACAAAATTTGCAATTTTCTTGGATCAAATTAATGTAAGAGGAGAACCGCGGAGAGACTGGAACCTTTGACGAGCCATGAATTGGATATAAAAATGTTTGACCAAGCGACGTGTGATGCCGCGACCTACTGCACTTTGCATTTCGGCCGCAGACCGCATTGTCTGCATTTGGTCGCAATGAGCTGTTTAATGTTAGCCTTATCGAGTCAGCCAGCTTCAACGCTGTGAAATTAAAACGCTCGTCTGAACCGCGTCTCGTTTCTCAGGGCTCGCGCGACAATGACGGACAGCCGAGTTGATTAGCGACAAACCCGCGCTTGTCTCGTCCGCGCACAAAGGGCTTCGAGCTTGTTTTTATGCCGCGGCAATTATTTTTATGCCGCGTCTGTCTGACGTGGACGATCCTCACGCTGCAGAACGTTTCATGCCTCACAATTAATTTTGCAACAACCGAGAAGAATAATAAAACTCCCGTGATTTCCATGAAAATCATCTTATTTTTCTTCTGACAAAATCTATTCGTCTTCAGGTTTCTTTTTCAAACAAAAACTTTTTTTCTAACAATCAAAATAAAAGGAGATATGTAATTACACCGTTCTTTCCATAAATTAAGAAAATTTTTCACCACAAAAAAGCGTTCTGGAAAGAAAAAAAATTTTTACGGTTTCTGGGATAATTGGGTTTTGCATATCAAAACGAAATTAATAATAAAAATAAGCAATCATTTTTATTTGCCCGCGAAAGAGGTCAACTTGGTTCCGTAATTTTTTTTTATTTCACGATCACGCAGCGTATGGCGACCAGTAAATAATGTATGTCACGTTTTCATCGAACAATTAATTCGCTCTTTTGTCTGTACAATCGAAAACCAACCGACCGTCTTTGTTCCCGTCGAGTTTAATGCACTTCCGACGCCTTTTATTTTTTTTTTACTCCTCTCCCTTTTCCGAAGGAATCGCTCCGATAAAATGCGCGCAATTTTTATCACGCCTGGCCGAATATGTAACAGGTTGGAAAAGTGTGACAATTGAATCCAACGTTTGTTCCTCCTTGCACTGTTACTGTCGTTTGATCAAACCGTTCGAAAGTCCGCGGCGAATGAAAGTCTTTTCAGCGGTGCGTTGAAAATGCCAATTGTATATATAAAAAACTGCAGTCTCAACTTTTCACAAGAATATAACAATTTTGTATCATGTTTTACTTTTTTTTCTATTCAAAGAAGAAACAAAAAGTTAGATGAAATCGTCGATACAGAAGTAAATAATATTTGAAAATTCACCTAAAGTCATTCCGTGCTCCAGATTTATTATTCATCGATTTTTTAACCTACTTTTCCTGGCGCAAAAAAGGTGCAATCAATACATCTGGCTACTTTGTTACAATAACTATAAAAAATAGCCATGAGAAAGTTTCATTTTTGATTTATAGAGAACCTTTTTTTTTCATCTGATCTTTTTGTTTAGAACGATTTTGTTTCTTTACGAAAATTTTTGCTTTACCACCAGTCATTTATTTCCACTAGTTTATTTCTTTTTTCTTGCAAGCCCTTCATCTTTGCAAAGTCTGAAGAAGACATTGAAGAAGTTCAAAAAAGAGAAAGTCGTTGGCACCCGCAAAGTAATCAGCGTGGTCTATGAAAACTATCGATTTTCCGCGTCGCAAAAGAACGACGGCTGCAATTTCCTAATGTTTTTTTTTCTTCTCCTTTCAGTTCAAAATAGAACAAACTAGAATTCTCGACTTGTCAAGCTCTGGAACATCGTTCCGAGTCTCGTTCAAGGCACCGTGTGATTCACTTGCAAAATTGTTCATGATTATGAATTATCCGGATAGCCCTCGCGGAACTTGTTTGTCCGCGGCATATTTCGTTCGGCGAAAAATCATGATTCAGAAAGCCGTCTTGTTTTGTTTGCTCATCGCGCGTTGCGACAAAAGTGATCGTATTTTTTACACGTCCTTGTGTTCATATCAATTGGGACTTTTTGGAACGAAGAATGTATTAAAATTTGTCATCAGTGATATGCAAGTTTTTTTTAAACAATAATCTATATTTAATACAGAGAAACAAAAAATTATCTGAAAAAAATGAATTCGTTGCAGTCTAAGTTGCAAAGAAAGATTAGTTTTTGTTTAATTTAATTTTGTATAATAACTTGAAACAGTTTTTAAACTCCAAAATCTCTTAGTCGTTTTTTCAACTTGAAAAATTGTTTTATTAATAAAAAAGTGAAAAAAAAGAGCAGACAAATCAAGTGTGCAAATCCAAGCACAAGAAACCGGCTGTTTTGTTTTTTGTTTGATATGTATATCAGAGGAGTCATCAGATATTAAGTTTTAAAACAAAACAAAAAAAAGACAAAACGCTTAGTACGAGATTGTGCGCGACGTGGTTGCGAAAATTGGCCACGGCTTGACTTCCTCGAGTTCAATTGCAATGTTGCAATACAAGCTAACAAGCGATTTGAAAGTTATGAGCCTAAGTCGCCAGGCCGAATTACGAATAAACATATTTTATGAGCGGATTTATGATTTCAATTAGTCCAGACGAGTTGATCGCATGAAAATCGCGTTCTGCAATTCAAAATTTCGTCTGCGGTCGAAATAGAAATTTTTTTGCTTCAGTTTCGTCTGCGACACCTTATCAAAATAAATTTTTATTTTTAGGCTTTCCAAATTCGAGACGCCCTGTCATTTGAAGTTTGACGAACTCGAAATATTAATGGGTGGATGAACTCTATCTGGCCGAGGCGAACATTTCTCAGAATTTTTTCTACCATTAATTTACACCTGCAACATCCACCTGGCAGTGATCATTTCACATCTTTTATAACTTGTTTCACTAATCAGACAACATTCACGTTCTTATTTGGTCTTATTTTTATTCATATTTTATTTTTTTCACGATTTCTTTAATTTTTTAACCTCAAGATTTTCGATGATTTTAAAATTCGCTTTATTATTATCTATAATATATGATTTTTAATATAATTAATCATTTCATATCTTATAATTTTTTGTTGAAATTATTTCTTTTGATGGAATATTTTTACTTTAAAAAAAATTGTAAGTAGTAAGTTTCGAACACCATCCGCTTTAGTGACAGCACGGTCCCCGTATCCCCCGAGCCATGGCCCTATTGAAGTTATTCATTGAAATGTATTAAAAAATGTGGTACAAATTGTGTCATTTTTGTTAGACGCACGTGGAATATTGTTTTAATTGTTATATTTAATCATTTTCTGGAAACCTATCAACGTTGACCATAAAACCAATTCCTCGAGGCAATAAAGACTAACTCGTGACTCGTTTCCTTTATTGATTACCGTTTGACGAATTCGTTAAGAGGACACAGTTCATCTCATCGCCTTCACAGAAGCTTATCTATAATCCTCGTCTCTCGTTGCCCATCTTATCTTCGACCACGCAGTAGACCGCAAGTTGCATTAATTGAAATCAACTTTCGTGATGCAAAAAAAACCTTCCCAGCCATTCGCACAATTTATTTTAAGCGATTTCGCGAATGTTTCCCACACCAGGCGAATCAACGTATGTGTTTGACCTGAGAAATACCGCTAAATTGCAATGGCATCAACTTTGCCCGTTTCATTATTGCAATTAACGCTCGCACGCCTTCTCATGAAAAGGAATCTGAGTATTTAAAAATCGATCGCGTCATTGGAGATTGCCTCCGACGGCAAACAATTATGTAAACGGTAGGAAATGTCACTGCTTTTGGGTGCGAATAAGGAAATTTTCCATTCCGAAATATTCCCTGATGGAAAAGATTCGATTTGGTGTAAGATGGATGGGTTTCTTTGCAGGGCGAATTATTTGTTTGTTTTTTTCGGCCTATTTGTGATGGATGGTTAATGGGAGCAAAGTACAGTTAAAAGGTACGTTTCATGTTTCACATGATGGGATGAGTGCGCCCTTTTGTCAATCACGAACGGAAGAAACGCCGTTATACTCGCACACACGAGGTTGATACCGTGTGTGCCGTAACGATTTGAGTACAAGGGAGCAAAGTCCGAAACGTGTTGCTGCTAATCATTTAATTTGACGTTAAAAGTATGTTGGAAAATGGTTCAGTGCAGGAAAACACATGCGTCTTGTTCAAAATCAGACGTACATTTTTTCATCATAAATATTAAGATAACAATTTGCCAATCTGGAAGATCGGAAAGAAAATCGATCAAGAGTGACTTGAATAACTGAAAAGTTGATAAAAAAGTGGCGTTTCATGATTGCAATTTGCTTTTTTTTTTGCAGACCGTGGAATCATTTATGAATGGATGGAGGGTCGACGGAGATCGCGGGCGGGGAATCCGACTTAATTCTCGAGGGTTTCCCAGGATGGACGGTGACGTCCGACCTCGTGATATGGAGCCTTGTCCTCCTTGGTGCGTTCGTGCTGAACGCCACCCTGCTTTTTGCATTCGTCAAACGCTCTGGTCTACGCACCATTTCCAACAGGTAAATCCATTGCTACGTTTTATGAACGAAAGTCAGTCTGAACCCCCTGACGAAAGTTATCTGTTAAAGTTCATTCCAATCATATCTGATCTCATCGCGGCCATCTTGTAAATGCCATGCCGCCATCTTGTGTATTGTAACTTATATTATTAAACGTACGTACTACTAAACTTTTAATTGCACGGTGTCTATAAAATATCACTCAAACAAATTATACGTCATTAGTTTTTAATTATTTTTTACACATCGGAATAAATTTTTTAGAGCACCAAGTTGACAGTGCCAATATGATCACGTGTTCTTTTAACCTAAAACCGTATTTTAACCGCCATTTTTAAAATGCCATTATACTATTGGTCGGGCAAACACCCATGATGATCCATGACTCTGTACACACAATGATATTTTCATTAACTTTTTAAATAAATTCTTCATCTCAGTATAATCTTACCAACATCACGAAATTTACCACCAAAACTTTCTCTCAAATTGCAGATTCGTCATGAACCTTGCGGTTTCAAACCTCCTGACCTGCACGGTGCTTAACTCGCTCCTGATCATGGACGGAGTTTCGTCTTCCAGTTACGAAAGCAGCCTCTGCGCGTTGTCAGAAGGCACGACCGCTTTAGTGACAACCTCTTCGGTGCTATCGGTGTTGCTGATCGCCGTGGACCAGTATTTTGCCGTGGTGGACCCACTGAGGTACCGCACGCGCATAGACAAAATCAAGTGCGGTCTGCTGATACTCGCTGTCTGGTCAGCGGCAGTCCTCTTCGGGCTGTTGGCTAGCCTGAACCCGAGTCCCCGCAGTATCTGGCACGTTTGCAGTATTAACGAGCCTGCGTCTCAAAACGCAGACGAGTCCTGGTCTGAGACCCTCGTCATTCTGAACAGCTCGTCCATCCTGTTGGGCACGGAGAGTCCTCAACAGTCTTCCGAATCTTGTTCAGGCGACATCCTATGTTACCTGACCTATGGCTTCGTTTACACGGTGGCCTACACAATTCTAGTTTTTCTGCTGCCGTTCGTAGGCGTCTGCTGGATCTATGTGAGTATCTACACTGCCGCGAGGAAGAACTTCGAAAGAACCAGGAGAACCGGCTCCAGGCCGATCCTCTCTTCCAACAGCTTCGTCGACGACTTCTGCTATCCTGTGAGACAGGAACTGGGCGAAGAGTTCCGAAGGATACCCAAGATCTCGAGTCTTTCTTCCATCGATGAGAGCATCGAGTCCACCTCTAGTCAAATGGTGCGCAGCAAGAGTTCAGAATGTGTCAAGGGCAGCAACTCTAGCCCCAAAGAGGGCAAGAGTTCGACTATCATTTTCATGCTGGGTGCGCAACAAACGGGTCTGCTTACCAAAGATGATGATCCCAAAGTTCCTATTTCCACGCTGCGCACCGAGTTCCTTGAGAACAACCAGTGGCCTAGACACGCCGAAGCTTTGATCCGAAGCAAATTTCCGGACATGTCACCGCAGAAACGGAAGTCGTCCTATGACCTCATGTATGACGATGTCTTAAGGTAAATCTTTCAAAATTATTATTTATTTTAAACGAGCTGAAGATAGCTCTAGTTGATACTTTTTTTTGTCTTATGTATATCTCATTCAGCAGAATTTGATCTTATCTCTAATCTTGGCACAGACCTAACCTCAACTACGTTTTATGTTGGTACCCCTTCGGGCTGCCAACGTAAAACTAGTTTGTTTCGAGGTACGTACAGTGTTTTATGATTCGAGAAAAAATTAATGTTGACTGTCCGACGGGCTACCAACGTTTTTTATCTTTGAGGGTCTTAAAATTTATTTATTTTTTAAGATATTAATCTTTTGCGATATTTCGTGACGAATTCTGCTGAATGAGATATATTAAAAGAAGAATAGAAGATAGTGTGTTGGTAAACAATATCACATAACTTGAAATCTGTCGATTTTTCAAGAGTTGTCTTATCTTCATGAACTGTAGAAAGTGGAAGCAAAACAGGGGTGTATAAAATTGCATTTTTCTTGCACAAAAAGTTTAGATCGCGTTTTATAGATAAGATATAACGAACAAGTTCATTATAGTTGATAATTTATTAACGAGTCATACACTTCATTTCATCAAGTTTCGAATAATCAGGAAAATCCGGCAGAACAAAAACCAGTAGTCCCGAATGGTGAAATAACATGCATTTGTGACGACAGATTCAAAGTGCAACCTAATGACTAATGATTTCGAAAACTTTGAGATTTGTCTTGCGTCAACCGGGTGTTTGTCGGGTTACTTTTTTTTCATGGAAAACTAGCGATTTTCCAGGTACTCATAATAAAAATTCATTGAATAATGAGAAAACAGCTTGCGCGTGCATGCTGATCTAAATTTTATATCTCTTTTTATAAAAGAGTTAAATTCAGACTCATTATTATAGGTCAAGTCCGATTAAGGAGGTGTAAAGAGTTATTTGCATTCGCGAATTCAATTTCAAATTTATCTGGTCCATGATCTCGGTTTCAATTTTAAACTACAAGAAATTCTACCAGAGAACAGAAATAAGAAAGTCATTATTGTAAACGAAACATTTGTTGTAATAAAATCGAGAATACAATGAAATTATTATCACACAATTGAATTGAATTTGACAATAATAATTTGGCGAAAAAAGCGTGATTTATTTTTGTATTCTAGAACATATTTCATTTCAATTGGAAAATCTTAAACAAATTACGTATCAATTAATTTGAGTTGAAAAATAAAATCTAGTTCAACTTTGCGTTATCATTTTTCGCAGCAAAAAAAGATCTCCGAGCAATTGGAACAACCAGAGATCGTTGTAAGAACCACAGAGAAATGATGATTGCACTTGTGTGATTTCTCTTCTTGGAAGTACCAATTTTTTCATGATTCGAATGCTTAAAAATTTCGATAAAGCGCGGTCAAGTCGGATTATCTTCCCGTATCGATATTTAAATTAAAACCAATTTGTCGAGCGCGTTCAGACAAACCGAATAACAATAACAAGATAAATTCGACCCGATTACAATTTTCTTCTTTTCCACTTGGCATTGTGTGCCACTAAAATCTATTTAACAGATAATCGGTCACAAGTCGGCGCGGCCATTGTTTATTCTTTTTTTTTTTCTTCTTCTCGATGTTTTATTTATATCACATTTTCCGTTCCCTCCTCTTCGGCTCTCAGGAAACGTTCTCATTTATCAGACAAATCTGTTACTTTGTCATGTATAATTATACACGGTTTATTATTTCAAACGAGGAACTAAAAAGTATCACAGCTCAACTTTTTTTTATTCTTCGTTTTCACTCCGCTCTTTCATTATTGCAAATCGTGAAAATAAAAATTGTTTTGCGGCTACTCGTTGTTTTTCTCTTATTATTTCCTGATTGATATTTCAATCGGATTCGAAACTAAGTAAATAATCGCACATAAAAAGTAACTTCAAGGATTTCCCATCAATAAAGCCAAAAAACAAGCGAAACCGTGATTAGTTTACGAATCGGCGATTCTAATTGAATTTCATGTCAGCAAAATTTCACGAGGCCAATTTAATTCGTTTCCTATATTATTTTTTTTTTTATAAAACAACGTGATTACATTTTTACATTTTAGAATATTTCATAATTGTATTATATTATACAATGTAATAAAAATTGTAAAAAAAAATGAATTAAACAGAGGATTTTATGTAAGTTTCATTGTCTTGCAGACTTTCAAAAGTCTGGAAGTTTGAGGTAAAGACAAAAAAGTTATACAATAAAGAGACCCATCAAACGTTCAATCGAAAGTTAACAAGCTTGTCGTGGATTTGATAATCTTTTTGAAATGACATAAGGATTAATTATACAAGGCTTGTTTAACAAAGTGCAGACACTCGATAGACTAATTGACACATGACACGATTTTAAATAGAGCAAACTCCGCGAAATTGTGTAATCCTCATCAAACACGAAATTGCGTAACTTTAATGAGACACTTTTTGAGTGCATTTTTTTTTAAGTTTTTTTTTAGAAAAAAATCTACACTGGCGATCGTTTTTAATTGTAACTTGACAAATCATACTTAAAGTCGAGCTTGAAATCAATATTAATAAACAAAAGTAAAAATGTGAGATCTCATGAATATTAATTTTTCCCATTAAAAAAATTAAACCCAACAGTTTTAATTAAAAAAAAACGAAACTCTACTTAATTTTAATGATTTTTTTCATAACAAAACCAATTGTCATAAAATAAAATCGTAAAAAGATTGCAATTCAATTCATTAAAAAAAGGTTACAAAAAGTGAATTTTTGTAGCTATTTTCAGTCAGATTTTTTATTCAAGGCAATAATTCAGGCACGTGGATTGATCTACAACATAAATTAATTTTTTATATTACCGCGAGGCTTGAAAATTTGCAAAGAGATTAATAGTGCCAAAAAATGCGTCGGACGTCGCCTCGCTCACGTGTGATCCCGCAAGAACAAGCGTTCGGTTGCAGTCACACTTTGTTGAGCCGAACATCGCAGATCATTTTTTTTTTCTTCTCTCTTCCATGCGCCATGGAGATGCTCGTAAATTTTCCTCAAGAACGCGCCACACACTGATTAATGTGCCCGAGTGTGACATTTTTCCAAGTAAATGAAACTCAATCGCTTTTGAATAATGGGACAGATACATAATATCATTTTTGCGAAACATATGCCGCGAGAATCCAGGGAAACCAACCGATCGAAATATTCCAAACGTAAGGTTATCATTGTAGGCGAGCAACAATTGTCACAAATTCAAATTAGTTAAAAATTATAACAATTTTATAACAATTATAATAATTTTACAAGTTAAACAAGTCGATCTTGTTTGAACCTTCGGGTCTACAAGTTCTAGTATGCAAAATTGTTGAGTTGATAAAAACGAAGTTTCAGTTTTAAGAGGGAACGCGATTTTTTATATCCAATTTTTTGTAAATTAAAAATAAGTTGAACGTTTTATATTTTTTTGTTTTGACAAAAACATTTTGAAATAATTTATTCGTGTTTGCAAAATTTTTTCATTGTTAATTAATTTTTTTTATTGACTTGTTTTTTTTTTTTTTTTATTTCAAGATTGAAGTAAGAGTTGAAAGCCTTGATTTTCTATTCAAGATCAGTTGTCTCACATCTGGTGCAATTTTCTACAAGTTCTGATATTGCAAAGGAATCAAGGAATTTGACAGCATGTTGCGTGAAACGCGTTACATAATGCTGGTTTTAGCGGTACAGTTTTCTCAGTAGTAAATGTCAATGATCCGACGGAATAATTTTATATCAACTTTATATCTTTCTCTTTGTTTATAAAGAAAAATTCGCATTCAGATTGCAATTTCATTCGTAGATTTATCTTCTTTCTCAAATTGCAATTTATCCACTGATTCGCGGATGTAAAATTTATTGTACTCATGTTATTTCACTCCGAACATTGTTATAGAGCTCGTGTAAAAACAACTTTCACTTGTACATCGCTATAATGACGTTTATGGCAAAATGTTGATCGAGCGAATGTTGACATCTAAATTAAAAGAATTTCAATGAACAACAACTAAATCAAGAAAAATTATTAGGTGCATTTTTGTAATTTTAAAAAAGTTGAAACTTTTTTGTTCCTTTTTTGCATCGTTTATTAATTGTTCGAGACTGACTTTGGTTGATTGCTATTACAACCTCAATGCGACTTAAATCTAAAAAAAAACTTGGATTATTCAACTCGACCTGTTCACTATATGAAGTTATTTTTGTTGGATGACAATTCAATTTCAATTTAAGAAATCTTAGGTGGTTCAAAAACGGAAAAAAATATTGTAACATCTTCAACTGAATTAAAAATGTTTGCTTTTGTTTTTTTATTAAACAAATACAGCAAAAATAAATCAGACAAAAATTCGACATTTTTCCCTTATAAATCATCGTGTCGTTTTATTTATTGAATAATTATTTGAATTACTCTCAAAAGATATTCAAATCTTCTTATCGCTCGGTTCAGAATCCGCAACCAAATATTGACAATTGTTTTAATGCAAAAAACAATAATCAATGAATTCCAATATAATCTCGAATTAAAACACAAACATCGTGTTAATAAGTAAGCGCGAATGTTAATTTTGTTTGCCGGTCCAATCCGTTTGTTTATTTTCAATCAATAATAATTCACATAAATAACCGACAAATCTTCCACCGATAAACTCTGGTCTTTGTCAAATAAAAAAATCCATTTACCACTGAACAAACGAAAAAAAAAGAAAAAAAGTCCTAATTTTATTGATCCGTTTGGTAAGAAATTTGATTTCTAAGTCACGACAGAAAATGACAGTCGACGCGCAAAAATTGCAATATTATGCACTTTTTATCTGACGTTAAGTTATACGCCACGTATCAGTGTCATAAAATGCA
Organism: Trissolcus japonicus; assembly: GCA_030522925.1. Lineage (NCBI taxonomy): Eukaryota > Metazoa > Arthropoda > Insecta > Hymenoptera > Scelionidae > Trissolcus > Trissolcus japonicus. The sequence continues at coordinate 22,111 of JAPYZS010000157.1, read as the reverse complement.
ATCTAATCGTGTGAATTTGCATTTAATTTTCGTATTTTATGTCTCTAATCAAAACCGGCAAAAAAAAAGTCCAAACTTTGCCGTGCGCTCTCAGAAATATTATATCCATAAATAGTATATTTATTGTTGTTAGAAATTTGACGCTGGGCAAAAATAATTTGCGATTCGACAATCAGCCAGAATCTCGTATAATTTCGAAACCCAACAAGAGAGGAGAGCATAAATTGAAATGCACGTTGACCCGTTTTCATTCTATTTAAAGCCATCGAAAATTGAGGAGAAACACGCATGGTGTGCACAAGCAATCAACAATATAACGAAGCTCGTGAGACCTTCGGCTTATCGAGGATGATCCTTGCGAAAATGCTTTTCTCATTCTTTTTTATATTTCGGCAGCTGTTACGGCCACGTCAAAAAACTATCGGCGAACCGAGTTAAAATAAACCCCGGGGATGTGCATCTCGCCGTGCATTTTCAATACTTCAAGTGTACATCTGCGAAAGATGTTCTTGAAATATTTATTGCCACTGGAGTGTTTCTGCTCTGGGGTTTCAAGTATTCGGACCTTAAAAACAAAAACAAATTGCACTCAGTTGTAAAAATTATTTCCATCCCAAGAATAATGCAATTTTGAATTAAAAAAATTATCTCTGCACATTTGTTATATTTTTTAATCTTTGATCAATTTTGTCATAATGTTTCATCTATTAACATCGTATGATTGGAAATAAATTGTTGGTAATTAATTAAATTGGTTTTGTTCGTTTAGAAGAAATTCGGACGATCTGAGCAGCGATGAAAGTTGCAGCGACGAGGAGGAGGCGGATGACACGAGCAATCACGGCGACCAAGAGGTTCATTGTAAGTATCGGCAGTTTAATTGAACACCAATAAACTTAATGTCCCGCTATTTTTCTTGGCAGATGATCTGTAATTTCGAACAAGTGTTGCCAGCATAAGACCAGTTATAATAAAATATGGCGTTGTAACACAAACTCTTAACAGATGGTTCAAATTTACACTTCTGATGCATGACGGCCCCAAAAGAAAAAACTACTTTTATTTAAAACCAACATCACAACCGCTCGATATATCTTTTTAAATCAATCGAATATCTTCTATTAAAATCTATCTATTTATAATTAACAAAAAAGAATTTACAAAATTTAAAAAAAAATAAATAAATAAAATGTCAAAAAAATCATATGAATTTTTTTTTGTCTGCAGCCCATCTGAATTTGCCAGCGCAGTCAGAAATCGCTCCAGTCCACCAGTCAAAACTCGAGACCGGTGATGATTCTGAGAGCGAAGCCCTGCATGAGGTGCGATGCATGGAACCGAAGCTCAGTAACGAATCGTCTTCCTTTCTGGGTCAGAATTGTCTTCCCGGTGCGCCAATGGTAATGGTGACGCCGCCAGTAAAGTCCAACCTGCAGCGTGTGCCCAGCACCCGGAGTTCCAACAGTTACATCAACAATCTGAAACACAGGATCAGCAACGCCTCGCTCTTCAAGTACCGCGAGGAGACTCGCGCTGCCAGGATAAGTGCCCTCGTGATCGTGATGGGTCTGATCTGTTGGACGCCGCACGTGGTGGTGTTGATCCTGAGCAACGTCGCCGACGAGCACGAACTGGCTTCGCGCCACCTGGACACCCTGGCGTTGAGCTTCCTGGTGCTTTCGACGTACGTGAGTCCGCTGCTCTTCGGCTACAGGTCGAAGCGAGTGAAGCGCGAGCTGCGCAAATTCTTTTGCTTCCGCAAGGAGTTGTCCTACAAGAACAACCGAAGCCTGATGGCGAAGAAGGTGCTAAAGAGACGGGGCAGCGGCCAGTTCGAGATGGACAACAGATACAGTATTTTCAACTGCGTTTACGGGAGGAATCGCTGGCCCAAGGAAAAGGTTCAGTTCGTGCAGGTGCCCGACAATGCCCTCGCCGTCGAGACCTGTCGCAGCAGCTTCTCCAGCGGTGCCAGTACTCAGATCTCTACCACATCCACGGATGAATGTTGATCACTGTTCGAAATCCGGAATTACTCAATTGTTCGAGTTTCGGCTCGTCGGATCACACAGACTTGAGTCAGTGTGATCGACTCTCACACTGATTCAAATCTGTGTGATCGAATACCACAATGATTTGAATCTGTATAATCAACCCTTACACATACTCAAGTCTGTGTGATCAAACATCGCACAGGCTTGAATCAGTGTTATCGATCATCACGGATGCGGATCTGTGTGACTAACTGTCACTCACACTTGAAGCTGTGTGATGGTTGATCACACAGACTCGTATCTGTGTGACCAATCATCACACAGAGTCATATCTATGTCGACCCCGTGACTTATCACACCGTTGATTTTTGGCAGTGAAAAAAAATTGTCCTTGTGACTTTGACTTGTAAATTAGAACATTTGTTTGCTGTATGACTGATGAGAGAAGTGATGTTTAAGTGCAAAGCTCTTGATTCTTATGGCATTTGTAGCTTTAAAAAACTGATCTTGCGGTTTTGAACCTTGGGTCGTGACGGATCACCATTGTGTATCAACTATATATCTCTCTTTTCGCGGGATATCCACTTACGACAATCTGATAATGTGCTTTTTTTGTTGACGCTTTGTACGGCCTCTTCCAGGAGGTCGCTTTGTGACGACGTGGTCTTGTTTCCTATTTCCTTATATAAAAATTGAAATGAGAGAAAATAATTGAGCTCCACTGAACAAAGAATAGATCAATGTTTAACGCTCTTTCGCGATTCTGTGCTTCAAACCTTTGCTCCTAAGCGATGTCAAAGACGAACTGCCACCCGATCGTCAATCGTATTGAGCGATCTCTTCTTTTTGTAACTCTTTTATCTAATAGATTTTTTGCTCGTCCTTTTTTTTAAATGAGAAAGAAGAATGTAAACTCGTCTTTGAAATTTTATTTCATGATAATAAAAGAACAAGTCATAAAGTTGAGAGTCCAAGTTAGGATGCAAATTATAGCAGAATCAAACATGAAATTCTTGAATGACAATGAGCGTGGCAATATTATGCTGGGAAAAAATTCAGATACGTATTTGATATACACCGTTTCTTATCAGATCATTTGTCAATTTGTTTAACCCTTCACGATCAGCCTAGTCAGTTTGTTATAAAACGTTCATTTTTGTTAACACTTATAATTTAGAACCTTTTTTATTTTTATATTTAAGACTGAATGGATTGTATAAAATGAAAAGTTTTGCCGATATGGATGTATTTTTTTTCCTATTTTTATTTTAATAAATATCTACCTTTGCCAGAGAACGCGACCGAACAAACAAATTTCAACTCGGATTGATATAATTTTATAAAAAAAAAACAATCGCCAGGCTATTTGTATTTTGATTCATGTGATGAGCAACTTATCTGTATAAGGCATTGATAATGCAATTATTTTTACTTTTTATAATTATTGTCGGCTGAAAATACACCCGCAGATTATTTCGAAATTTTTATAATAGGCTAGTGACCCTCTCATTGTCACACACGCCGCGACAACGTTTACGTCCATAAATCAAATTGAATTCAGTTTACAAGCTATTATAAACATTTAGTTTTTGTAATTAATAAAAAAAAAGAGCGACGAAAGTTGAACGACTTTGTTTTACAATTTATGAAAGAACTTGAAGGGTTAAATCGCAAAACTAATATGACACTGAAAGTAAAAAAAAAAACAAGTGCTTTTTAAGAACAAGAAAACCGAATCGACACCTTTTAATGTTTCTTATTTTATAAATAACAAACGAAAAAGAAGAAGGTTACATAAAATTAATATACTTATGTCATCGTGTATTTTAATTTTTTATACTGCGTACAAATTAGGTTAATTTATGCGAAATGTTAATCTTAATACGTGATTAATAAGACTGCTATTGTAAATTTCATCATAAACGTACATTTTTCACAAATAAAAAAAAAACTCGCATGAAAGAAATAAACAATTCTTCATACTAAAACTTGTACAGAGATAATTTTCCCATGTGAACAATCTTGAATGAAAAAAAAATTGTTCGACCTTTGAATGTTTTGAGTTGCAAAAACTGTGGGATCGAAAAATGTGCAAATTTCTGTATAACCAATTGTGATGTCGATGTATAATTACATAATCCGATTTGTTTACTGGAGCTAAACATCCGTACGGATCGACGGTTATAAAAATTAAAATCATCCTTATCATGTGAATGTAACATAATCAAGCATCTATTTTTAAAACGAAAAAAAAAACTTTTTATTTATAAAATCGCAAATTTTAATAGAAAACTATTTATGTAACATCGCCATTGTACATCCATCTGATCTATTTATGCGAGGAAACATATATATACTTCAGGGGCGAATCAAAAATTGCAAAAACAAAAAAAAAATTAAATTTTTCATTGTTTTTTATTTGCCCCTTGTACATTTTTTGTAACATCTATTCATCATCCAATGGAAAACATAAAAATTGCGCCGATGGGTCATTCATTAACTATTTTGTGCACCAAGGTGCATAATTGTGTACGATCATTAATGTTTTATAATCTTTTATGGATGTTCGTATTAATATTCCTGTAAATAAAGTACTTATTTAATCGTGTAATTAGAATTGTCATTGATTTCATTATTCCCCACTTACACAATTATTCAACAAAATTTGATATAACTTAAAAAAAAATGTTCATCAACAATGAATAATTCTTACAATAAGATATTGTTTACAAGAAAACAACAATGAGAAAAACAATTGACATCATTTATAGTCAGGTTTGAATTCAGACAAGTGGCGACACCTGGAGGAACATCTTGGAGGTTCAATTAATTGTCTCCCCGCATCAGAGAGGCGAATTTCAGAACAGCGCCAACAAAAAGAGAAAGGGCTGAGGAGCAGACACGCGACTCTTTTGTGGATGCGAAATTGTTACGACTTTTCGTTTGTTTATCTATTATTTGGGGGAACTGGCAAATGTATGATGTCAAATTGAACGTGCAGGTAAATGATCAATTAATAAGACACGTGTTGCCGATAATCCGAAGCAAATCCCAAGTGAGCAGGTGCGTATAGGTTACCGCAGTTCTCGTCTCACCTTGGATGGAAGGAGGCTCTTTTTTTATTTTCACTCATCAGAAATTTAAGGTTTGATTGTTCTCAAGGTTGAGGATGGATTTTAATTAGTGTCGCGGGTTGCTCTTATTTTGATGCCACTCTCGTGTGTCGGTATCAAAGTCTCCTGTTGGCGTTGCGACATGTGATGCATCTCATTATCAGCAACTTTTGATTCACTTTTTGTACACCTTTTTTAGTTGACTTTTTTAAAAATCAGTTTTTTTCTTTCAATTTCTTCGTTTGTTTTCATTTTTAATTTTCATTTTTCAGGCACGAGTTTTGTTACACTTTATCAATTTTCTTTGTTTTCTTTCAAATGACATTTTGGAACCATTGGTTGGCCTTTAATTCCACTTTAAAATTGAATTATAATTTTAATTTCAATTTTTGAATTTGATTTAATTTAAAAAAAAAATAATTTTTCATTTCAAATTGATATTTTATGATTTTTTATTAGTTTATATCTTGCAATTACAATGATTTTGCATTACAAAATTTATTTAGTACATTCAACTTTTATTTTAACTAACAAAATAAAAAGGAAGACAAAAGTAACTAACATTTTTGTATCAAAACACCTAAAAATTGTGTAATGGTAAAAACTATTGGTCACAAGAACTGTCTATTTATCCATTTATTCATATTAAACTCTTCAACTATGTACTTTGCATCCAGTTTGGTAGAATCTTCTTTCAGAGCCTGTTTCTCTAACCTAAACCAATATTTTGTTCCTTAGTTATAAAATGCCATCTTATTTATTATTAAAAAAATTGTGGGAAACAGTAAAAAAAATGTTATAAAAAATGAAAATGTCTTATTTTATAAAATTAGATTGTATCTACAACTATCTACATTTCATTTTTGGTTTTTTTGCCTTCAAAATTATTTTTGAACCTAAAAATATCTTTTTTATATTAAAAAATAATTCTTTTTATTTTGAACATTTTTTAAAAATTTAAAAAAAAAAAACAAAATTGCATTATGAAAAAGCCTGAACAAAATAAATTTTTTACAACCAAGATAAACGTATTCTGTCATTACATCACCCCACGTATGTTTTTATTTCCAGAATGGACACCTGAAGGCACCAACAAAAAAAATACAATTTCCAGTCAAATCCTAAAAAAATAACATCAAAACCTGTGGGTTGACCAAAAAATTGCAAAAAAATGGCTGTGATCATTGAGACCGAGCTTCAACTGGACGCTGCGATGACCGAACCGGCAAATCCCAGCGGTGAGTCAGCTTCGACCGGAAGTCCTGAAACTATTTTCCTCCAGCCGAACGAAGTGGAAGCTTCCGATTCCACGAGCGCCGAGGCAGCGGAGGAAGATCCACTCGGTTGCTCTGTGAGCCAAAAAGAAAGCAAAAGTCCGATACTCAAAGAGCCGCCGGATTCAGATGGCGTCGAAAAAAAACCTAAAATATCCGAGCTGAATTTACAAAACGAAAGTTCTGATAAGGATTCAAGTGAGGGATCCAATTGTAAAACGACGGAACCAATTGCAAAAACAGAAAATAAATCTCAAGAATTGAAACCTGTTTCAAAGGGGGCGAATTTAGAATCAGTAAAAGGTCGCATTAAAGTTGTGCCTTTTTCTAGTATAAGCGATAGCCCAGAATTGTGCGAGGAAAAATCAGAAAACAGTTTAGCTCACGATCAGGTCGAAGTGAAGGTGGAAAAATTAGTCGAACCTGAGGTCAGAATAAAGGACGAAGTCACTGACGAGGACGTCCTCAATGGACTGAATGCTCTCGAGAGTTGTTTCGAAAATTCGCCTGAACATTTTCTGGATGGGTTAATTGATAACTCGGAGGATATTAAGGATAGGTTTCGTATTAAGGAGGAATCTCAGCTGGAGGAGGGGGAGATCCCCCCTAGGTCGGAGGAGTTTGAGACTATCGAACAGATGTCTAAGGACGAGAAACTACAGTTGATCTATTCGGAGAAGGTAATATTTAATATTTTTTACTGTTTTTTACTTTTGGCCAGTTGATAAATTTCAATTTTAATTTCGTTTTTAGTTTAAAAGCAAAGAGTTGGTTGCTAAAAAGAGACTGCAATCTTTTGCAAAGACTCTGGTGGAAACTCACCCGGTGTACAAGGAATTAATGGAGAAGGTCGAAAAAGAGCACGGGATGAGTTTTTGTAAACTTGAAGAATCCAAACATGCGCCCTGGAACGTTCGACACACCAATAGATGGAAACTAAAATGTAAAATAAACGAAAAGAAAATTGTAAAACTGAAACGGAAATTTTAATTTGATTGTTAATTTTTATGTATTTGCAGGTAACAAGTTAGTCGTGAGGGAAGATGATCCTCAACTGTTAGGTCCTAGGAACGAGAGGCCAATCAGGCGGATTGAATACTGTCTGACGTCTGGAGCGGATGGCTCCGACCTTGATCAGGATCCCACCTTCCCTCCGTTCATTGTGAATATCGCTCGCAAATTTGAGGAATTTTTGAACACTAATCAGCTCATCCAGACGTTTGCGATCAAAAATGAAAACGTTTCTGGACCTAAGAGTGAGTTCACGGCGATGATGCTGCGAGCGAACCGAGAGAACCAGGTGATGATGGTGGTTATAGGGCACTACCTCAAGTCCGAGATGCTGAACGCTCTGAAAAAGTTCATCACTCCTTTGCTCATTCCTCATAACGTCGCCTCGTTGTACTGTAAATCGTACAGTCCACAGTAAGTTGAGAAGAACTGTATTAAACGAAATCCAAACTCTGAACAAACATTTATCTGCAATATTTTGTTTCCACAGGACTGACGATTCGAACAGTTCGGCAACAACGTTTTTATTAGGCCAGCAATACATCTTGGAGACCATAGGTAACATCAAAATTGAACTGACACCGAGGTCAAACTTCTGGTCCAACGCACATGGACTGGAAGTTCTCGTGAAGACGATCAATAATTTTTTCACTCCCTTGTTGGAAAACACTACTCTATTGGAGATCGGTTGTGGGATTGGTGTTATGAGTTTGATGTTCACATCGGTAAGTCAGGTTCAAACTAGCTCAGTTCATTTTTGTTTCATCTTTGATTTTTTTGTTTAATGGAAGGTGATTTGAATAATGTACATTTTGCTCTATTACAGAAATACTCTCGTGTGATAGGGGTTGACAGTTCATCTGAGATAAACGAGGCTGAGACGAATCGTCAAAAGAATAATAACGACAAGGTGCTATTTTTACGGGAAAACGAAAACACTGTACAATTGTTTTTCGACCAGCTCAAGAAGAAGGATAATGTTAATGCCATTATCAACAGCAATAGTCAGCACATTGGTAGATGTGAGTGCCAAAACTTTAGAAACAAATATTATCCTGGATCTAACTCAGTTAATTTAATTAATTAGTAATAAGTTCAATTAATTGTTACAATAATATTTTTTCTTATTTACAGCTACCGAAGTGATATACAACATCCGCAAGCTCCACTCCATCAAACGTTTGGTGTTTCTGGGTTCTTTCAATCAGCAAACAATTAACGCTCTCCTGGAGCTCATGGCTCCCTGGGAGAACACCCTGGGCAATCTACCATTCGTCCCCGTAAAAGGTTGCATCGTAGATTCGATCCCCGACACGGAGCACTTTGACATAGTGATGTTGATGCAACGCCGAGCAGTTCGTAGCCAAGCGCAACCAGAAAGCGGCCCAATCGAGATAGCCGAAATCGATGAGATCGAACCCGAACCTGCTACAATCCTGGAGAACGTCAAGGAGCAACAAAAAATCCTCGAGGAAACCACGAAGAAACTCGCGACAGGCAACCTGAGTCCAGAACTGGCGGCGGATCTGCGGAACTTGATAGAAACGTTGAAACAAAAAACCAACACTCTGCAGACGTCCCTCCCTTTGTTGGCTTCAAAGAAACATTCGGAACCAGTAATTGAACCGGTGAAGAAATTCGAACCGCTCAAAAGGCCCGAGCCGGAAAGAAAACCCGACCCTCCGAAGGACAGCGGGTTGGTCCTCGAACCTGGGAAGAGCAGGAAGTATCAAATAAACCTTCAACCACTGGAACCAAGTCCGAGAGTCGTCAAACGTAACCGGTTCCTGGCTAAGACTTTGGGCACGACGAAATCCCAAGCAGCGCCACCTGCCCAGCAGATCCACATTCCAACCGCGCCATCGCGGCCTCGCTCGCCTGACTGGCACTCGAACTCGAACTCGCCCCCTCGTCACAGCCGAGCCAAACGATTGCGACCGATCACGCCGCCCTGTCCGCCTGCGTTTGACCTTAAAAAGCCCGGATTCGTGGCGCCAGTTGAGGAAAACTGGGACGACGACGATCCCGTGCCTCCCCAGCCGGTTATTAGAAGAGAGAAGAGAGAAGAGAGGTGGGAGGAGAGATGGGACGATCCCCAACCTCAGAGTTACCACCGTCAACCAGGCTATAGAGAGTACAAAACGAAGGAATACTCTCCGGAATTCGAGAGGCACTCGAGGTCCCCTCGCAGGCACCATAGATCCCACTCACGATCTAGCTCACGGTCCTATTCCTACTGCTCCAGATCCCGGTCCAGGTCCAGGTCCTATTCTAGATCTAGGTCGCGGTCCCGCTCGCCGAAATCTAGACGACGAAGACGCTCGCCACATCTCAGAAAACGATCGTCCACGAGACAAAAGAGGTCCTACCGGGAGAGAGATCGGTACTCGAGGTCGCAGTCACCTCCCGCACCCGTCCCTCCCCCGGAGCCGGTGATGGTTCCCCACTGTAACAGCGCCTACATGATGAACTCGATGCCGATGCACATGATGATGCCGGTGCAGATGGCCCAGATGCAGATCCCCATGAAGGAGCAGGAGATCCCCTGGGCACCTAAGGAGATCGAGTTCAGTCCCAGTAGGATGCCTGTCCAGGTGAACCCCAAGGTCACGGAGCACGTTTGCAGTGGCTCGGAGAGCGTCAATTTTATGACCGACACGCCCATGTCCCCGGGGCCCGACGACGTGAAAAAAGAAACCAAGGTCAGGGACCCCAGGCTGCGAGGCAAATACAACCCGGTGAATCCGTTCAGTCGATTCGACGAAGGTATCCAAATCTTTTTCTTTTCTGTAAACAATTTCTTCAAACAAAAATTTCTTTTCTTAATTTTCAAGCTGTACCTAAAACTTTGACACAACTTTCTGTTTCAATTTCTGCCTTCTGAACTGAATCTGAAACGTTGCCTAAAAATTCATTTTCAACCTTTTGTAGTTCCAGGTCAGGAGTCCGGTGGGAATTGGGTGAACGGAAACGGTGTGGCGATGATCCCTAATATTGTCACTTATCAGCAACAGCTGCTTAACGGCGAGCTGGGCCCGAGGCCCCAGTACCCCCAGTGGATGGACTTTCAAAGACCCGGACCGTCCGGCGTGCCGCCTCGGGGTCCCTATGTGATGCAACAGTACGGATGGGGGTACCCCGGCGCGCCATCCCCGGCACCAGGAAGCTCTCGAGCTGTGGGTTCCCAAGGGCCCGCGGGCCCTATGATGATGAATGGTATACCTTGGCAAGGACCCGAGTTTGGGCCTAATTACAGTACGAATTCGTATACGAGTTTTCCCGTCAAAGAGAAAAAGTAAAAAAGGGAATGTTGTCCGAAAGTCAATTTAGAAATTGAAATCATGTGATTTAATTGTAACGCTATGAAGAGATTTTAAGTCAACGGCACTCGTGCTGCTGTTTTGTATCATGCAACGTTTTGTATTTCGAAACGTTATTCTCTGCTGTATTCGAAGTTTTCGATTGATTTTTATGTACTGAAAAGATATTTAGAAACGCAAAGTATCATTGTGGGTTTTCATAATTTGCCATTTCATTTGAACGGTTCTATTAAATCAACTCAACTGGCAATCATTTGATTGTAATCTTGTAGAAATTGCAGAAATTTTTTTTCCCTGATCTATACAATCAAGTATTTTTCTCTCTTGAGTATAAACATAAAACAATTTGTACATGTTTTTACATCTGTTATGATCAAGTTGGATAGCGTAATAATTTGTCGTTGAAATAAAAATGAGAAACCAAGTATGATTTGTCTACTTGAATCTGTAGGGCGAATGTTTCGAACAACCAAGTATTTTGTGAATCGAAAAAAAAAAAACGAAATCCGACCCCAGGTGGGAACTTTTCAATCTATCTTCTGCCGCAACACAATATTTAAAATATATAAATAAAACCCTTGTCAGAATTCCAATTAATTCAATAATCAATTTAGCTTTATATGAATATTTTTAATCATTCGGTATTTTTTAACAGTTTCGCAACTGGCAGTCGGATTTGAATTGAAAACGTCCCACGTTCGTTTTAATAAAAAGAATTTTATAATGTATTTTTTCAATAAAAAAAAAACAATCGTCAATTTTTTTTTATTTCCATTTCATTTATTGTTAATTGTGACGCTCTTTCGGTCGGGTTTAAAATCAGTGATACTATAAAGTGACGATTTATTTTACAGATGAAACAGACAATTATACCGCGCGTCTCATCATTCATTCGGATTACGAAATCTACGACGTCAATGATTACTATCATATCAAGGTACCAGTTGCGGATAAAAGGTTTAAGAAATACCGAAAAAAGGTTCGAACAGGCAAAGTAACGATTCGGTGGAACCCCAACGGAAGCCTGAGAACGATAATTTTTCGAGACGATGAAAACAATGGGGAACGAATTATTCAGTCGTTCGGTGAAGAACAAATCTGACTTTGTCATGCTTTTTTTAAAAAAACATTGGATGTGCCATCTGAACCTGAGGAATAAGACTGTATTTGGGAGTCCCGTTCTGGTCTTTTCAACTGGTACCGTACGAATGAGAATGAGGAGATTCGGGAGTCCCGAGAGAGGAAAGCCAAATCAGAATTCGGATATGAAAACAGCGGATTTCGGGGGGTCCTCGAACATCAATCGGTTTCTACGAGTACCTGGCCAGCGATGGAATTTTGAGGAGTCCTTGAAATTCGCTTTTTGTTCCTTTTTTTATATTGAACTTTATTTTTTGATTTCATCCTGTTGAATAATGTTTTTTGAACAAAATTGTCAGGGGTCCTGACAGTTCATTTAGTTGTAAATTAGTTTTCCATTTTAATTAGGGGCAGCACGAGCAATTTCTTTTTATTTATATGAATCTTAAATACAAACATCGATTTATGATTTTTTTCTTATTAATTTGGGTAATTATGATATCAGACGGTATTTCCAATCTAAAATATAGGTTGAAATGTCACCTTTTTTTCGACTAGCATATACACGAACATTAATAAAAAAATAATTAATGCTTGTTTTGACATGATGTTCAAATGATTGTTAAATGATCAACAAAGATTCTTTGTATATGTGTAAACAATTTTTTAAAACAAAACAATTATTTTTAAACCGAAATTAATAAGTGTCACAATAACCCGAATGTCACACCGACCCGTGCTTCTCCTATCATACAGTGGCAAAATTTTAAGAAATCTTTTATTTTTTTATAAATCAATTTACAATTTAACATCAAAAAATCACTCCCTTCGATATAAGAAATCGAAATTTTCATACACATTTATATAATCCTCATCTAAGATCATTGTAAAATAAAAAACCTCAGTTTGAATTTGTACAAAAGAGGTAAATGCACAAGAGAGTCTTCTTTCAGTCTCCAAAATTCTGAATAAAATAAATTTGCTAACCATTTAAAACTCGTCTTTTTATTTTAAATATACAATTGGAATAATTTTATCATCTTTTTGGAAATTTGTAACTTTGGAATATTGTAAATCAGCATTCTCAAATTTATGTTACATTTTGCGAAAACTTGAGAAATGAATATTGCTTTTTTTTGGCAATTTTTCTATGTCAATTCGTGACTGGTAAATTGGAATATCCTTTGATACATTGTGTACGGCCAAATGTGAACAAACAAGATTTAGTAATGAGCCTTGGCAATGGTGGGGAAGTGATCATCACAAATGCTGTCACCATCGTTTGTAGTAGAAAAGTTATAAGAACTCCGGATTACCATCGTCTTTTCTCAGTGAGCATTCAGCCACTTTCGAATAGTATTTCTTGGGCCAGAAAGGAGAACCAGCTAGTGATTGGGTATCGCGTCTTGATCTACAGGAATCAAGGTTTGAAAATTTTTATACGACTTTTTAGCTTTTTTGAATTAAAAACAATCAAATTTTAATTAATTTAACTTGGCTTCAATTTTTTGTTTTAAAAATCTATTCAAATAATTTTCGAACAATCATTTATAAAGTGAATGTAAAATCACTTTTTGTGGTATATATTTTTTATTATTATTGAATTTTGAATGCTTTGAAAAGATTTTGAGTATTTTTAATTGTAAAAATGGCAAATTGCAAAAACCGGTTTACGGAAATGTTTATTTGTCTATCAATTTTATCAGAGATCTTCGTAACTTATGCGTAACTCGGATTTCCCTAATGACTATATTATCAACAAAATCCACGGTGCAAGAAACAAAATATTTCAGTTAATTTTGAGTTTTTACTAAATTATTAACAATTGTAATTTTTGTTCAAGTATTATTCAAGTAAAAAATGACGGAAACATTTTACCCCCCCAAATATATTTTTCATTATTTCACTAATTCATTGATCGCATTGTTCACTTTTAAATCAAATTAATATTTAAAAAGTGTTAAATATCAATTTTCAAAATCGACTAAAAAAATCACACAGTTGAGATACAAAGTTGACTTTGATTTTAGTCATAAAATGTTACAATCTAGAACGTATTTAAATTATGATGTCAACGAACAAAGCATTAGAATAGACGAGTTTTGTTCCATGTTATTACAATTATTCAATGAGACATTGATAATCTCAGATCATCGTTGGGATTTGCAATGATGGATGATTCAATTTACACGGTAATTAATTTGAATGCGCTCGAAGTGATGGTACATGACGTCGAATGAGTAACCATAAATAATGCCAATCAAACCATTTATGCATGCATGAAAATTGGCTTTTTTTATTAGCCATATAAAAAACTGATAACAAAATTCAAAAAGTCATCCACAAAAATAAAAAAAAAAAAAAAACAATAAAAAAGTTTATTCACTATAAATGATTTTTTCAAAAGACAAATTGTTGAAAATATGAAATCATTTTTAAACAAAATTAAGGAATTCAAAGATTCATAAGCTTTCTTTAACCATAATCTACAGATTTCCAAACATATAATTTCATGGTGAGATATGCGGTGCGATATGGGTGCAATCGCGAATTTGCATTAAATAGTCAAGTCACTCAATGCCAACCTATTTTATGACTCAGAATCAATATGTAACATGTACAGTAACTCATAAACAGTCACCCATTCAAATAAAATGATTTATCATTCCCTTTTGATGGTACAAAACAATGGAACATAAAAAAATATATTTGAAACTTAAAACTTCTTCCTTCTAAGAAATTGCTTTAAACATTAAGACTTCTACTATCTGAAGATTTGAACTACATGCAAAAAAGTCCCTCTTATTTAAAAGCAACTTATCGCAGCAAGAAAGATGGCATTAATTATTATAAGAAAATTATTTTATTTGTAATTATATTTTTTTAAATCAAAAAACCCAGGACCTTTTTTTTCTTCCAGCAAGATGTCTTTCGAAGAGCCTCTAAAAGTGGAGATGGTGCATCTCTACGAGACAGAGAATGCCGCCGCCCATCGTACCGACAACTTTGAACTGGTCCACATGGAGCCCCCGACCCCTGTGCTAAGGAGGGGCCAGGTGTTTAACATGGCCATCAGGTTCAACCGGGACTACATCGACAACATGGACATCGTCCGACTGATCTTCAACTTCGGACCGAACCCGAACGTTATTCGGGGGACCAGGGGCATCAACACGGTCACCAACAGTGACATGTTCAGTGACAACCTGGAAGCTTGGGGTGTTCGGATGGTCGGGGTCAATGGCAACGACCTCTCGGTGGAGGTCAAAAGTCCCATCGACAGTCCGGTTGGAATTTGGCAACTTAAGATTGAGACTACCAGTGTCAACTGGAACTACGAGCCTACTGTCTACGATTATGACAAGGATGTTTGGCTGCTTTTTAATCCTTGGATCAAAGGTATGGACAAAATAGTAAACAAAAAATTCATAAATTCAAAGACTGGGATCTAAAAAAGAATTAGATCTAATAAAAATCTATTAAAAAGGAAAGACTAATCTTAGGAAAGAAATCATTTGAATTTCAGAGGATCTGGTCCACATGGAAGAGGAGAGACTTCTGGATGAGTATGTTTTGAACGACGTTGGCAAAATTTGGATAGGCAACATTGGCAGTGAAAGAGGCAGGGAGTGGATCTTTGGACAGTTTGACAAGAGCATCCTGCCAGCCTGCCAGATGCTTATTGACAGAGCTGGGTTGAACTCCATTTCAAGAGGAGATCCCATCAAGATGGCCAGGGCCATCTCTAGAATAGTTAGTATAATCATAGATGAAGATATAATTACAGTCAACGTTCAATTAAAAATTATACTTTTACTAAATTGCTAATTAACAATTCTGTGACTGCGAGGAAAAACCAGTTAAGTGGATATTTAAATCCTATACCACTTAACTGGTTATTCCTCACAGCCACAGAATTAACAATAGGTAGTAATCAAAAATCATTGACTAGTAATTTTAAATTATCAATTAATTATTAATTACACACTTCAAAATAATAATTTTAATAATAATAATAATGTATTATTAATAATAAGTTATTTATTAAAAAATTCGGCTGTTTAAGGTCAATTCTAACGACGACCAGGGTTTGATAATTGGCCGCTGGGACGGTCACTACGAGGACGGAACGATCCCATCCGCCTGGACCGGCAGCATCCCAATTCTAGAGGAGTTTTTGGAGACAAGTCGCGAGGTGAAATACGGTCAATGCTGGGTCTTCGCTGGAGTCGTGACGACGATCTGCCGAGCCCTGGGAATCCCCTCCCGAGTCATAACAAACTGGGTCTCAGCCCACGACGCGAACGGTACTCTCTCCGTGGACCGGTACTACACGAAGGATCTCAAGGATCTTGAGTATGACCCGTACAACGAAACCGGACAGGATTCCATCTGGAATTACCACGTCTGGAATGAGGCTTGGATGGCCAGACCGGATTTGCCGGTGGGTTACGGCGGTTGGCAGGCGATCGACGCGACCCCTCAGGAGACCTCGGACGGGGTCTATCAGTGCGGACCGTCGTCCGTCGAGGCGGTCAAGGAAGGCGCTACGGGATACAATTATGACACCACGTTCATGCTCTCTTCGGTCAATGCCGATCTTCTCAAGTGGAGGGAGGATCCCGAATCGGAATTTGGGTTCTCGAAAATTAATACCAATAGATACCAGTACGTATCTTACTAGGTTGCAAATATTTAAGGACAAATATATATAAGATTGAAATGTTCATTTTAAAATATGTTAATTTTAGAATTTTGCCATTTTTGATTTTCAATGAATTTTACATTTGAAAATTTTTTAAATAGTATTGGAAGATTGATCGCCACGAAAGCCCCATGGATTTATGACCCGAACGGAGACTCGGATAAGGAAGATATCACAGCGAATTATAAAGCAACAGAAGGTGAGGATTTTTTTGCTCGACAAATGTTTGGTTTGGGATGAATTTGAACTTGAGATTAACAAATTATTTTTTGTCAGGTACCCAAGAAGAAAGATTGACTCTTTACAGAGCCGTGCGCAACTCCGAGATGGCAAAGCGGTTCTATTCGTTGCCGTCGAATGCAAAAGAGGACGTGGAATTTAATTTGATGGACATCCAGCGAGTGAACATCGGTGAACCATTTCGAGTGGTCATTAATATACAGAATCGCTCGGAAGAGGAGAGAACGATACAGGCGATCTTGTCCGCCGGCAGCGTTTATTACACTGGTGTCAAAGCCAACTTGGTCAAACAAGCTTCCGGAAAATTCGTCCTTCAACCTAACGCTAGTAATTTTAATTTTATTTTGTATTGAAAAAATTAACAAAAATAAATAAATACAATTTCATAATAAAATAAATTAAAATTTCAGGTGAACAGTTAAGATTGACAGTCGAAGTGGAGGATTATCTGGACAAATTAGTGGAATATTGTATGATGAAATTGTACGCCATAGCTTCGGTGACTGAAACCAACCAGACGTGGGCTGAGGAAGACGATTTTCAAGTCATCAAACCAAACATCAATGTCAGAGTAATTATTCTAATTATATTACAAAATTATTTATAAATGCAAAACCAAGATGATATTTTATATTCAATATTTTCGTTTGTCAAAAATCTATCAGGTCGAAGGAGAGTTAGTGGTTGGTCGTCCAGCTGTGATTTCGTTCGGATTCAAGAATCCCCTCCAGTTGCGTCTGACCAATTGCAGGTTCAACTACGCGGGCCCTGGGTTGTCCAAGAACCAGACGTTAGAATACAGAGATGTCGAACCGGAAGAGGAGATCTACATGGAACACGAGGTCGTCCCGATGAAAGCCGGCGAGCACAAGGTCGTCGCGACTTTTACATCAAATGAACTCGTTGACATAACAGGATCGACCGTCGTCGAAGTGTTTGATTAAAAAAAGGCTATCGTTAATATTCGCAAAATGTTTAGAATTAGAATTAGAATTGTTTTGTAAAATTGAATTGTAGTTTATCAAATGAAGTACCAGATGAGAGTTCAGTAGTTTATTAAGAGATAAAAAAAGGACAATAAGTCTCTGAGGATAAGCAAACAGACGAGTATAAAAATAGCACCGTTGATGAATTGCAGCACGTTGCGTCTTGGAATTCGCGTTTTATCGAGCGACGTTTTGTAATCCAACATGAGATTCTTTGCAAATTGTTGTCGCCGTTTTGTTTGTTTCCTTATTAGATGTGTCTTTGATTTTGTAATCGAACGTTTGTAGCTGATTGACAGTCGCGATTCCCTTTTGCCAACATTTCTGTCATTCAATTTTTTCTCCCTCTTCAAAGGAGAGGTTTTGGCAGAATCAAGAGCTGTTAATAAAAAAAAATAGAAATCAAATAATGACAAATCAAAATACAAACAAATTAATGAATAAATTAAAAATAAATTAAAAATAAATTTAAAAAAAGGTAAATTAAAAATTGTGCGATTTCATCTCACTCGAGTCGGACAATTGACAGACTGAACTGTCGTCTTGAGTGTTGGATTGACATCTCTTCCAGCTGATCTTTTGATTCGGCGCTTCGTGCAGCACCCTGAGGTACTTGTCGTAAAAATAATCCTCACTCCAGATGTGTTGCAAACAGTCACGAAAGAAATACCTCATGGAATCATCCTGTCTGTGATCAGCATTGCAAATCAAGTTGCGGGACGTAACCGAGCATTTTTGTCCGATCCTCAGTTCGGTTGAATCGTAAATTGTCAGCACGTCATCGCCCGTTACGTCATTGAAATAATCCAACAAGTTTGTCTCGGTGTTCGTGTTCTTGTCTTCGACCCAAAACAAGTCGCTGTCATTGATCTCGTCGATTGCGATGGACCTCTCGAAGTAAATATGAACGGTGAAATTTACCGCTTCCTCTTCCACGTCACTGAAAATACCAAAATCCATAACAAAATTTGTCCCAACTGGGAAAACTCCAATAAATTAATTAATTAATAATACATAAATTAAAACTTGCGTTTAATTTAATTTAATTAAACCGTTTAATTGAATTTAATCGAATTGAATTTATTTTGATTCATCTTTTTGTTTCGTATTTTTATAATTTTTATAATTAATCATCCTATGAATCAAATGTCAAGGGCAAATCGATCTTATTAGATCATCCAAAGGAATTTGAATAAGATTATTTTTCTTCTCTTTATTTCTAATTATCATAATTGCAAAATGTGTTTTGGTACCTGTTGTGAAGCTTGCGAATGAAAAGAGGAACGAAAGCGTGGTGTGACATCTCTCCCTTTTCGTTCAAAGATGAGACGAAAAAATTCAAATTTGAGTTACTGAAATGACGTTGCCAATTATTTTTGAGAACAATGTCAGTCATCGATTTCGATTTGGGGATTATCTCAAACAAATCATTTTGGATGATCAATTTTTTGTACTCGGACATCTGTTTGTAATCGGAGCTCTCGTTCATGCGGAAAACGGAGTTCAAGATCTTGAAGGTTTCCTGATCGAGCGTTATTGTGCAATTTCCGGACGAAAGATTCATCAAATTCTGTAACCAAGATCAATCATGCAAACTTCAATAATTATTCAAGATGATGTACTTTTTAAATTAATTTTTAATTATTCTTAATCATAAAAAGAAAATTAAACGTTAAATTTGATTCAAACTTTTTTGATTATTTCCATGGAGCCAAATTGACCAACGGGTGAAAGGTCAGAGGTCAATTGACAAATCGGGACCGAGTCCAAAGTGACACTGATCGATTCCATCTCTGTCTCCTGGTTCAATGAAGGTTGACGAAAAATCTTAAGATCAGGCGACTCATCTTCTGACTCAGAATTTTCTTCAATCTTCTTATCAGAATCATCTTTTTCAACCTCTACAAAATGTTCCACTTTTTCTTCAACTTTTTCTTCGACTTTTTCATCGACTTTTTCATCGACTATTTTTTCGATCAATTTAGTTTTGTCATCCTCGCACTTTTTAAAGTCGCCCATCTCATTTTGATTTGAGACTTTATGGTTCAGCAGAAAAGTCACGCTCCTCTTCTTGACATCGGCGCCAACTTTTAAATTCGCATCGGACAGATTTTGCCTCAAGTTGACCTTCCGATTTTGGGACAAATGTTTTGGCCAGACTTTCTGCTGGGACAGGTACAGTTTGCTGGTATCATTTTTCGTTCGCTCAGTCAAATTTGGAGTGCTGGTCGAACCGGCACTGCAACTTTTTTTGTTTCCATTCCGCAAAACGGTTCTTGCTTGTTTGATCGTCGCATTTCTGTCCAAGTTATGGGACGATTTTTGGTGTTTGACAGGCTCGTTGAGGATTTCATTTGAAGTCACTTGAATCATTTGTTTTAACTTATGGAGTACATTGTGGTTGGTCAGACTTCGACTTATTTGTGAATGAGAAGAAGGTTCGGTTCGTTTTTTCAAAGGTGGATTTACATCCTTTTTGATCTGAGCTTGATATCTAAAAAATAAAAAGAAGTAATTAACAAATTTTTGTTCAAAATTGATATTAAAAAAAAAAAAAAAAATGTTTGATTTTTTTTTCAAATTTATTTCATTTTACTTTGCTGAGTATGAAGATTTCAACTGATGATCACTCGGATTCTGTTTTAAACCAGAATTATCACGGACAAAATCACTAGACGACAAGTTTTTCCTGAAAAACAATTTTTGCAAATGAAAAAAACTTGATAAAATTAATTAAAAATGTTTGTTTACTTCAATTTATTGCTTCTTGCAGTTGTATCATTTTTATCGTTTTTCAAACTGAAGGATGAAGAAGTTGCTCGGGAATCAACTTGTTTTCTATCTGGAACGGCAATTTTATCTTATTGAAAATTAATTTAATTTTGTTTTTAAATTTAAATGAAAAATTATGAAATAAAAAAAACTGATAATAAATATAGAAATTTTAAGGCAACTTTTACAATCCACTTTTTTATCAACTAATTTTTCCAGTGCTTTAATTTGTTGCAAAATTATCCTGTTATTAAAATGTTGAAGTTTTTCATTTTTAATTAGATTTATCAGGTCTCTGTTTTTTGCAGCATACGAATTTTGCAGTTTGTTATCTAATGTTTTCATCTTCATAGTCACGCTGTGAAAAAAGAAATTAGTCATATTCCAAAATAAAAATAAAATTGTTTTCCTTCTGATTCTAAAATTCATTTTTTTACTTATTGAAATTTGTTTTTCCTGACGACGAATTTTCAAACTTCATCTTGAACTTTGGGACAAGATTAATTTGGTTAAAAAAATATGCAGATTGTCTAAAACAAAATTAATTTATGAATTTTACTAATTCAAAATTTTACATTGCAAAAAATTGTTTTTCACTTACCTCAACGATTCACCTCAATCAATTTAAAAAGTTTGATTGTGTTCATATTAGAGACACTCAAAAAAAAACTTTCGACGAAAAATAAACCGTCAAAACGTTTCATGAAAAAAAAATCAATCTAAATATTTAGATTACATTAAAAAATTGTATTTACGTATAACTGTCAAGTGAAAAAAATGACAGTCTGCTGTTTTCACTTCACATGTCAGTATTATCTGGTCTGGTGAATAATTAACAATTTCAAATTTTCAACTCAATTATAAATGTCATCTGAAGCACGCAGCTCTAATTTTTCGGATGATCCGGAAGAAGAGGATTTGATTAAAAAATTCCATTTTTTCAATGGGGATTCCTATTCTGGCGATTTTTCGGTTGCTAAGAAAAATTTTATTATGAAAAATGGTAATAAAAAATTGCACAATTTAATCCAAAACGTTTTTTTTAATCAACATTAGTATTCCTTTTTTCAGGACATGGGATTTATAAAACGAAGAATTCAGATTTCTATGAAACGATTTGGAACAATGACAAATTCGGAGAAACTGTTAAAATAAGGTTTTTATTTTGTTTCCTTTCTGAAAATGACGATGAAAATGTGATGAATTTTTGTTTAGATTCCATGATGCGACTATTTACAAAGGAGGGATAACTTCACAAGGTGAATTACAAGGCGGTGGAAGGTACATTTTTCCAGATGCATCATATTTTCAAGCAAAATGGAACAGTGGCATTTTAGATGATGAATTTAGTTTTGTTGAATCAAACCATAAACATGTTTGGAGTGGAAAACAAGTGCAAAACGAAAAAGAAAACGTATGATATTTCTTAACTTTTAAAATCTGAGATATTTTTCATTCCATAATATTTTTTTCAATGTCTTCTTTTGATGAATTGAACTTTTTAACGAAAAAAGTGCTTTTTTTTTTTTTTTTTTTTTTTTTTTTTTTTTTTTTTTTTTTTTTTTTTTTTTTTTTTTTTTTTTTTTTTTTTTCTTTTTTTTTTTTTATTTTTTTTT